>CM045580.1:2925054-3382962 GCA_024721215.1 Cheumatopsyche charites
CCTTTGTAAAAAGATAAGGAAGAAATTCCAATCTTTATATTAATATCATTACTTGTGAATATGTCCCACATATTATCATAATTTTGTAAATATTATTACAATAAAGGTACTTTTTATTTTTATACGGACCTCACAATCACGGCGGCACCGCAGTGATCCTCAAACGATCACTACACCACGACCATTACCCAATGACATACAACGATTCACTCGAATCCACATCGGTTAAACTACGCGTCCTATTTGAAAATCTCGTTAATTTACGCACGCGCCTCCCGCACGTTCACTACGCAAGATTCGGACGATATTGAAAAATAAATTCTACACAAAGATTAAAAAAAACACGTTATAACAACAGAATACAATTCTTCATGGAAAAATACAAAATCAACAACAATCTGCGACTGTCGAAGTAACCTTAAAGGTTGAAAAGTTCCTTGCCTAGATGGCATCACTCCAAAGATGCAAAATTATCCGAAGGAGAAATGACTTTCCGAAACAAAAAACAATTTTCCACTCCAAGTTCGGAAGTTGAAAAAAAGACATTTGAATAATTTCAACAATCCACTCATTGTCAGTGCAATTCAGCTTAACAAATAGTCAATAAAATAACAAAACAAAAGGTTATGAAGTCCATGTGGATATTAAATTATAAGAAAAGAAGGGGGGGAAGGTGATCATGCAGACCAATATCTATCACAGGGTCATCCTTCTTTGACGCTTTCATTGTTTGATTGCATCTAGTTGATTGAACTAGTGTAAACACACCATTACTCAAAAAAAAATTTCAATATTTTATTCTATTTTCACATTCCATACTATGCAGCAGAAACAGTATGAGATATGTAATATCTTAGAAATTGTAACATATGTATAAGCGATAAACCCATTCAATAAATCAATATATGCCTGGTTAGAGTAAAGATATAGTTTTCAATAGTTATTATCTATATATTTTCACTTTACAGTAGACAGAATATGAGTTATTGTTGCATGAATACCTTGACAGAGTTGCCATATTAGCTGCATATTGCACTGACAAGCAACTCTCAGTGCAAATCTTATGCTAGCTTTACATTACAAAATACTAAAATGTAAAATAACATTTTTCTAACCAAGAATACATTGATATATTCAACGGGCTGATCACTAATATTTAATAACAAGCATTGTAACTCACTTCAGATAGAATTAAATACATAAAATATATACAGTGATAATCATATCAAAGGGAATATTCTTACTATTTCTTTGAATTTTCATGTAATTTTTTCCTATTATGATTTCTTCTATGTATTTGCTTAATTTTTCGTTTTGACATGTCTCTTGTTGAAATGTCTTAAATGTCTTATTATTTTTGGCTTGGAACGCATTTCTTTTTTGGATTTTCTACACAGCTTTTCTCTTGATCATTTAATTAATTTCTTTTATTGACAAGTCACTTTGAACAGCACCATCATCTTCATTTAATTCTGCATAGTCAGGTTTCTGAATTACTTTAAATTCCATTCCAGGAAGTTCATCTCCATCGATGATTCCTGTAAATAAAAATTATCAAATTTATAAATACAACACTCCTCATTGAGCTTATAAAATAATATAGTTCAATACTAATCCAAATACAAAATAAATATTTAAAAATATATTTGAAACCATATTGAAATAATTGAAAACGAGAATATGGGCTGATTATTTTAGAAATTGATTGAATAAATATAATATGGATTCGGAGTGTGTCCTTGGATTAGAAAAACTAGTGTTTCTGTTGGTGATAAGACTTCTTATTTATTAAAAAATAATAATAATAAAACAAAACAATATAAAAAAATATTAATAAACCTGTTGGTGATAAGAAACGACGCTTGAGTTTCTATCCTTAATGTCACACTCCGAATGATCATTCAAAAGTTTGTAACATTTCAAGACACTCAATGTCGCCCCCACCATCAACTAACGGTTCTCATTATTAAAAATAAAAGTTAATTTATTAATTTTATTTTATATAAATTATAAAATCCATTATACTGTGTATTCGTACGTCACGGATGAACGTTTGGTTTCTAAATTAAGATCTGACTATAAGTCAAGATATTGTAAAATGTTTTACATAAATCACAACAGCGCATACGATTCATCAAAATTATCAAAAACATAACGATTAACATGTGCATGTTGCAATTCATACTACTGATTTTACATTGCTAATTTAATTATTTTCATTTCAGCTCAGTACTTAAAAAATATTGATAAAACTATGCTTAACCGCAGAAATGAAAGACAACCGAACTCAAAGTAGAAAACTAGCGCTCGTTCGATTAGGTTAGCCGATGGATTAATAGAATAATCTGTCTATATCGACTTGTGTGCAAAAAATTCTAATCATAATGATCTACTATGCAGAAAACATAATCATTGATCACTTATCTGAGAGTTCTTCGATAAGACTTCATAAAACCGATGGGAAACATTTAAGGCTGAAGCACGTAAGTCTGAGACGTCTAAAGAGAGCAACATATTACATAACCTACATAACCACGCATTAACCTGTCGCATTCTCAAAGAATTGAATGATTGTTCGTCTCTTTCTAACGGAGTCTTAGACGAGGGTGCTTTGGGCCTTTAATCGAACCCGATACTGTGATTGCTCGATAACGAAATACATATGAACAATGAACGAAATATACCTCATGCTTGATTCGCATCTTCTCTTTGAGAAACTTTCTTCGGCTTTCATCTAGCGTCCAGATTTTTCTTGCGGAATCCCGCCAGGAACTCTGAAATGAGGTTATGTTGTGACGCGTGAGAATTTATCGGAAATTAACGAGTTATTTGAAAGAGAGAAACTTGAAGAATCGCTTACTTTCTTCTCGTTTTTCGTCGTTTTCTCTGCACCATTTTATTGTTGCAATATCGACGCGGGAAAAAACGCGACCTGCACCTGTTCTACAACAGCTTGTGGATGTTGCGTCCATTAGGGGTTGAGAGAACCCAAATGAGAAAACACGTGGTCAGTTTTAGAGAGCGAATGTGCTGCAGGTCACTACTCGATGACGAAACAGGAGCAAATGAGCGAGGCGGGGTGCGTTTCCGGAAGCGCGCGGAATTGTCAGTGCTGCCAACGTCAGAGACATCTCAACACCGACCCCCACAAGCTCGATCGCGCGCCATGTCCTGACGTTTTTCAAATTCGATCCAAATTTTAATTGCATTGAAATATGGCATTTTTTTAATATATTAGTTCAGCACAATACATTCAATAAATCGCCGTACATTATCTTTCGAATCTGAAAAATGTTATCGGTGTCAAAAGTATCAAAATACATCATAGACTATCAGTGCTGACTATTGAAAACAATGTGAGGCTTTTGGTTTTTTTTTTTAATTTGATTTGGCCACGTCTCCCGTATATTCTATACGTCCAACACTCAAATCAACGATTCAAATATCTGCTTCTAAACTATTTTATAAACAAGAAAATTAATTTTTACGTCTTCCAAATTAGTTTCGCTTCAATTCAGAGTCGATCGGAAATCAATTCACGATGTGACATTTGAATATTTAGATATGGTAACAGCATCAGTTTGTTGACAGTTGAGTTTGCCGGCGACATGTCGACGTCAAAAGCCTTTATTTGTAAGCATATTACTCTTCGTAACGACGAATATTTTTCAATTTACACATTACATTTTTACATTTACACAATCCTCACGTTGTATTCGATGTGATTGTCAATTTACAAAGTCTCGTTTTATCGAAAATATCTCATTGTTATATTATATCTTAGATCTGATGAAGGTGTTGGGATACAACAATATTGATTTATTATCATTATTACCATTTAATGTCGTTTTTTATCAATTTTCATAATTAATAAATGTGTAACGTTTACAATTCATAGCATTGTGATAATGTTTACTGGTCAGCTGATTGTCCATCGGAACGTTATGTAAATGTTTTGAATAATTACCGTGTATTCCTTGTAAGCAAAACTCTGTTTTATTATGGAAGCTGCACTAGGTTAAATTTTCGGATAGGTAATGCAAAAAAATAATATGAACTCTTCATGTTTTTGTATGAAGTAAATATAAATGTGATCAGTGTGATTGCTTTTTCTCCAGTAGTATTTTATGAATACGTTTTTTGTTAAAATCATCTTTAATGTTAAAAATTTGTAGTTGATTTTGTTTTCATTTTAGATTTAATTTAGAAGAATGCAGTATAAAATTTCATATTCTATTGAATTTTAACTGTGATAAACATTTTGTGGTCGAAATTTATCGATTGATAGATTATAATGGAATCTTTTTCATTTGAAAACTAACAAATTTCTAGTATCTATGTAGTACATAGGTTAAAAATAGGGTTACATTAAGGGCCGGTCTTTTCACTGCTTTAACTGACTAGAGAGTTACAGTCAGTCCGTTCAATATGAACTGTCAAAAATCTGCAGATCAGAGACAGATTTTTAACAGTTCATAGCGGATAGAGTAACTATAACTTTCTGGTTGGTTAACTAAAACTGATGAAAAACTGGCTCTTAAAGTATAACCCTCCCATGACCAAAATATTGCCCCGGTGTGATTGATTTTACTGAACTTACTAATTTATGTGCAGATATTTAATTTTCAAAATTCATTCAAAATTAATCACACTTACTACTTATGTTCCAATGTTTTGTAGATTTAATTGAATAAATTTTAATTTTCATTAATCCGATTTCTTTAGCAAATGGCACTGAAAATAATAGACCATAGAAATGTTCATCATTGATGTTGAAATCTAAATTTCAAAGGTTAATGCGCAACTTTCTGTGGCAAGTAGATTCCCTCCATAACACATGAATCTGATTATTCATTCATTATGTTTACGGTGTCCAGATATCCGTTATTTCAAAGCACCGCCCTTTACAACCCACTGTACTTTATCCTTTCTTTATTTTCGAAAATTAGCATTTGCCTTTTATTTCATAAAATCATTACTTAATATTTTTTTAAATGGTGTTAATTTTAAACTTTGTTAATTGTAAAATAATTTTATAATAATTTTTTGCCTGCGGCGCTGATTTCTTATTCAGTATTTTTTTTTTTTCACTACAATTGGCATGGATTTTTGACTAAAATCACTGAAATAACAATATGAAAAATATTTTTTGTTGAAAGCACCGTTAATATCTCGTAGATGAAATTATAAGAATTTTCAAAAATTATGAAAAAAAAAAATCTACTGCGGCGCTAATTTTGGTGGTAAATTCAGTTCCAATTTCACTGAAACAATTCGGTTTCTATACAATCTTTTTGGTATCTTTTTGCAAAAAAATTCAATTTGTCTAGTTTTGGTGGTTCACATGTAATCTTTTCAGAATGTGAAATTTGACAAAATTATATTAAAAAAAAATATAGTCTATTTTCTATAAAAACCCTAAATATATAGTGAATGTCTTCATAATGAAAAATCTATTTTGAATCTGTTCGAGTGAAATGGTCCATTACTACACATTCTCCTTTTCAGACTTTTTTGTGATTTACTTGATATGTGATTAACTATGAGCTGTTATGTTCTATACTGTGAGTAATTTTGTGGCTAACCCATCATTTTTTGATAAGTGAATCATTATAACCACTAACATAAGGTTGAATTTGGAAATGTTATAAAGTTATATATTGAGAGTTTTCTCAGTATGGAAAAAAATCATTAATTTTGTGTGATCGTTTTATGAGTATTGATTTTCTCATAAAATTAATAAATGTGTCTAACTTTTGTTTTCTTTTTCAATACTGTATGATAGTATGTTTATTCCGAATCGCTTATAGATGTCGTAATCGTTAAAATAAAATTTTGTGCAATATATCCGATCGAAACATGTGTGTATTGAAATTACACTAAATTGTCTATAATCGGTAAATTATTTTAATTCGTTCAATTGAATTTTGTTATAATTAATTATTATGAAATGTCAACAATTTCTTCGTTGCGTGACGAAGATGTCCTTTGTTGGTGACGCTCTTTGTGTAATGCTATTTATTATATTTCACTATTAAGTCGGCTCTTCACACCGTTTATTTATTTCGTTCTTTTGCGCGATGAAAATTTATTTAAAGGGTTATTTTTTAAACTTTTATACTACGATGTATTTCGTGAACATGAACTTTTTTGTCTAGGAGAGGGCTGAACCCTCGATCTCTCGTTTTGTTTTATTTCCTCTGACTCCCCATAGGAAAATCGTATTTAAAAAAAAATGTATTCAGTGAATTGACATTATTTTTTATTACAATTTTTCAAATTCAAGTTATAGGCGAAAAATAAAAGGTGGGATCGAGTCTGTCCTGATATTTTTTGAGAATTTAAACTACGCGCGGCTTTCCAACTGCTGATTGTCGAAGAGAAAGAGATGGATGTACGTATATATGGACGCGAAAATACCGGCCCTCGATGAATAAAGAAAGAGAAGCCGCACGGTCGTTCGTCTCTTTCTTTTATGACGTCTCGGAACGGTGTGCTTTGTTACGAAAACGGTGCGATCGTGCGTTGCGCGCAGACTTCCTTTGTTCTTTGTCGTCGTTAGGTTGGCGCGCGTGTCGCACGTTAGTAGTGTGTGGTGTTTGTGGTGTCTGTGGTGTGGCTGTCCGCGCGACTGCCTTGTGCGTGTGCGTCCGTTTGTTTGTTGTTCTGCGCGTCGAAACTTTTCGCGGAATATTCGCGTCGCATCGATAGATAAAAATGGTGGAGCAGTTCACGCTGCGATGGAACAAGTTCCACTCGAACGTGTCGTCGGGGTTCGTGTCGCTGCTCGAGCAGGAGGAGCTCGTCGACGTGACGCTGGCCGCCGAGGGGCAGCTGCTCCGCGCGCACAAGCTCGTGCTCTCGCTCTGCTCCCCTTACTTTAAGCGGCTGTTCGCGTCGCACCCGCACGACCACCCCGTCGTCATCCTCAAGGACGTGACGCTCTCCGAGCTCAGGGGGATCCTCCACTTCATGTACAGGGGCGAGGTCAACATCTGCCAGCGGGACCTCTCCAGCTTCCTGCACACGGCCGAGCTGCTGCAGGTGAGGGGCCTGTCCGAGCACCCGCCCGATCTGCCCGAGCTGGCCGAGCTCGCCGACCTCCCCGACCTGCCGCTCCCCGAAGACCTCGAGGAGGAGACCCCGCCCCCGACCAAGAACCACTCGTCGCGCTCCAAACAGACGGCCAAGAAGCGCAAGCTCAAGGCGGAGCCGCTCCCGGACCCGATCGACCCCTCCGACCTGCTCGACCGGACCCCGCGCGCCCGCAGGGAGTCCTGCGAGTCCCCGTCCGACAGCGACCCGCCGCCCGACCACGACCCCGACCTGCTGCAGTCGATGCTCGACGCGAACGACTCCTCGAGGGACCCCGACGACCTGAACAAGAAGCGGGCGGCCAAAAATCGCAAGGTCGGAAACTACCAGTGTCTGCTGTGCCATCGACTGTTCACGAGCCGCTACAATCTCAAGATCCACATGCGCGACAAGCACTACAGCGTCGAAGACACCCTCCAGTGCCATATATGCCAGAAGAGGATGCGAAACCCGTCCTGCCTGCGGGTGCATCTGTACCACCATCGCAAGCAGGCGGCCAATCTGTCCGTCGACATGTCGATTGACGCCGACATCAAGCCGAGCATCGCGAACATGTCCCCCGATCCGGACGCCAAGTCGATCTTGCCACCGGCCTCGATGTCGCCCGACGGAGACGTCAAATCCTCGGCGCCGATGGCTTCGATGTCGCCGTGACGGTCGCGCCTCCGCGTTTAGGAGTCTCGAACGCACAACGGAACGCTCGTTTCGTCTCTTTGTATTAATTCATATATTTTTATACGACTAACGTACGATTTAGACTAACCCCTGGGTACAAAAACGTTCATTAAAAAAAAAAAATCATATTTATAGCTCAATTAGCGTTACGATGGTTAATATTTCGAAACAATCGTGCTGAAAATACTCGCGACCGACCTCTGTGAAGATTTCGTTCGGCGAAAGTTCAGTTTTTCACATATCGACAGAGATCCTAGATGCGTATTCTATCAAATTACATAAAGAATGCCACTAGTTAACGATTGCCACTTAGTGGCATACTTGTCTGGAACATTGCTAGTACTGAACAATATTCGAGTCTAATTTTTTCATTACATTGACGAACATACTTATTTTCATAATGTTCAAAATTGTGTTCTTTTAAAGCGTGCTTTTTTAAGACCTCCATAGATGAAGTTGACTAGTACAAAGTATGCTCACATTTTTTTCATATAAATAAAGAATACGTTTATTTTGAGCGTATTCACTAGCATGCTAGAATTTGTGATCGACGTATTTTCTCACAAGGAATCTCATGAATGATGCCATATCTATAAATTAGCTCTCTTTAAGTTTTTTCCGTTTGCAATTTTTAGATCTTTGTATGCGCGCTATATCAACTTGAATAGTATAAAGTGTATTTTGCTGAATTTGTCATTATACAGATTAAATTGTGAAAGATTTATGTCGGTCAGATCATGACATATTACGATGCTCACGAAGCGGTTGTCATCAGACGAGATTATGTTTGTGAAATTCGGCACATTGGAAAGAAATAAGTAAAAATTATTGTATGAGCGATTAAAAGTTTCATCGAAATGTATATTTAACATTACGTGTAAAAATATTTTTTATAACAATTTACAGTATTCTAAGTATATTTTAATACTTTTAATATAAACAGCCATATAAATATAAATAATAATTATTCATTAAAATATTAAATATGAATATTTATATAATATACTTGTGAAGTAATTTTTTTAAAAAATGATGTATTTTTATACAGATAGCATACTCAATTTCGAAATGAAAATCATTTAATTTAAGACTTGTTATGGATCTTTATATTAATCTCTTATATACATATAATTTCTAATTTTTATGTTTTTACAATCCGTATAATTTAATTGTCTGGATTCTGTGAGTTCAAAATGTTTTGTGATCAATAGTTTTTTATTTAAGTAACATTACCCAACATTCCATAAATTAATAAATGTAAACTTAACATGAGAATGAGTTAAAGAATCGTTTATTCACACACTATGACTGCAAATCGCTCCGATTTGTCAACATTTGGTGCGGGATGTTCGCTCGAATTGTTGCAGGTGAAGTTCATTAATGTTTTTACTCTTTTGCCGCCGTAGTGTGTGTCTAGCAGTAAAATTTGTATAGAATTATTTTTATCGTAAGGTTTACTCTAATTAGCCATGACATAGGATGCGATCTTGGTCTTTTATAATTGTAATTATTTTGTTGTCATTGAATATGAAGAATTTTTTGAGATTATTTCTAATTTTCGTTTAATTTTTATTTATGTTATTTAAAAACTTATGCCCACATAGACTTGAAAGGTCTTCTGTTTATCTGTGATTGTACTGTAATTACTCATGCTCAAATTTGTTGCTTTTTATTTGAAATTATGTGTATTCGTAATTATTTTAAAACAATAATTGTTTGTGTAAACATCTCAAATAATTTCTTAGGTATTTTTTTTTTAATTATACTGATAAGCAGCTTTTCTTTTCAGTAGATTTCATTTGATGACACTTGTTAGTAGCAGTTTAAACTGTTCTGCGATGTTTGATTTCTGTAATACTTTAATTTCTACAATGATACATTTAGGGAAAAACTGATATAGTTTTTACTTGAGTAATTTATTTTTATAAAATCTGAATCACACAAATACTGTATATTTTTTGATAAAGCTTTTTTACAGTATTTTTATATGTAATTTGGTCATTGAATAGAATAAGCAACATGAACCTTTTCAAATAAAAACATTCCAATCTGTTTATTAAATGAGTGGTGCCTTTTTATGATTTGAAATAAATCTGATGCTACCTCAATATATCAGAAAACAATTTAACTTTGAAATTCGACATTTTATCAATACATCAAATATAATAGTATCATTGTAATTTAGTATTTATACATTTGACAAGTGATTCAAATTAGTTTCAGAAATAGTTCTAAGTATTCAATGTCAGTTGTATTCGATTGACTCTGGAAATTCGTTGCCTTAATGACAAGTTCAAATACTGTTTAGTGTTCAAATTATACAATGTTTCCCGTCGTATTAACATACATAATTATAAGGAGATCAATAATCTGTGAGCAATAAATGACAGTTGTATTTTTCTATTTAAGATAAGTAAATGATTGTGATTTGTTGCATTCGAAAAGCCAATTTTGTACCTTTTTTAAATTATGTATGTATATTTTTATATATAAATTTACAATCATGAAGAATACAGTTAATTAACATATTAATAAGCATTCGTTATTATAATGAATTATAATAATTAATATTGAATAAAGTAATAATTCTGATAAATTTTCATGACAAATTGAAATATATTTTCCCTTTACTCAATTTTGTGATTTTATATCATTGATTTTTTTTTTCGTAATAACAAGCCAGCAATTTTTGTATTGTCCATCTTTGTTGTGTATGATTGTGCTGATAATTATTGTAAGTAAGTTTTTGTAAATTTTAGAATCGCTAGTTTATTTAATTTTATGTTTATGATTAAAATCGAAACATTAATGTTGATTTGACAAATTAACGTTCAGACTCAATAAACATTCCTTGAATATTTTTCACTTTCCATGTTAAAAATATATATTTATGTTATTTTCTAGATTTATCCTTTTCCTGAATACGAAATTGAATCAGAATCAATAAGTTTTAATAATTCTATTAACCGAAAATACTTAACTGAGAAAACTTCCACATTAATTATAAATGAAAATTATACTGATTATAATCGTAATATATCTTACATAATCCTGAACATTCAAATGTTTAATATCTTATTTGATTTCTTGTGATATTAATTTATTTTTGAAATTTCTCTTATCCATGACCAATCATTTATTGTCTGTTACATGTGAAATAGTTATAGGTTATTTTTTTATACATATATACACATTAGTTTAATAGTGAAAGATTTCAATTTAACAATTTTGTACTAGTTTTACATTTCTGTTAGTATTATACATTAGTTACAAACAAGTATTTTTTTTTTATTTCATTTTATTTTTATAACGTGACTGAATTTTTATTTAGGTATTAAGGGGGACCAAAATAAATAAAAAAAGCATTAATTCACAGCATTTCCACATGACATGATATTTTTTGTATTGCAATGTTTATATTTGCAAGAAGTTTACCTCTCTTGTAGCCAGTAATCAACATTTTTTTATGTGTAATTTTAAAAGAAATTGAGTATTATGTAGATGGATGTAAACGAAGTTACATAATATATTTTTCCATTTTCCGTTCAAATGTTGAAAAATAGCATTAGGATATTTAATAAGTACAAAATAAAATTGTTAATGACAGTTATTTAAATAGAAAGTATCTATTTGTAATATGACATTTTTTATATTGAATATATATATTTTTTTCAAATATTGTGTTGTAATTTTTTTCATTTTTTTCCTATTTTACACACATGTTTGTCCTTACTCGTTCCAACTTCCATCTCACTGCACATAAGTCCTTACCTAATGGAAAAATAAATTTTAAATAAATAATTTATTTCTTAACGGAATTTTTCGCCTACATATTGATAGAGATTTATCAATGTACGATTATAGCAATGGTCCAAAAGAAAGTCTTATTCTTTTCTGTTAATTTTCGATTTGTCAATGATAAAATCAACAGTATTGGAAGATTGAAACACTAATACATAGGATACATATTAATATAAATAATCAAGTTTAAGTTTAGTCGGAATGGGAGTTCCTATGTATTGAAAAGTCAAAGGATAACTTATCTTCAATTTATTAAACCACTATCATTATGAACACAATATGTTAAGTTTGTAAGAAAAATGTCTTTCAATTTAATATCCTCATGGAAAAAAGTTTGTTCATTTCTTTCATTGTACATTAATATTTAATTTTTGTTCCAAGATCGATACTATTTTTTAAGTCTTGTTAAAGTAAAATTATGAATTTTCAGGGGATACTGAATCGGAATTGGAATTGATCAACCGTCGCTTACAAAATGAAGCAATTTTTGAGCATTCGAAAAATCCATGGAAGTCAGAATCTTCAATTTTTCAAAGTGAATTTTTTGTTGGAATCAGTTAATTGATTTATTGATTGTTTTCAGAGAACTACGAGAACTCATGATACAAGATGGATTTGATTCTAGTGTTTCAGTGAATGATATAGAGAAAAAGTGGAGCTCTATTGTAAATGTGTGTAGTTGTATTAAAGCATGTATAAAAATACTTTGAACCTGAAAATCGATAATCAGATTCATTTTCGATTTTAGCATTATCATATAGCCGTTAAAAGTAATCATACCGAGTGGACATATTATAATTTATTTCAAACATATGTTGATGCGAAAGATTTAAATGATTATGATAAATGTATGTTTTTATATTATTTGATATAATATTTTCATTCTCCATATTGTAGTTATTATATTTTGATGTTTTTTCATTCACTTCACAGGGAATAACGAATGGATTATAAAGCTCATTGAATCTAGATGTAAACACAATTCATTATTCTTGCATGTGAAGTGTGACAACAACATTGGATGGATGTTAGTATTTTAAATTTGATTATTACTGTTAACGTAAAGTATATAAAGTAAAGTAAAAGTAAATAAAGTAAAGTATAGTAAAACTACATAAAATTATTTTTCAGTACGGTACAACATGATCTTAAAGAAACGGGATTACCAATAGAATTCGATGCAATATGTATAAAAAATATGTGGTTTTCTTTGATTGATATTTTCAAGGTACACATCAATTAATTATGTTAAAAACTAAAATACATTCATAAAATGTATTATTGGTGATTTATTATTTTCAGAAAAACTTCAAAGTTTATCCTAGCAATGAGAAATGTTTTAATCCTTGGCCTTTTTTCGAATATATTCTTTTATATTATGTGAAATATGATCCGGAAACCTTAAATGTCTTGAAAACTGAAGCTATTAAATCAAATATGAACGATATTAATGTTATGTCGGAAGTATCGGATTCAAATGATTCTGATTTTGAACTAGAAGAAGGTTCTAACGATGATAGTAAATCTCATTCTGGAGAATTTAGATGTAAGTTACATGTTAGATTACACGAATATCTTCATGTATTGAATATCACCTTTCTAAATCTGGTTTTTAATGGAACAGGGGATTTTGAATGGACAGAGAGATTTATACGTATTCGCTCAGAAAATGAACATCTTTTCAAGAAAAAATATGGAGCTTGGAAGTAAAAACACAAATTCTAATTTTGATATTGTGTAATTTGTAAAACAAAAAATACTCTCTTTCATCGCTCAATTTTCAGAAAACTGCATAATATTGTTATGAAAAGTGGATTTCCATCAACAGTAACATCAGATCAGCTTGTAACGAAATGGTCTTATTTATATAATGTATTAATATTAATTACTTAACAAAATATTAGTTGAAAGTTCAAAAAGCATGATATCTTTTTCAATTTTAGAAATATCAAAAAGCATTATCAAGTAACTGTAGAAGCTGGGTTTATTACAACATCATGTCAAAATATTTGGGAAAAATGAGGAGAAAAGATAAATGTACAGATTGTATGTTTAAAGATTTTATACTTTGAAATGCATTTACTACGGTTGGAATCATGATACAGAATTGAGAGATATACTATTCAATTTGAAATTGTAGGGTTTTTTTTTCTTTTTCTACCATCACACTTCCACCCTACACACGGAAACGCCTTTTTCCTCCCTCTATCGTCGACAATCACAGTGTAATTCTATTCCCTAACTTAACTCGTATCCATACATTTTTGTTACAAATATACATATATGAGTCAGATAACGGCCTTACATTATTTGTTGAAGTAAAAAGAAAGGAGTGGTTCCATGTGTCGGGTAAAATATAATATGAAAAATTCGAAAAAAAATTCTCAACGATTTCAAATCGAATGGTATTATTCTCATTTCTGTATCATGATTTTAGCCGTTGTAAATGCAATTCAGAGTGTCAAATCTTTAAATGTACACCTGTATGAAATACATATGTATTTTTGCAGCAATTATTATTAAAAAAAATTAATGAAAATGCATTTTTTTCAATTCAAGGGAACGAAGAATGGATCAAAAAATTAATTGAAATAAGAACAGATATGGACAGTATGTTCAAAAAAGAAGAATTGCGCATAAATAGAAAATGTTGGGGGTAAAAAAAATTTGCTTTTTCTAATATTTTCAATAATTTGTAAAAGTAAAAGTCTATTTTATTTATTATAGGGTCATTGAAGCAAAATTGATCGCAAGTGGTATACCTATAACTGGCAGTACTCATAATATTGCAGACATTTGGTCATCCTTAATCAAAACTTTTAAAGTATAAAATTAATTCATTACGATTGTTGATAATCTCTAATTTGAATCATTATATATTTTTTTGTTACAGGCTAGACATAAACTTATCATTGAAAACAGATTGTCGAAAAAGTGGAAGTTTTATGATGTTATGTTGGAACATTTTTTAAAATGCGATCCAGATTTCTTTGATTCAACTACAAATTCAAATATTGTCAATGTAAAAGTTGAAAATGATAATATCTCAAACTTCGATAATGAATTGAAAGATGGACACAAATCGTTCATAAAAGTTGAATATTTTGATTCAGATTTATGTCGAGTTTGTTTAGGTAGTTTTGAGACAACTGTACCACTCTTCGGTATTGAAGATAATATAGCCGATAAAATTATGTCGTGTACAGAAATGACGGTAATTTTTGGGTTTTGTTTTGGGTACTTTCCTATTCTATATGTGCCATTTTTCTAAATAGATCAAACTCTACTCTATTCTTATGATGTCATGTTGACTCAATCCCCATAATAATGTTTAAATAGGAAGGAACCTTCTCTCATATTGTTTTATTTGGTTTTCAATTATTCAATTTCAATTGTGTTGTAGATTTTGCCGACAGACAACATGCCACAAAAACTCTGTCGAACCTGCTTGGAGCAATTGAATATAGTTTTGAATTTCAGGAAAAAATGTGAAGAATCTGATAGACAAATGAAGCACATTCTGATGTTGAATAAGAACCATGATTATCCTTACAATATGCATTATGTAGATACAAAAATCGAAAACGAATCTAACGAATCAGATAGTTCTTTGGATTTACATTTTACATACACTACAGTAGACGATGATAACATAGCCGATGAAAAAGTTACAGGAAAATCTATGCATTCTGAAGAAATGAATCATGATTTTGTTTCTGATTCTAAAAATGAAAATTGGAGAGATAAAACCAAAATGAAAAAATCGGAACTTCGCAAAAGGCAGACTAAAAGCTCGGGAAGTCGAAAAGAAATCAGAAACAAGTCAGTTCATAAAGTGAAACAAAAGAGAATTATCAATAAACACTGTGCGAACAAAACACTTTCTACAACAGATAGGAAAAAATACATTTATTACAAAATGTGTGAAATATGCGGAAGAGTGACAACGAGACTCAAGGTTCATATGTTGAGCCACACTTCTGATAAAACTTTCAAATGTTCGACCTGTTCCAGTACATTTAGATATCTCGCTAATTTAAAATGTCACATGCGAGTTCACGAATCTACTCCACATAAGGTGTGCCAAATTTGTGGTATGGAATTTTCTAAAACGGAGGTCTACAAAAAGCATTTGCTTAAACATGATAGTAAAAGGTATTCTTGCAATATATGTAATAGGTCGTTCAATACACCCGATGTTCTCACTGTTCATAAAAGAATTCACACTGGTAAAAAGCCACATGCTTGTGATATTTGTGGAAAACACTTCTATACTAAAGCGTGCGTAAGAAGGCATCAGAAGGTTCATAGAAATCTCGAGAAGCAATTGAAACCGCAGGAATGAGAAGTCTGATAGGATTTTCCTATTATTTCTACCTCAAATATTTTCCAGGCCATATGAAAGGCATTAACCATCCATTTCGATAAAGAAATTTTATTATGCTATGGGTGACTGATGGCTTTTGCCTTCAATAGTTTAAAAGCTATCGGTTATCCATAGCATGTTGAAAGTTCCCTATTGGGCCCATTAAAATTTAGATTTTGTTCTCATACTCAAAATGTAAATTTAGTTCATACTGAACTGTATACATACATATGTAAATGATATTAAAATGTAAATCTGTTGAGTTTAAACCTTATAATATTGTAAGAAATGTGTACAAATAATAATTATGATAATATAAAAGTTATTAACAAATGAATATAGTTTTTTTTTCTCTGATATATCAATACTTAAAAAAGTATCCATATTATTGAATACGAGTATAAAATATGTTTGGTAATAAAATATTTTATGAATTAAAATTTGTTATAACCATATGAAAGTAAATACAATTATGCTAATCGTAAGTTTCATTAATAAAAAATTAAAATATCGAAAATAATTCAGATCTACATCTATTGAATATCAGCCGAATTTAATCAATGTATCTAAGTGCACATTGGTAAGTAGCGTTCGTTTGAAAGAGATGGAGCTATGATGGATGAGTATGAAGAGGGAGAAAAAATGCAATAGAACCTAATAAAAAAAATCCTGAACACTAGCTATCTTACTCATACACAAAGCATTGAATGAGTGCTTCATTTCTTTCAAGCAGACAGAGCTAAAATTTGCTGTTTTGTATTCAATTTTAAACTTTAGGCATGTAATTTTTAGTAAAATGGAGTGAATATATCTCTACATAAGAGAGAGATGTCTTTATAGACAGCGAGCATAATACATACTTAGGCTAAATTAATTTTTTTTTAGCCTAAAACATAGTCTTATCTTGATTTAGTCTAAATTTCAACTCGACTTGGATAAAAAGAAAGTATAGGAGGAAAATTGATAAAAGAAAACATCATATAGTTTTATAATTTTAATTACAATGTTACTTACTACAAACATCGACTTACAATTAAAATCAGATCAAATACTTTACAAAATGCAGGCTAAAATGTGATCAAACAAAAGTTCAACCACAGTCTAACCAATAAGTGTGAATATAAAATAATCTTTGTTTCACAAAACTTATACGCAGGACGCTCATTCATATACCCCTCAGTATAGTCGCACATTCATGATTAAATAAAAACGAATCATATTGGGCTATTTTCAAAATAACAATCAAATCAAGTGTATTTGGAAAAAGAAAAACAATCAACTTACATTTTTCGAGGTATAGAAAATTACGGAAGCACAATTTTAGCTTTTGAAGAATTAATATTAAGTCAATTGTCGAGAAAATTACAAGGAAGTCCCTTATGTCACTAATAAATCAATATATGAACTGAAAATTATACATGTTAAAAATCGATCTATATTTGTACTATAAAAGAAATTCGAGAAAATAGTATGTTTATGTCAGTCTTTATTATAAGTTAAACTCAAAAAAGATGGTATCCTGAACATAAGAAAAGAAAGTTTAATCACTAAGTGGGACATGAGTATTGAGAAACACTCAAATAGAACTGAAATGAATACACATTCACACTCACTAACATTGACTATTTTATAAATTTTGTAATGCACGTGATACTAATGTATGAATATACACAAGATAGATGACGAAACATGAAAAAAAGGAATCTCTTTGGATTTGCATACATGCGTTATAAAAATATATAAAGTTGTACACAAACTGATTGTGGAAAAAAATCAAATCTTGCATATATTCTTCGCATATGTATTCATGTGAGTACATAAATTTGTTTCACGACAATGGTTTTGCTTTGAATTAAAATATACATTACGCACAATAAGACGAATGTGGAAATTCCAAAACGTGACTTGTACTGAAGAAAATTCTTGGACAGGTTTGTAGTAAGTAACATATTCATTCATCATAGACTTTTCAATACGAAAAAATAAAAATAAAACAAAAAAAATAAAAACCAAAGATAACATAAGTCTGATTTTGGAATTAACACTTTCGAACATTATACGTTCACATATCGAATGTCGAACTATTTTTTGCAATATAAAATTAAATATATGTAAAAATTATTTTTTGACGATAGATCAATTATAGATAAAATATGGTCTTTCAGTCAAGAAATATAATTAAGATATTCCTATGCTTACATTTTAATGAGAAACTAAATCGAAATTATATACAATCGAATAGGCTACCAGCCATTCTAAAATTTTAAATTATTTCATTAATCCTATAAGGTAATCTAAGTTGGTGTATTTTTTTTATTTATTGTAATTTGAGTATATGAATCGTTATAACTTGTAATGACTTTGTGTTAAAGCTGAGACTTCAATTATTGCATTGAAACGTCAAAAAATACAAAAATAGCGGTTATGTTAAAATTATTACGCAATGAAACTTTGATGTATCATAGTGACATTATCAATGCGGAAATAAAAACAAAAAAAAAGATATCACATTGAATAATATTGAAACAGAAAGAAAAATCATAATGAATAAAAAACAAAATAAAAAATATTGTATTAGTGTCAAATTGAAAACAAGTGATTTAAAGTAATGAAAAATAATACACAGGTCATTTAGTCTCAAATAATTAGGACATACGAGTTCGAAGCAACAACATGGCATGAATCCTTCAAACTCTACACTGCTTCATTAGAATATTGAAATATATAGTCCTTAAGAATTATAGCTGGCCTTTCATTTAACTGACCGCTCTTGCATCACACGTTTATTTAATAATCACTAACACATGTAAATAAAATCACGTCTTGTAAAAAAAATAATTATTATGCCAATTCTATTCATTCGACGCATTCACATATAATATATATGTATGATAGAAAGAAATGTTATATTGGACTAAAAACACATTTTTTAAAATTAAACACTAAAAAGGAAAAGTCATCGTGCAAATAAAACGAATTTCACTGTTCACATACGTCTTTTTTGTTAAATAGTTCACGAGATCACATATTGCTGCCGGCCTTGAACTCTCAGTGTACTGAACACTAAAATAGCACTAGTAATTTCAACTGAAATATGTCTGTAAACGTGAAAACAAAATTGTCAGATAACTAGCAAAAATACTATTTGTATAAGATGAATTAATAACTGGGGCAATATTTTCTTTTTTAAAAGATACCAATTGATGTATGTATTTTACAAATTATTATTTTTTACAATCTTATAGAAAAAAAGGCATATTTAAAATATTAATTTATTGCACTTTTGTTAGTAACCATTTTTATCTGACTTGATTTGAATAACTCCTTTACTAAGCCACATATAACTATCACTGATGTTCGTTCTTTTAGTTAGATATACATATACAAAAAGTCAAAGCTATTAATGTATAATATGATACAAGGATGCATACATAAAAAATATTTTAATGACTAATTTTTCAATACAATATACATTAATTAGACAAATGTGTACAGGTTACGGAGAAAGAGGCTTCGTCTAGTTTCATATTTCAATTTTACACATTAGTCAAATTCGGACTTTCATACACCACATAGAGTTATAATACATATTCGATGATCGTCAACTCAAACCGGAGCAGTAATTTAAATTTACAACGATGACAATGAATTTTATACTGAAGTTATATGCAAAAAATCATATTATACTATATAATCTGACCGACCACTGTATTGTTTGTGCACTTTTAAAATCACAATCGTAAGGTCAGCTGGAAGTTACGTAGGCCGCTCAGCATGGCGGTGTGGTATGTTAGGAGGCACGAGGATCACGATACAAGAGATAAGTTTGCATCGCATGTGGCAAATTTAAATGTGGCACAACAGCTTCAAGCCGAGAACGGCCTATGCGCTGTCGAATCACACGTCGACACAAATCCAGGAGTGGCAAGGGTTCGGCTATAATAAGAAAAATCACACATTATTTCCAATAATATAAATAATCGTATAAATTATAAATAGAATACTAACGATCCAGTCCGCCAATATATCTCATTGTGATTTCAGCATGCCCCCATACCGCTGAAACAATTGGATACAGTTGTTTGCCTCGAAGACCTCGGAATGCAGTTCCTAAATATCTTCCTTCAGCACAAAAACTTAGTGTTCCTTCTTCCATGTCTAAAACGGCTAATAATTTATCGGGAACTTGGAACATTTCATCTGGTTTAAGCAATGCAGGATATGTGACGCCTGCATTGTTTTTGCTGTCATGATACAATTTGTTTCGACCTGCACAACCAAAATGGACATAATTAATATTGAATCCAATTTTAATACACAAACAGAATATAAAAGACAAAGTTATACCTAAATCCCAACCCCAACTGTGTTCTGTTGCACCGACCAGACTCTGATAGCCTACCGAATGTAACTGTGCATCTGCTGTAGCCACCCCGACAACTGCGTGAGTTCCTCTCTGACGTGCCGGCCATATTACTTCCCATGCGTGTAAACCTTTTGTGAATCCGACTCTACCTCTTATACAATCAGTACTTTGTGCCACCGGATGCCGGTGAAATGTCAATTTATCATCCTCCTTTACAAATATATTTAATGATCTGAAAAAATAAAAGCAGATTATGTCATACCGATGATAAAAATTAAGGTTTATTGGAGAATTTCAGGTATTTGTATTGACACTATGAATTTGATTAGTTGAAATTAATGTACCTGTCGTCTGGATTCCATGCATGTTTCAATTGGAGATCTCTTGATGCTGGTGGCACGTCCAGCAGCACGTCGAGGCGTGCGGGCCTTGCTGGCTCCTGCGCCAGCTCGCGTGGAACCACTGCTTTGAGTGGCGCCGCGCAATCGCGCGGCACCGACTTAACACCTGGAAAAATTAAGAAAAAGCCTTTGATTAAGATCTATCTTTTATTGTTTTAATTTATGTGTTATCAATTGGTATGAGGTAAGTGGGAAGGAATCAGAATTCAGATAAAAGTTTTTGATGTTATCAAAAAAGTCAATTGATGTAGCAGATGACGACTAATAGATCTTTAGGATGGTGGCTTCAAAAATAAACATTAGTAATTATCCTAATAGAGAAAGTGTGAAGATGTAGAAAATATCAATCGATGTAAAATTATTTCAAAATTTAATTGTATGACATTCTATGATAAAATGCAACATATTATTGTGTATTGTTGCATTTTATTATCAAAAATAAAATAATGTTTTTTTTTGTTCTCTGATTGAAAACTATCAGATATCTGCAGCCAACACCTTTTCTATCTTTCCCTTCAGATTTGCACTATGTTTGAAGTAGATTTAACAAAGATCACATATAAAATCCTACTCAGATAACGGTGCAGATTCAAAGCGAAACAGCTCAAAAAGCAAATTGCTCCAGATCATAGAGTGGAGTATGGTATAAGTTCAGCACGAAACGCGGACCAGAATGAGAACAAACGCTCAAGCAACAGAGCTGAACTGAAACGAATCAACTCAAAAAAGCAACCACTCCACATCTGCACTTTCGACGGACCGATCCTCACCAGAAAAACTTGAAACCGACCAGAAACAAACTTCACAAACAACAACACCTTACAAACGCGAAAAGACAAGAAATTACAGGGGTGCAAACGAAGAACGGCTACATGGAGCCACAGGGCGTCCAAACTCGACGGCGACGGACACGGCACTGAACCGACCCGTGAGCTATCGAAGCCCGTTCTAACCGATGATGCAACGGTCGGTTGTGACGAAAGACGTATGCATGTTGTGTGGCGTGCAACTGAGCCCCCTTTTGCTTCTTTCTTGCTGTTGCTGGAGAACGGAAGTCGACGTCGTTGTACGAACTGCTGGAGCGCGACCTCACGAAGCGCAACGCCACTCTGATTCGAACCGTATGTTCAGTTGCTTTCGGTGAGATTTTATGCTTTTGGATATTGTGATTTTTCTGTAATTCGTTTTAGAGTTGCTCTGATATAGCTTTGAATGAAATTCATGTAAGTTTAGTAAGAATCTTTAGGTGCATGGGAGCTGAAGCACAGTAGTGAGGGAGATCGGTTCGGATCGTTGCAGTTTTTTTCAGAACGAATTCCTGACAATATAGTTCTTGAAACTTTTAATCGAGAGATACTAAAATTGGATAATACTGAAGTTGATGGATTTACGTATTGATTCACTGATGAAAGTGTATTGAAAAAAAAAATGAATCGAATGATTGATTCAAATATATTGTTTTTTAAAACGTTAGGGCCGATTTTTAAAAAAATCTAACAAATAAGCTAGTTGATCTTTTCACTGGTTTTAACTCTCACGTTAGTTAACTAATTTTTTTATAGTGTCATAAAAAAAAACATGATCTAAGCAACGTTTTTTTTCTACAAAATCTGACAACTCTCATTGCCAACTAATTGCTAACCCAAGATTGAAAATCCGGACTTGAAAATATTGCAACAAAAGAAAGTGGACGACGCGCAAAATTACCACAATTAAGAACACACGATTTCGATCTAATTTCGCAAAAGTCAACGTTATTTCATTGTTCGACTTAAAAACTAAAACATCGACGATCGCAAGGAACTGCAATACCGAAAGAGTCGCCGACAGCGTACAATACAATACGTTTTCCTTGGCAAGGATAGCGATTCGCGAGCCGAAGAAACAACTTTCCATCTGCCTACGTATTATTGACACCGAACTGTGACAACGTATTTAATGCCACAATCGAAGGAAACGGACGACGAGAATAATAAATCACTGTACATAAACGGCAATTCGCTCGCTAATGGCCGTTTATTCATCCAAGTATAACCTCACCGCGAATGTAACTCACATGTTGAACCTTTCACCGAAACAATTTCGTCGACTTTTGTTCGGGCGAAATGTTGCACAATCGAGTTCGTTCTCACGGACGCTCATATGAATTTGCATCTCTTTCGCAAGGGTACAATCAAATATTTTAATAATCAGATCGGTTTGTGATGTTTAGTGTGAAAAGTTATCTTTTTAGTCAGAAATTTTTCGTTTGATGAGGCAAAAAGTGAATATTAAGTGTGCGCTGATCCGCAATTTATGTCGTGAGAAACAAAAAATAAGTTTTAAAAGTGCAAGAAAGGTATTTTCATTAAAGTTCAGTACCTACAATTGTAAAGTAGTGTCACTCAAATACAATTCTATAAATAAGATACTATATTAATATTAAAATATTTCACTTATACGTAGATACGCACAAAGATGCTTAAATTTTCTGCCTTGTAAAAATGGATTTCGAAGAAAAAAAAAGCGGGGAATTCGTAAACGGAAAAACACTAAAAAGGATATATTCCGAGAAAAACGAAACATAAAAAAGGTCTGTGTACACAAAATGGTAGAATGTTTTTGCTGGAAAATCGCTAAAAGCTGCGATGAAGAAAAATCGCACGCATTACAAACTGACGATATAATAACGAAAAACATGGAAAACTACACATGTTTCGATGACTAAATCCGAAAAAAAAAAGAATGTGATAGTTGCGTTTTGCTACAAATATACACGTTTTTTCATTAATCATAATTTTTCACAATTAAAAGGGAAATGGCTCAATTGCCAATCGACACGATAATGAAATAACCTAGCTGAAAAAACTAACATGCAAGTGAAAAAAAAAACGGTGAATCGAACATAAAATGCTAGTGTATTACCGAGGATATGCAATAAATATTACATTATTAATGAAAACAAATATCGTATAATTACACACCAACATAAGAATTTTATACGAGGATGTGAAATGTGCTACATGCGAAATGTTTGATTTACACAATGTATGAAAATCATATATTTTCCGTAACCGTAAATGTAGAAACAAATCGTTCTAAATTTTGCTACTAAATTGAGTTATTATATTTTTTCAAAATACGTAAAACACGAACGTGTAAGGATATGTTGTGCGAAGCTCGCATTCGAAGAATTAGCAACGGTATTATTCGATAGTGTAAACGTTGTTGAGGAAAACTGTTGTTTTCCTAGAGATAAACATCGTTTATGAATCAGGTTAAACATGAATATCGATTAGCCGTTAGAACCTCAGAAAATACATATTATGTATGTTGGTGATGTTCGATTTTGATCGGATGTTCTCATCGATTGCATTACAATAGCGGAATAAATTAATAGGAAAACATCTGACAATCGATGGGTTTTGAAATCGATTTGATGAAAAACCGTCATGCTAAAATTTCAACATTCGTCGATGGGAAATTATGTACGTATTACAATTTATTTCGAATAATGAAACTAGATTTTCATATTATGCGTACAAGGTTTTCCGGCGAATATTTGGTTTAAGCATATGCCTGTCTAGATTTCATCGTGTCGGTGTAGATAATTAAATGTTTATATTTTAGGTAATAAATGAAGATAAGCTACGATGAATTATCAGTTAGAACGATCGAGGTTTATAATTTATTTTGTGAATGAAATGAAAGGCTTAGGGAATTTCTGTGATCGACGAGCATTCGTTTCATCATAGATTTTGAAACATCTTATGCAGATGAAATTTTCAACAAATAAATATGCAGGGGAAGTTGAGATAAGTGCAGTTTATCAATATATTATATTAAATGTTAACAATGATATTGAAGAATTAAACATCTAGTATTATTTATAGAGGTTGACGAATACAGGAATCAATGAATATACCTAGAGATCGATTGATATGTACGTTGATGAATGCAGAAGTTGACGAATATAGAGGTCTGTGAATACAGAGGTCAATGAAAATAGAGGTTGACGAATACAGAAATCATCAAATAAAATAATCGATTGATATTAACTTTTAACGAATACAGAAGTGGACGAATATAGAGGTTGATGCATATATGTAGAAATCGACGAGTATGGAGGATGGTAAACACAAAGGTTAATGATAATAGAGATGGTAACACTGACGAATATAGAGGTTGACGAATATGGAGGTTGATGAATATAGAGGTTGACGAATATGGAGGTTGATGAATATAGAGGTCGACGAATATGGGGAATAGGATAGATAGCAATGGGTGGTGATGTGTACATACTTCCAGAGAACTTTTGGCCCATGCTCATGCCCCTGGTGCGCGCGCGCTTGGTGGGCAGCGTTTTGAGGGTCGCGCGGCGCGCCTCCCCTCCCGCCGCCGCGCCGCCCCCGCCCACGCCACCGCCCACCGCCCTCACGGAGCGCACACCGCTCTTGTATCTGAAACAGCACATCACACATTATATTAACACGCTGCACTCACCGCACTTCATGTTCTATCTACTGACTTACAACATTCAAGCCCAATGTCCACTGCCGAGCGGAACGGAACGGACTACGGACGCGGCTCGTTCCGCTCCGCTCGACAGTCGTCGTTGGGCTTGACGTTCGTATCCCACTAGAAACCCCATGAACGAGACAGATCTATGCGAGCAGAAATCTAATTTGCGTAAATAGGGCTGTTTCGTTGGTTTTGGTTCTGAGTTTCTAGTGGATCACAGAATTAAGGGTCGGTCTTTAAATCGTCAAATAGCAGGTTCTGAACGATTGAAAGATCGGCTCTGAAATAATCTTATATTACGAGTTTCATAGAATAATCTTATATAACCTGAGCGAAAATTCGATTAATTGCACAACTGAGATCACCATTTACTAACGTAAAATAATAATAATTACCTATAAAATACTATATTTTGTAAATGGAGAATCAATTTGAATTTGGTTATAATAAACATATACTTCGAGATTCATTCTATAAATATAAACGTTTGTCTCTATAAAAATATTTATTAGGATGAGACTATATATCAAAGACAATTAACAACATAAAAACATAATAATAAAAGCATAATCTAAATATTTGACTAATAAACTAAAAAAATAAATATTGAACGATAATTATCATCTGAATCATACAGACATTAACTTTCTTATTTAATGTACACAATACAAGCTGCATTGGCAGATGTAAACAAAACCATTAGTTTTTTACAATAAAATTGATTAGGTTATCAGACAAATTCAATCACACAATCGAATCAACATGATATCTTAAGAACTCTAATCCGCACAACCTCATCATAAATTTTGACAACAGCGCGAAAAAAGCAACAGCAATGACACGAGTTTCAATAACAACCCTTAAAGTCGAATCAGAAGAAATTGTCAAAACAATCGAAATGAAATCATACGTACAACCTCAGCATCAATTTCAAAAACAGTACACGAAGATTCAACAGCATGTAAATACCGACTTTTAAAGTCAAATCAGATTGATTAGACGAAATTCGACAAGACAATCGACATGAAATCTTATCAACATCAATTTCGTAAACAGTACAAGATGATTCGACAGCAATAAGAATCACAATGGCAGCATGTAAACGACGACTTTTACAGTCAAATCAGATTGATTAGACGAAAGTCGACATGAAATATAATCTAGACAACCTCAGCATCAATTTTGTAAACAGTACAAGATGATTCAACAGCAATAAGAATCACAATGGCAGCATGTAAACACTGACTTTTAAAGTCAAATCGGATCGATTAGACGAAATTGGACATGGAAATCACACGAGTTGGAATCTGCACAACCTCAGCATCAATTTCGTCTACAGCATCACAAGACGAGGGTGCATTAGACTCCGGCAGAAGGAAGCCGGGTCGATATATCGATTGTGTCTGGCCCGAGGGGACCGCAGGGGATGATGGCTAACCAGAATACCATTCGAACCGCCAGAGGGGGATGGAAAAGCCGGGAATGGGAAAAGCGCCGATCGAGGGGAACTCTTCGCTTCGAGGGTGGAAATTTCAACGTCCGTGACTCATTTCCGAAAAAAATACTACATAGAAGGCATCAATGTTGATAGAAAATGTCGGAAAATGTGGGACAGTGGTGGAAACTTGACGAGGAAAAGCGGCGTTTTGGAAAAATTTTAGTGTTGCGATTTTTCGAATTTGAAGAGTAATCGGTTTTAGTTGTCGATTTTTATTTTTGCTGTGTGTGAAAATTTGAATGAGATGCGACAATTGCACATTTTGTGAAATGGTTGCAAATAATATAATTTTCAATGCAATCGAAATATAATGTTCTTTACAAATGTCGTCATTTATTGGAAAAAAAAAAATGACGCATGTTGACATTTGAATGAGCTGTAAATATTTACCAGCGACAGTGAGACTGCATAATGTGAGTCACTAAATTCGCTAAACAAAAACCATTTTCTTGCTTATATTATTAATTTCCATGAATTCATAAAATATATGTACTAGCATTACTATAATATATTTCTGTGTCACTAGATTTAAAATTAATCCCTATATTTACATATGAAATCACCTTAAAATAAATAAAATTCAGAAGTAACAGAGTCGAATCACGCGAATGGGACCAGACTACTATCGATAAATTAGGCTGATTGGACACACAATAAATACAATAAATTACACATATCATCACACGAACACGTTACATTCAATTAGAATAAAAACAACCAGTCCGTTCAGAATGAATCGCATGTAGAACAGCGTGAAATGAAAAACACTATGGGGAAGCCAACGGACCGTGCCATACTTTTTCATATGGGGTTGAAAATTCTAAATATTTAATTAGTTATTTTTAATCGTAGAGCTCGCGATAAAACGCAATGAATCATGCATGAGCGTAGCTCTCTCTTCTATGACTAGATAAATGTTAAATGCGAGGGTTGAAAATCGTAAATCGAGTATGTGTCTAACTTTAACTTTCGAAGCCTTGAATTTTAAACGCAAATAAATAAACTATGTTCATATGAAAGGGAAATATAAATTATTTAAATACATTTTTTTTCCAAAGTAAATTCGGTTTTTGAGTTTTTTTCAGTCTCAATTAACGCTGTCAATGACACGGCGGACATAAAATTTTATGAACTCGATGGCATTTAGAATATCAATAATGCACGGTCCATTTTCCCGCCAACAGAGGCACGTGTAATCGATCGTAATTTTTTCAAATATAATACGTAATGGCGAAAACTTAGCCATAAATCTGACGGCCGCCGAATTGACATAATTAGACAAACAAAGTCTAACTATATTAGGGCAATAAATCTGACAAAATGTCGAACACCCATCGAATAACGTGTAACAACCGAATTAAATACTTATTAGACCTCGTTCACACATTTTTATCCGTACTGTCTAATGAACTCTATTTTCAATTGGTTTCGTGATATAAGCAGAATAGATACACTTGAGCACTATAGTATCGACATATCAAAATGCTAAGACAAAGCTTTATGTAGTACGAATACGAATTATAATCATATGTGAACGAGACCTAATCGAAACCTTGAAATAAGCAACATTTCCGACCGATCGAGATACGATATCGAATTATTTAATTCACGATGATATTAGAAGTCAATGTCGACTTTTTTCCGCACAAAAAGAATTACAGCTGCGTTCTCGCATACAAATCATCTGTTTATAAACTCATAAGTCTCCGAAACATAATACGGTACATTCCTTCACATTAAACGCTAACTTTTCCGCGGATATTTCTTTAAAAAGACCGCACCCTGCGACCTGAGGGCGGCGATAAAGAGGCTTTTACGACCGCCGACGTATAAAAAAATAAGAAAAAAGGAGGGAAAAAGGGCGTCAATTTAAAAACAAAGAAAGGTTATCTCGACAGGTGAGGTCACGCAATCCCGGTCACGAAAATAACGACACATTATATTGGCAACGTGAAGAATTTTCTTCGAGGGTGGACGACCCCATTTTGAAGGACTTTTACGGGGAATTTTTTAGAAATGTTAAGAAATATGGATTTTTTTTGATTTGGTTCAAATTTTGTAGGTTGGTTAATGATGCATTATGTTTTCAATCATATGTGATGGTGTGTTTGTCAGTAATCTACAGATAAGTGATAACGAGAACGAACGATAAAATTGTGTGAAAATGAAAATGATATCATACTTACTGTGAATGTGCGAAATCTGATGCAAATGTCGTTTCCATATGACATGATAATAATTTAAGAAAACATGAATCGAGAATAAAATGAAATATATTCATATGTTTGATATAAAAAATACATAAAACACATTTTCACGATGAATCGGAATAAAATCAGACAATTTGAGTAAATACTAAAAATACGAGTTATTATATCATCACGAAACGATGCTATTTTTTACCACGTTCAGCATTCATTCAATAAACGCACAATTAGATAATGAATATTACTCGAAAAAAAATTCTAAGAAACTATCAAAAGAACGTACAGGTAGTTCGACAATACACATTATCCAAATGAATATTCACGACTAAAAGACCTTCGAGTTTCTATTATGGCCTGTCACAATCGAAATGGCAATTTTATACCGCATAAAAAGGCACACGAAATACAATGCTTAAAAAAAGTTAAAAGAATCGATTAATTAAATCATCGAGTGAAAGTATTATGTACTGACATATCTGAAAAATGTGAAATCCTTACAACTAAAGGTCGAAATATTAATTAAATGGAGATGTACATATTGTATGTATGCTTTCGATTGCAAAAAGATTTAATTTAAGATCGGTTCAAAATGCAATTGCACAACGACGCATCAATCTCAACTCCTCCATACGAAAAAGGACAAACGAGTTAAAAAATAATAAATCAATTAAGAAGTTTGTATAAATATTTTTAAATCGAATTCGAAAAATGTTGCAAAATATGTTGCAATGTTGCAAGATATGTCAATTATCTAAAATCTACATTGATTAATCTTATCACGATTTATTCGATAGTGCATAGAAATAATTGAATGCATGGTCAAGCGACGATCGAAAAGTCGAAAGTTGAATCGAACGAAATCAATAGTTTGTTAAGTGAAATCATTGGGCAACGATGTGGTTTAGTTGCGAGTCGTCCACAATGCAATTCGTTTCTTTTGTAATTGAAAAGTTAATGAAGGTTTCACTATGGATTAATCTAACGTTTGTAATCCAGCAATCGTGCGTTGTTCGATCGGAAAAGGACATTGATTTTTCTGCGTTCGGGACAAGGTCGTATTTTAAAACGGTTTAAATAGGTTGAATATTTAAATGTATTTGAATAGTGCTTAACAATCGATTGAATAGTTTATAAATATAATGAAATTTTTCAATCGAATTATTGTGAATGAAATATGAGGTAAATAATTCTAGGTTATAACTTCATCAGACTTGAGTAAAACTAAATTAATCGAGCGATCTCGCAATGTTTTTCGATTTAAATTGTCAAAAATTAAACGATATGTTTGAATTGTTTCAAATCGAGAAATACAGTAAACATATACGAAATTGTTTGATTCAATTAATTTTAAGTAAATCGGTTAAAAGTTAAAGCTATAGCCATTTACCTAAAAAAGAAGCAATGATTCAAACGTCAAGAATTCGAATTATCAATTCGCACACGATTTGTCATAAAACCACTAAATTCCTATCATTTAAACGACACAAAGAAAAACAAAACACAATGAATCGAAACGACAATAGAAAAATACGATAAATTGACAACATACAGTTCTTCGACTACGAACCGTCCAAAAGTTAAAATTCGTCACTATCGTGAAATTTTCACTGGAGGACCCACTGCACATATGTTCGTTTAAAATCGAAAAGCCTCATGACTTTTACCATATACATAACTTTATTTACGATTTTACGATATCGAGGTCTTTACCAGTTTCGTCAGAGGTGTCTTTCGAGAGTCGACTCTGCTCTCGCTCCTGACCGTGAAACGTTTCGAAACACGAGAACGCGTGAGAAACGATTTCACCGAATAGATTGTGAAGACGATAAAAGGTCAGTGGAAAAGGGCAAAAAAAAGAAAATTTTATCGTAATTAACACGAGAGTTAAATAGGGGTAGTTACGGTCTTGTAAACTGTCAAAATATCTGCGATAATACAGTGCATTCATTCGTCTTTGGCAGTTAAAAGACCTAATGTCTTCTGTTCGTGGATTGGTAACTGATTAAATAAGTACAAGTATAACTACATCGATCCGTTTCATAATGATTGTATCCTTCGATTAGAAATATCGGAATCGAACTTATGTTGCATGCAATATCCGAAGGAAAATTGAGAGATCTTGATGGGAATTATATTGACGTTTTGTCACATCGATTAGTACACATGAATTATTCGTTATTGAGTATTGTCGATTCGATTTGCGGTTGCTAAATGAAAATCAATAGATTCAGCTATTCGCAATCTATAAAAGCGATTAAAACCACGTTAGCTAATCGATTTCATTGACATATAAAAAGTCAAGAGAAGAAAAAACTTAACCGATTGTTAAGAAACTGAAGTTATCGAGTGCGTAACAACGAATTGCATACTTATATAGCAACATTTGAAATTCAAACATTAAACGTAATTGTTTATTATATACGACAGCCCACACATATCCTCAATCCAACAATATGAACGATGATTGCATACGATCAATGGATTCAATTTCGACACGACTACAAAGTTCAGAATATGGCCACAAATGTCAAAATTAACTATTGAATACATTAAAATCTCGACTAAAAAACATGCAACTGTTTTAAAAGTGCGATACGATTACTTCTCCGGTCGGATATAATAAACGACTCGTTTGACATTTAACGCACGAATTTAAGTAGTTTGACAGTTATACGGATCCTTTCACCGCTTCTGTCGTTAAATCGAAAAAAGTCGTCAACGAGAGACACTTTCACGAAAAACGTTTGAGATAAACAAGAAAACGTCACAGATTACGCAACGCGGTTCTATGAATGAAAAGGCTCAGTATCACAATTTACACGTTACACATTCGAAAAATAAAATAGAAAGGCAAATTTCGTACAACTGACGCACGATTATTATGAATCGAACGTTCACCGAATTCATAGAACAAAAACACTATAGGAATTCCCTATTGAAACGATCGATGCACAAGTCACAGAACAAACACAAACTCGATAAACGATCGCACTGGACAACAATTCGCACGACAGTGACAATACTCGATATCGATCGATTAACACTCACTAATTACTGATTGTAATGTACCTTCTCTTGTTGATGGCCATCTGAAAGACGTGCGTCCACAAGTCAACATCTGACTGTTGGTCCTGGCTCTTGAAGTGAGGCATTCGAGGTGTTTCCTTATCAATTATTGCACAACTGAACGACACATTCACACTGGACTATTGTCATATATGTATATGCGCGTTTTTAGCAGCACTGGTCTGTCGATTTATGTGTCGCTGTTCGCCGAATGCGACTGCCGCTCACTGCGAACGAATTAATGAATTGAGCGCGTGAGTAATCAGCGGTGCTCAAACTTTATCGGCGTCTCGGTCCCCCACTTCCTGATTCTTGAGTTCTTTGAAATTTGTGCGAATTTCCGATGACGTATTTCAATGCGGTTCGATGAACACGTGGTCGGCTGACGTTCAGTTCACAATGTGAACTCCATTTTTAAAAAAAAAATTAGATTTAATGTCAATGCATAGTTTTAACTTTTCGTGATTGAAATATTTTTTTTTGAATAATAATGACAAATTTGTTTGGTCATCGATTAATAAATCAATTATTTCAGAGGTCGTTTCAATTAATGTGAATAGATTACATTCATGCATCGAAGATGTATCATCATTTTTTAGACTCAATATTTAATGGAGTTATCATGTTGTGTACTGAATACTGTACGGTATTTATAATTCTAATTAATCGATTCGAACTGATAATATTGCGTTATGTAACATTTGCATAAGTCATGCGAAATTTGTCGAAAACTGTTATTGAAATCTGACGAAAGTTTGCACAATGCATATTCTACGAAATAGGTATCTAAACCGAAAAGCAAACGCGGTAACCTCTGAAAAATACATAAGAAAAACTGAACAACACGATAGTGCTAATTAAGCAAATAAACACTCGAGTTGCCATGCGATCGCATGACGCGACGCGTTAATTGGACGTATCCAATCGAGAAAAAAGCAACACCACAATCGTATTACACACTTTTCAGCTGAATCCGAAGCGTTCATTAACACGGCAATAGTTCGCCGATAAACGAGCGTTTTATCAATAAGTGGTTTTATAGCGTTTTCAATATTTTTCCTGCGTTCGAATCTGACTCATGAATGAGTGGGCAGCAACAGTGTTCTGAGAAGTGTCGTGAGAACGCGTGGTCGAGCGTTTCCTGAATTATTCAGAAGTGCTTATGATAATAATATTTACGAGTTAATATTTTATGAATTTATTTAAGCGCATACGATTCGTTCGAGCGATTTGCGCCTCTAATTACCGCCGTTTGCGTCTATGTGAAATATTACGTTCGATCATATCGAGCGAATGGCTCGTTTACTCTTTTCGGTTGGAAAAGTCATTTATAACAGTTAAATTTATGCATGTGAATGAAACTTATTTGAATACATAACAAAATATACAATTCTACAGTCACACTTATCGGTCTTTCCTAGTAAGGCATCAGCCAGACTAGGCAAAACTGTGAGTTTACATGAATTCAATACAATAACACAATTCAGACACAAAACGATTAGTTTCACTTTAGACTTTCGACCGTTATGATAAACTACATTAAACGAACATCCATTATCGCTCAAACGAGACCTATTTCTCTACAAAATTTAAAACAATTCTCCACAGTTCGAAAAGCGCATCGCATCTGGCGGCGAGCGACTTTGCACAAAGAACCGGCGACCGAAGCCACGTGTTGTGCGATTTCGAAACGCGGCAGTTTCAAAATTCAAAACTAGACCCGAAGGGGAAACCGAAACGCCGAAGAGACCCAAAAAAAAAATTCAAATCACAAAATTACAAAATTCCAGAAGCGAAACAAGTAAAATATATATACAATCCATAGGGAAAAACACACCGTGGCGGAAGCGCGTATTCCATGTGCGCTTTCAGACACTATAGAAATATCACTCTGCAGGTAAAAGTGCGAGAGAGAGAGAGAGACGCGACGAGATTTTCACCGAACGCTTATTGAGTGCGAGCGAGACGATTAGGTGCGAATCGACTGCGCCAACTCAACACACGACGAGCCTGGCTCGCGAGCCGCGCTAGACTAGCGAACGATATAAAGTACGACGTGTACGGTGGGGGGGATGGACGAGCGAAGGGGGGGGCGAGGGGCGAGCGAGGGGAGGCTCGTCCGGCGAACGTCACGTCGGACTGTTGTCGGGTGCGACCCGCGAACGTTGCCGCGGACGCGATGGGAAAAAAGGGGAGTCGGGTTGGTTTGGTCGGTCGGTTCATGGTTGGTTTGATGGTGATGTCGGTTGATTGTATGGGTTTTCGAGCTTTCGAGTTTTTAGTCGGTTCGTGTTTTATTCGTTTGTCGTTTCTTGCGTTTTTAGAATGAGAGGTTTGTTGTTGATTTTGATGAATCGACGAAGTGTTGGAGATTGAGAAATTATTATTGAATTGTTCGGGATTGTAGCAGATTCTTTTCATGATGATAAGTCGAATGTAAATTCATAGATTTCAAAATTGAAATAAAATATTTCTGAAATTTTAATTTCATTTTTGTGAAGTTAAGCTGAAATATTAGTCTTATCACTGCTGTCCTACTTAAAATTCGCGATATTAAATTAACGATAAAAAATGATAAGCGTATGTAACATGAAATTAATCTGTAGTCTAGAAAAAGCAAAAATACTAACACATATCTTAATTGCTAAATTGTGTTCTTATGTTTCATTGAAGAATTAAAATTGTATAACATCGAGATTATTTTTTCAGATTTAACCAGATTCAAAAATCATCAGATGAAATGAGTTTTATCATTTGTATGAAATAGAATATGAATTATATAAAACTGAGAATAGTTGCATACGTGTCACAGGTTATCACGAATTCAAACCAACTCATTATAAAACGATTTGCACGTGTAGAAATGAAAGATCACCCAATCGCATCTCAAAACAAAACACAATAATAAAACGCGTCTACACAAACAAATAAAACACTTACTCTGCGCAATCTTACGAATCTCCCGCACAGTAAAATACCGCATTATAGCGAAAACAAGCATTTCAAAAAAATGCTACAATCGATACGAATAATTGCCGTATTATTTCCGTATATAATGGAAACATTGCAGCGTACACACTCTCGATATCATGAGCCAGATACGGCTATCGAAAAAAGCCATTATCGGCTAGCATAGAACAAAGAACGAACCGACGAGTAATCGACGCTAGACTCGAATGCGTTTCAAAACACTGAAAAATTTACTGGTGTAAAAAAAATGTGCGTCTGGCAGAAGCCGCATTTGCAGATGTTCCATCAGAAGAGGGACACAAGAGCATATCTTTCTGGCGCACTTCCCCCCTACAGAGTTTATCTCCTCCGAGTGCGGAGCAGATACGCTTCTATTTATATGAAAAGCCAGCGCACAAGTCTCCCAGCGTGAGAAAAATGTCATCAAAATGTCTGAAAAAAAATAAATTCAACTGCAGCGTGTACGTAACAGTTCGCTTTGACTTTTATCGGATGTTTGAATTCAACGATTTCGCACAATGGATTTTGTATTCGGACGTGTGCACTGTGATCGATGTATGTTCATATATTTTTTTAAATTTCATTTCGTGTCCCCTCGAAATGTTTTCGTATGAACGATAATGAATGTGGTCATCGATTTGCGTGTGAATACTTTCATATGACGGGTTCAAATTGAATCGAGGCATAGCTAAAATTTTTTTTCGATTTTAAAATTATATTCGAAGATCATACAAATTAATAAAATTTGTCTGATTTGACGTATTGCATTAGCAATGATTATAGTAAAAGATAAAAATAGAAAATTCGAAGGAAATATAAAAAAAAAAGTGAATTTACTAGGGGCGACCATAAAATAGAAAAATATTACGGCACGCAAGGAAACCTCACATGATTGTATTCAATTTCTATTCATAACTACAATGAAAATAAAATAAAATTTATTAAGGATGAAACCGTGAATTTTTATAAATATCACAAAGAATATACGAAAATACCAATAAAATACATATTACTAGGAAGGAGTGGGTCGAAATACAATAAATAAATATAAAAAAAAGAGATTCCCCACAGCAACGTTTCGAATTGATAATTACCCAATAAAACCCATAAAACCGCACAAGGACAAGAATCAGCACCGCATAGAAACTACCAAAAATTTTCCTCATACTTAATACATCCAAAATTCACATGCAGCAACTCACAATCAGAACCAGACAAAGATAAAATTTATCATCGAAAAACCAAAAACGCACAAAATCCACCTTTTCCGAGTGCCTTCCACAAAATCCTTGAAGGAAGGACTCGAAGGAGACGAAAAGCAAAGGGCAAAGTAAGCACAGCCAACACGATACGATAAACGAACGCACCTCTCTCGGCATTTCGAAAGCCGCAGTGTGTTACCTGCTTCATCGGCGACCAGTGGTTCTCAAACGGTCTCGGACGAGTCGGTTCGCTGGTGAAGGTCGGTCAAAGCTGCTTTTTTGCAGGAATAAATTATGTACCACAGACGACGGAACGGTCCGGCGGCGATCCTTCAGTAATGTAACGTGTTCGCTTGCCAGAAATGGTTTGCACTTTAATATTTCATATGTATGTATTTATTTTTATTTGTGTCGCAGATGTGGACTTTTCACAATTATGGCGTTCATAAGTGTGCTGTTTCACAAATGCATAAGATTGCAGATAAAAAGATTGCACTGTGTCAGCTGTTCATTATCTATGACGGATATGAGAATAATAAGGTAAACATGGTTTAGTTAAATGTGTTTGTTATGTATGAGGAAAATTGAATAAAAACATTTTTTCATTCAATAAACTTGTTTGTGTGTGCGATAAATATTTTTCAGAACTTGTTGAGATGAGAAAATGAGGTTAAGTAATTGTGTACAAAACTGTCATATCATTACTGGTCGAAATTAAAACTAACTCAACCCAAATGTAACGTAATATGAAAAAATAAAAGAAGATAATCTAGTCTAAAACAATCCAATTCTAGCCCAAAAGAACCATTCAGTGACATCCTGATGAGGTAAGTACCTACACATTACTGCACTACACTATGTCAGCTGATTAGTCTGGCCTAGTTGGGTTTTAGCAACACTAGGCAATACTACAGGCGCCACATTTATATTTACAGATAACTCTGCATTAAATCATTATGAAAATGCTATCGCAAAAGACAGCTTTCCATGCTGTGAAGATAGTTCAAGAGTACCAAGTTGACAGTAAAAATCACAACGAAAAACTCATGAAAACGAGACTATTTTTGGGAAATTTTCATGAAATTTCACAAACGAAAGGAAAATAAAGTCTGACATTTTGAGAACATCACGTTCGAGGCTCAGCTCACGTTTTTATCGGGGAAGGGAGGCCCTTTGGCGAAGCCAGGTAGAAAAATCCTGCGCCAGTGCATTCACCCTACAAACGCAGGCCTTGTGTGCTCGTTGCTGTCAACCTCGCGAACGGTGGTTGTGTTGTTGTTGTTGTTGCGAGCCGCGTTGTTCCGTTGCAATCGATGTCGAAAAACTCGACAAAAGTTCGCCGTCTGCATTTGGGTCGGCATATATTTTAGCGAGAACCGGATTTTGACAGTTCTAAATGAAGCGAAAAAAGAATGAGGAGAGCTCGGAATGCATCCTGAAAAATATGCGTGTGTAGTGTCGAGCCTAGCGGCATTTTCGATTTAATAAATGTTTCAGATGATGTAAAATAAAATCATGGACAGCTGTGTGGAGAGAATGAACTGCCATATGGACATAGCTTGCCTCGTGCGCTCTAAATATAGAAGACCAATGCAGTTAGTGCAGAACAAACAAAGGCGACATATTTATGATACACAAAAAAAAATCAAGAATGTTTCGTGAAAAAATTACGAAAGAATTCACTTCTTGAATAATACTTGAAAAAAAAAACCAACTAAGTAATAATGAAATTTTGTCACGTTGAAGGGGATTTTTACCTGGATTAGAAGGAAACTCGTGGCCAATATCGAAGCAACTCAAAAGACATTTTTCACGAAAATGAAAAACCGTCATCGACATCGACAAAGTGTTCGATTTCAACATTTGAGAAGCTTCGTCCGACGACCCTGAAGACGCAGCATTCGAAATGCACTTGAAAATAATTGAGCGCAAATAACCAGTAAACCCAACAGCACACGCGTTCGTCGTTGCGAAACCAAACTCGTTCGTACATTGAAAAAGCCCATAACAATTCACAAACCCACAGTATATACGTTTCGTATATTTCATTCGATGAAAAACCGACATTTTGCGAGCTTTCACCCTATATTCAAACGACGATGTAGTACAAGCAGGATCTATTTTGTTTGACAGGTACGCAAAGTATGTACTCCAGTCGTAAAATCGAAATTGGACACTTTTTTAGTTAACTCGTTTATGTCTTTGACTGCACATTACACAGTTCGCTGTTCTTTCAAGGTGGCTATCCGTTACTCAAAATAGACATGTAGCTGAAATTAATATAATGTCCTGTTTCTAATCGCAAGTAGTTTTCGAAACTATTCGAAAGGTAAGCTATATAAGATTTCATAGCAATATTCGCACGTAGGTAAAATCGAACAGCAAACGCGTGCCGTTCGCCGCACGCGACTTAACTCGAACAGCATTTTCGTATAAAGTTCGATTGAATTGCGCAAAATTATACTATCGAATCGAACTCAAGTCAGAAAAATTATAAAAAAATAATATGCGAGTTCAAATCACCTGCCGGGCAACGATCTTAATTACGTCAAATTGGCCATGACGACGGTCGGTCGATGGATTGCTAATAAAAAAACTTACACGAAAGAAACGGCATGTTAAATTCAAGAAAATTATTTTAGATTGAATTCATGTTGTCAATTTGTAAAATTGAGATGATCGTTTGTTTAAACGGATGAAAAAAAATTTAAATTGAAAGTAGATTTGAGCGTTAGATATTGAAATGAGCAATGTATTGTATTCAAATTAATCTGTCGAAATCATGACAAAACAATCATTGTGACATATTATAGTTATGATTTGAAAAAAAAAAAAAACGATATTTCGCAATTACAATTTATCATTGACTTGTCGAACAACGAACGTTCGACTGATGTAAGTACGCGACTTAAAAAAAAAAAACACTAGAATTTATCTTTATTTCTATTAGTTGACAAATAGAACAAAAGCTTGTCTATTTTATTGGATATTTGAGGTATGCATTCGAAAGGTCGCAACAGTATGTGCAAAGATTGCAAAATGTGTCTTTCCTGTACGTGTCGACGTTGAATAAACGTCTAGTGGTGTATCATAAGGTGAGTACGTGCCGTCAATTTACTCAGAATGAATTACGTTATTACATACATTGTCTATTAAAAAAAAAAACGATGACGAGATCGAGCAGGAAAATTATCATCAACATACCGCAATGAATAATAAAAAAAAAAACTAAACAAACGCGATAAGAAACACAAATTTCGTGCGAAAATTTAAAGTCGCATGCGGATGTGAGATTTTATAGCAGCATCAAAACTGGTAGCTGCAGCATGCGACTTTTGATCTTGTTAAATTTAACAGGAGCCAAATTTAGAACTTCAGTATGCGTAAATATACACGAAAACCGATCGCATACGAGATGCACACATTCGAATTATATTCGACTCGACGGGAATATGTTTGTACAACTGCTAATGAATATTTTCGAAAGTATCCGTGAACGTCATCCGAGGCTACGCACAGAATCTATGTGCACTCTTCGGAAAATCGAAAGAAAACCGTGCTTCGAGGTGTGAAGAGACGAAAAAAAATCTTATAAGAGAGAGGCTTGTATTATGTCATTATATTCCCATTACAAAACAGAATACACGCGCGCCGTAGGAGTTCAAAGAAAGCGAGATGAGTTCCATTCATCGGAGAAAGAGAGCGTAATGACCCCGGGAGAAAGAAATTAGGTGGGAAGTATAATATGTATTTGCTTAGAAATAAATGTAAAAGTGTGTGCTGAATGTTTTGTAAATGGCACGCGAAAGCAACATTAGCGTAATGGCGACCCTAGATATCCCTTTGCGATTTTTTTTTCAATCCGCACAAGACAAATAATAACAATTACTGCAGAATGGCATTTTAGCGAATGGGGGATCGAGCACTGGGGTAAAAGCTTCGATCGATAATAAAACTGATGTTTTTTTATATAAATAAGTGGGATATGTCACGATTGTACAGTTTTATATTGTCGAATGTGCGTGAATCGATCGTGCGTACTGGCGATCGCAGGTGAAACGAAGGCCAGGACTGCCTTTCGAAGATACCCAAGGTGAAGTTGACGATGAAGAGTACATATCTCGCATGCGATTCGATGAATTGAAAAATTATATTTAACTAGGAATCGAAAAATTCGAACAGCTGATCGAAGGGTGATTGTCCTGACCCGCGCACCCCTTCAGAAGTGTGATGCATACGATCCGTTTTTTGTTCGATACGCATTGTGGATGGGTCATTTAATGATGGCGTGCATGTGCCACTTCAGAGGCAAAGGGGAGTTTTTTATTTTTCGAAAACAACAATGGAGCAACTGACGTCACTTGTCTATGCGAAATAATGCGACTACGGATTGTATCTGACCATATATGAGTAGTTCAGTGCAAAAAATTACCAAATCCACAAAACAAAACACGAACTGATGAAACGTTCGAAAGTCCCTTCATTATTCAATTCATAAACATACAAAGTTTATAATAAGCTACGAATGTGATCAGTTCAAAATCAATAAAAATAACATCTGAAATAAATAATTAATTATTCGCTGATCGAACAATTTTGACATACCACACGTGTGGAATACCACACGACATTAAAATCTCAAAGAGTTGATCGCTTTATGCACAAAACGGCTCATATACAAATATAGACTATCGATTGTATTAGATCCATTTATGGAACTGGATCGATTCAGCGTCTCATACATAGCTTGTGCAAATGGCTATGTGATTCGCTATGTACATAAGTATTATGTATCTGATAAGGAAATTGGCACATAGCTAAGTCAGCCACTAACTCACTGCTCCATTTACATATCGTAGATCGCCATCGAGAGCGTTCAAGTTTAACCGCTCGTCGAAACCCGAAAGAATCGACATTCTTTCGAAATCGAACCTTTATTATTATTTTATCGAGGTTCGAATTAAGCATTCGGAATATGTTGAGCTTTTTTTTTCGAGCTTCGTTCGCGCGTCGTATACGAAAATGGGCGTTCGTAATTATTATTCGCATAATGATCCAATAAATAATACGTTTTTATAATAAAAAAATGTAATAAATTTGAAAGAATTTTATATGTTGTCCTTGTGTGTCGTATAATGACTGTTAATTATGAAATACAATATTATGTTATTTCGAATAATTAAAAATGGAAAAAACCGTTTTTGATGTCTCAACGTTCTCTTTTATTCGATGTTAAGAAATCTAAAGTAGTCACCGCGTAGAAACAGATTCTATCGTAGTAATTGTTGATTACGAAGGTTAACGTAATTATAAGACGTATCTATTAATTACAGTCGGAATATAATATAATACATAAATAAATATGCGATTATATAAACACGCAAAATTTCATCGACTTACAATAAAATAAACACATTGTATCACCAATGATTCAAATGTATTGTTACTGAAATCAATATCTCAAAAATCATGAAAAATATTGAGAAAAGAGTATGAATACTATCATGGGTAAGATACTCGCATGCGAGTTTTTGGAACGTGTATCCCATACACAGCGTAATACATATCTTTATTAATTTCTGAGATATTGATATCAATTATACCTAACTGACCTTATAAATTAAATCCTCGATACTGAAAAATCACACATCCAAACAAAAAACCTTACCATCTCACCGCACACTGGTAAAAAAAATTCCGAAAAATCGCATCAACATACCTGAAACAAGAGAAAAGACAAAAAATTAACGATCGATCGGAACAAACACGAGGCAAAACAAAAAAAAAAGTGAATATCACAAAACACATTAATGCAAACGCGGAAGCCATCAAAGTCCATTGCACAACGAGCGGCGCTAAGCAGCGGCGATCGAGCAACAGCACAATGGTCACACACAACGCTATATACAAAACGTGTACGATTCAAACGAGTTGCATAAGAGGTGCGGCCTTAACATTGGCACCGTTCGTTCGTTAGTTGGTTCGCGAAATGAGTTGTGCTGGTTTCTTGTGTTGTTGCCGTGCAGTGTTAGTTGGTTCGACGAGGAGAGACTTCTGCAAATTTTCGTCTTAATCTTTATGAAGTCTCTTCTTATGAGTCGATGAAGAGTTGGGTTGTAAATGGTGGTGGTTGATGGCTTTAAAATGCGGGTCGTAATGAGCGTTGGGTCGGTTGTGCAACGGACGGTCTTTCGTTTTTGAGCTCGACGGTGAAATTGTGCAGATGGCTTCGGTCGTATCGCGATGATGATTCACGGGTCGGTGAAGGGAATACTGTAGGTTATATAAAATTTTATGTTGTGTTTATAGTGTCGATTTTATTACTGATAAAATTTTAATTTTTAGAATGTCGTCTATGATTCATCGATTGAATGCTTCATAGATCATAAATGATACGTCCGATATGCAGTTTATGAACGAAATCAAATTCAAAGGTAGATTTTGTTGAAAATACAATGAAAGGAAAGGTAGATTTTAGCTCGTTGGAATACGACAAAGAGGTCAAAGCTAGAGGAGATGCTTTGTAATCGGCTTTCGCAACGTTGATTAGCAACGCAATGGCGCCAATGCCGCGTGACGTTACGACGACGTCATCGTGGTGTCGATGCCACGGACATAAACGGGTTAACTTATCTCATATCCATCTGATGTACTGTTTATTTTTAGTAAAATGGGTTAATCGGCAACATACGGTTTGATTCAAACTAGTTAAAAGGTTTGCACAGTTGATATTTCCTAATGATTGATTTAACCATTCATGTATATCTTATCAATAATGATTCCATATCTTTAAAACTACGTGATACTAAAGTTCAAGAATCGCAATCATTTAACACCGCACGAATCCGATATAACCGATATCGCAAAGATTACTAATACAGTCACTAGATAACAAACGAACTCAACAGACCTATTCACCTCTTCGAATATAGATTAACAACAGATACCCAACTTATCAGATTTCTCCACCTAGAGTCATCGACCATCGCTCAAAGCCGAATCGATAACACCCAATCGATCTAACACAATCTTTGTGTATTCTATGAAAATTGCGCAAACGACACCCATGTAACTCGGGCCATCCGGCTGCGTTACGTCGAACCAACCGAAAGCAGCACAATTGAAGTCAATTGGTTCTTCGCAGACGTCGTGAATTGATCCGGTCAATTGGTCTCGTCTCGCTCCGACAATCCACCAGACGCGTTTCCGACAAACACTCTTCGAAGAGATATCCGTCATTCGTGATGGCGAGAAATCGGAGTGGAAAAGACGAAAAGTGTCTTTTAAATGCAGATTCGAATGAATTTTAGACAAATAGAAGAGATTGGAGAAGGTTTTCTAAGAATATTTATTTTTTTGATGTGTCTGATTGGGGTTGAAGCAGTAGGAGTAATTCATGATAGTTTCAGCTCAGCAGCTGATATTTATGAAAAAATAAATTGTGAAAATTTCGAAAAGATAACTTGAAGATTTGTGCTTTCGATAGTGATGTTGACAGTTGAAAATTTAAAACATATGAGAATGTCGATAAAAGGAGTTTAAGCGAAGAATCCTTGGGGCGTCGATTGGTGGCTGTCGGATCGGTTTCTGAGTGTCGACGACACTGCAGCAACTGGTTCGAGCCGGTTTTAATTAAATCTGAACCAGTGAATGGTTTCCGCACACTTTTAGCATACCGATACCGGGCAATTAACTGATTAATGAAAAAAATGTGACAGAAATGGTTTTTTAGAATGTATCGAAATGAATCAGGTTCAATAAACCAAAGGTGAACGATTTGCATCTAGATGTAATGCATATTAATTTTCGATAAATAAAAATGCCAACGGATATGTTTCACATATTCATTGGAGAACGTAGCGAATATACTAACGAATTAAAAACTAGCGTCTAGGGAAATTTGCATTGGAACGACATCGTAGAAATATTTGAAAACTTAACGTTAATTCAAACAACGCAGCATGAAACTAAATATAACGCAATATCGATTGAATCGATCGAATGCAAACTTGCAAAAAACACCCTCAACGATACAATGTTGAGCGATACATATCTCTGAATCTGCGATAGTAAAATAGCATTTGCGATACGAATATAACATTTCGCGATTAAAAACGAAGCCGTGACCGGGCGTACGTTGGTAGCAAGTGCTAATTGACCGATTGTGGGAGATTGATTGTTTGCGAGTTTTAATTGCGCCAGATGTCGGCGATTTATATATCATTAGCGCCGTTATAAATCTTTCGAATCTTTGGGCTGTATTTATTAGCGAGAAGTTAAATTTTTGCAAGTGTAACGCCATAAATTACGAAAAACGTTCTGCTAGCTGATAGTTCGCTACACTTTCGCGCGAGTCTTCGATGTTAATTAAGAAAATTGGACGATAAATAACGCGCGTATTTCAATTATGCAATTCTAAAATACATAGTAAATAATTTGATTTCGAATAATAAATAAGCATTATCGAATTTAATATCACGAATGTGCAATGACATGTTTCGTCTGCTGATGATGTTTCAATTCGTGTAATAACACTAATTTGCAATCACGGCCGATTGTCGGCAATCGAGTATATTGTGCGCTTATTACGTTGATATTATGCAAGTTGATTTTATGGCATATTTCGGTAAGGTCAATGTTGACACGTTTCACTATCACCGATCGTAGAATGTATAATTTGACGGCGAAAATGAACTCAAATTGCGAAATTGCGTATTATTTTTCTATGCATGTATAACTGAAGCGGTATATCATTTGCGTCACGTTGGCGTGCTTTTGGCATAGGCGAAAAATCGTGCGGCATTTACCTACACGATGAAAGTGTCGATAAAATATCGCAATGAAACGTTTAATGCGAATATTTCGGGATCTAAATTCGAAACTAAGAAATCCGCAATGTTCGACTATTTGAAATTTTATAGTTACATCACTGAAGTGCAAGCATATTTTATCGAATCGTTGCAGTTAGGAATTTTAAAACCATGCGGTTTTCCTCAAGGAAAAAATTGCGATTGAACTGAAATATATTTAAGAACACATTATGAGTGCATTCGAATTTTTAGTACGCACACATTTTTCATGGAAGGTACATATGAGTCGTTCAGTGCACGAACTTCATAAAACAAAAATTAGAGAAAAACGATGTTAGATGTGTTTTTCTGCTTTCATGCACTGTGCTTATCATACAATAATACGTATTGTTATTGCAAAATACAACATTTTTGACAATCAAGCGATCAATTAACAGCAATGTCCCCTATTTCCCATCGTTCAGAAGCGGACAAAAGTTAAGCGAACGGTGAAGGGCGCAAAAGCGAACGTTGCACAACTCATTCGCGAAATCGCTTTCCTAAAAACCCGAGAAAAAATAGCCCAACAAGGCTGAATTCACAATCGGAAAGCCGAGGTGTAAGGTTACCCGAGAAACGACAACTTGGTCAGTCGGTTGCGATCGACCGCAAAAAAAATACGTACACGATCGTGAATTTTCCAGATCGCAATTGCATCGATATAATGTGAGTGTGTGTGCAGAAAATTGCAAGTCAACTTTCGGAGACGAAACTGAATCGTTAAAGCAAAAATACGAAGAGAAAATACGACACGTCCGCTGCAAATGAGGTTCGATCGGTGAAAAGAGGTCACTATGGTCAGGGTTGAATTATGCAATTTTTTAATTTCGTAGCAAATATAACAATTTGTCGTATGTGTATTTAGGGAATTTGAGAATGGCTTTAAGCAGAAGGGTCTTATGATGTGACCACAATACTCAAGGGCTTACAAAATCTAAATCCGACCCTGCTCACCGTCCAGTATTGCTCGCTGACCGTTAAGAGAGCGCAAAAACTCTTTCGTGGCTTCGTTAAAAATGTAAAAATTTACGAGGCTGTCCGTCCGCGAGGCAACTGTGACATTTGGCGAAAAAAGACCATCGAAAATCGGCCGAAAAACACAACGGCTCGAAATGTCACGAGTTTTCGATTTTACAAACGAGATATACACAAAATGAGTAAAGAACCTCTTGCGTCACAAGAGCGGTCCATAAAAATTGAATGATGACCTAACTTTCGTGGGCAGCTCTCGGAGGACGCTCTCGTTGAGCAACCCCGACATTGTCGAGGCGCTCGTATTTATCGACGCTTTCGAAACAAGGCACGAGCAAAAAATATAATGCATGGGAATGAATCTGAAACCGCAGAGATCGATATCGGAATATCGTTGGGAAATGTATCGTCGAAGGTTCGCCGCGTATTGAAAATACAACAAAAGTCGAAGAATTAATGGCAGACTTTGTCCGCTCTAATTAAATTCGACGATTCCGTTAAACGCTTTTCGTTTAAATAAGGGCCGTTTCCGAAGGAGCCAGTTTCCAAATTCTGGGCGAGCGTTATTATGCTGCGAAGTCCTTTTATAGTTACGCGTGGGACGCCAGTTTCAAGTGGAATAATTACATTATGAAATTCTGTCGAGAATTCGTTTGATAAATGTTAACGTTTTATGAAGTGATCGTAACGAATTACCAATCGTTCGAACGAAATGGATTCGAACGTTAGTTGTGTAATAGCACCGATTGAGGAAAATCCGAAATAAAAATTTGAATTTTTATGAAAATAAACGCGAAGAGGATACACTGAAGGCTATTATAAGACGAGTTGAATTTTCACGGACAATCATGCATATCCGTAGTCGTGTCAAAGTCAAGGCAACAAACAACACGTATGACTATTAGCTGAAGATTAGATAATAAAAACATATGGGAGAACAATATAATGAACTCGATCGAGAGGTCAACTATTTATATTCATTGATTACTGAAAGCATGCATGTTTCGACACATGTTCTTTCAATTGAGGACAATTTTAATCCGAAGAGATTTCGATTCAATTCGGATCGGATCAGCGAAGATCACAAGGTTCGTCCGTTGTCATAACATTGAAGGGAATTGCAGTTTAATGCGTCTGCAATTACGGAGCATAAATAATGCAAGAAACGCGACTCTTCTGTGTTTTATCCGACGACGATGGAATAAAGGAACGAGCTCGCCTTGAGAGAAGACCGCAAATCTCCCACATGCGAATTTATTTATACATGCGTATGTTTATGGTGGCATATATGAAAGGGTATATACATATATTCGAAGCGAAATCGTCGATGCGGCAAAACCGCAACGGACACTTTGTCCGATTGCTAAACTGAGCCTATTTTATACCGAGGGGACAATAACGAGCTTATCTCGATTCGATTCGAGTGTTTAAATCATCGTGAACGCTAGAATTTGAAGGAAACTAATGCTGTTCCGCAAATATAGATTTGACAAATCGATCTGTCCGTTTCAGATTGGAAAGGCTGTAGAAATTGATATTAGAGCTGGTATGTCGGAATGTCTGACATTTTTCAACCCTAATACGATCGGTATTCGGTTAATTTGCATGTTCAATGAGTCTTGCACAATCGAATGTGCCATGTTGATTAATCGAAGAGAAAATACAATTGAACGTGTCGTATCAAAATTCTGAAAAAAAATCAGAAAAATGTATTTTCGATTGTGAGATAAATAACTGTCAAAAGCAGAATCGAAGTTAAGCCTTCTCTCGATTATGGTAAAATAAAACGCGTGGGGAAACAACGAGTGCGTGTAGAGAAGAGTAGGTACCTACACATGTCGTTCCCAACGACTGCAGAAGATGGTAACGATGATGATGATGATTATACGGCGGTTATGATGATGATGATGACCACAGAAGTGACTTAAGGCACCGAACGATATGAGAGAACGTGTGTAACCGAACGCATTTTGAATTTGATGTCAATAAAATATTGAAAAACACGCACATCTTAATGTGAATGTAATTAGTTGAGTCGTTGAACCTATTTAAACTTTTTATAATTTGGCAAAAAAAAATATCAGACAGACGATTCGCTAGTTTTTTCCAAGTTTAAAAACGATGAACTCTAGTCGATGGTTCAGCACTGACAGCTGTTTTCATACATTTGCAGCACCCCAAATGAATTCCGTTATAACAAGACATTGTATTGAGGAAAACGAGTTTTGTTAACAGTGCCGATGGAACAAAAAGAGCAGGTGCATTTTAATCGAAAGATTGATTTCTTTGATATGTAAATTTCACACCGCACAATCAGGGTCGCCGCTAGAAACTCCGGGTGGAGTTTATATGCGTGTGGAAAAATTCCCTGGGAACGAACTGTAAAAATTACACGGAGCGTGCTTCGCATTCGAATCGATCTTTCGTTATTTTTAACGCGAGCCTTTGACGAATCATGATTTAAAAAAATGAATACGATTCGAGGAACGAACCGGTGGCTGGTATGAATATGTATTGATTTCGTGAGCTGAAGTTTTTGTTGGGTCGGTTCGCTCCTCTTGTCGCCGTACAAAGACCAGACGATCCAAAACGAATCACGCGATGAAATTATATGTACAAAATCGTCCGAGAATGCGCTGGCACAGGGACAGACAGCACAGATTCAAAACAGAAGTCCCACAAAAAGAAGGATAGAAAAGCACGAGCAACAGCTGCACGCCGGCAACTGCTTCCAGCGAGGGACTGGATATGTGGAAGCCGAAGGGAAAGGGCTTTAGTGTATGAGATCCTTTGTTATTACAGTGATAATTAAAGATAATATAATTTTTGAAATGATGCAGAAAAGTTGAAAGGAACGAGAAGTATTTGAAATCGATAATATAGCGATTTCAATGGCACTGATCTGCGCTTGCGATATATGGTTGGTAAGTGACGCCATCATCAAACTATCAATTATTCATGGTGATGATGATGAAATAGCGCCGTGTCAATTTTAATTAAGCGCACACTTTATACACGAGATGTTTTACGTGCATTCGAATTTTTTCTACCGTTTTCAACGAAGGTCTCTTCATTTACGATTGTTTAGAAATACCGTATGCTGCTGCTGACGCGTTGCACAACCGCTTTTTCGAAAGTCAAGAACGCAGAACAGGCTGATTGAAAAAGAACATCACGAAATTAATAAAATGAAAAAGAAAGAAAAGTACTTATTATGTGAGAGATATTCGAGGAATGACCGAGAGCTTCAAAAGGAAACGACGTTCATACACACTCCTCGGTGAATAATAAACGAGTTCCTACAATTCCTCAGCTTCAGAGTTTCACCGGTCCTCTGAAAGTTTTTCATCTGCCTAAACCACTTCTGCGAAAACCGCAAATCCACACAATTCCGTCCATACATATTCATGTGAAAGAACGCAGCTCATAACGAAAAATATAATAGACAACATAACATCGCGAAAAAAAAATTACATAATTAATTGACGTACTAGACAAGCCATTAATAAGGAAGCGTTTTTGCTTAAGACGATTAAAAAAAAATCAAATCACACGAGATGATCGAGATTGACCTCCAGACGGGAACGATGGTCCATTATTGCCTTTCATTGGATTTTTGCATATGTGGGTCGCCCGACGAATTGAATGCTTCGATTTGAATAATAAATCAGCTTCTCTCGAGAAAGGCAGCCAGCGTTCGTTCTTACAGACAAAGACACCGCGAGTTTTGCATAATTTCACAGTCGAGGATCTCGACAGTGTTAAGGTCCGCGCTTCAAATAAAGAATCGTGCATCTCGAAAAGTCGTTACACACAAGAAAGCGTTGCGTTCACATTACACAAGAACAACAAACAACAACAGCCGCGCATCGGTAACTTTCGATTTCGTTTGACCCAGAACTACTTAACATCTTGCATAACGACAGATATCGAGTGTTGAGCGTGACATTGTGCTTCACACAACGCGTGAGGGACACATTCGTACTAGATTTGCTCAAAACTGAAGATAGAAAGCACCCGGAGACAAGGGAGATATCCTGTTACATCCACGCACTTTTCTTTCTTGTTTTCGGAGACATTCCTCGAGCTTCTTTGTTCGCTTTCTACATGCTTCGGTCTTTGTTCTTGACGCTTTCTCTGCGCTATTGTGTACCTTTTTTTTCGTTCAACGCACAAGGATATTAAAAGAATACTGCCAACATTTTCAAGTACGAAATGTTGTATGCGATTCGGAGAAAATATTTATATTGCAGAAGAAAGTTTTCTGGAGAGACTCGAAAAATCTCATAGCATCGACGCGAAAAAAAAAATTCAATTTCGACAAGAGACACACGTGATTTTATTAAGCCTCTCGTATGTGCGGCAAGGACGTAAAAACGATAAAATTCGAGGTAATAATATTGAAGTTGAATCCTTTGTTCGGCAGCGCGAGAAGGGCTCGGGTGCTCAGGGCCGCATCGTCCTCGTCTCCGTATTGTACCGGGCTCTCGGTCTGGGGGTCTCGTGTTTCGAAAAAAAAAAGAAATCGAAAAAGGAAAAAAGAAAGAAAGAAGAGTGAACCTCCGAGCCGAGTCGAGAACAGATCACAAACGGAGAAAAAAAAGATGCGGCTCGGAATCCGGTTTGCCAAGGGCCTGAAGGAAAGAAGGAATGGGGTCGGGAGTGGGAGTCAGGCGGACGAAGGTTGAATCGAACCTTCGAACTTCGTATACGTTGAGCAGGTCTATCCGGCAAGATAACAGACAGATAAACTGTCCAAATACCGAAACCAATGCGTTCGAAGCATTTACGAATAGGTTCGAAAATATACGAATTGCAATACAGAAGAGCGAAAAAAGCAGGTGCAGAGCAGCGTAACCTCAAAGGACCTGACCTAAATCGCGAACACAAAACCGAACTATGGGAAAGGTCCCGAATTTATTTGTATTTTACGGCGAAGGTAACCAACAATTGGAGCTGCGAAACGAACGAGGGTGAAGCCAGTCGTGAAATCAAAACTGTCGTAAAACGGCGGTAGATACGGATTGCTTCGTACGAAACGAAGTAGGTACTGTTCCCTCGATTTTCGATCGTGCAATTTTCTCAATTTCGAAAACTGCGAAAGAGTAATGGGCTGATAGATAAGATCGAAGTGGAGCTCGGGCTTTCGTGAGTCATTCGTTTCATAAGTGGCGAGTGACCGACTAGAAAAGTCGTCGGGTCAACGGGTTAAATGCGTGACGCAAATAGACGTGGGATGTGAGAATGATTAAAATTGAAATCGTTTACTGAAAAATATTCTTTTTTTCCAATCGATCGTTAGATGTATGTGCGGTGAAAACCAGCTGATTTTCGTAGTCTACGACCGTGAAACGAGTTCGCGAAAGGGCATGGGAATGTAGGTACATAAGCATGTTAAGGGGAAACGTTAGAATCGAGGGTCTTCGGGAAAAGGTTAACAGTTTCAGCACTTCTTTGTGCCGTTTATTCATTTATAAAATATCCAGTTTCGCATAGAACAAATATTATATTATATTATGTATACGCTACGATTAATGGTTTTCAGTCGTGTGACACTCGAAGTTTCAAGCTCGAATACTTGCGTGAAAAGGAAACGTTAACGGTTTTTTAAAAATAAAATTTCAAGTATAGACTGAAGACCTACAAACGCCATCGTATCCGGTGTTAATGAACTAAGTTCTCATACCTTCCTCTATATTGCAGAAGTCGCCAACTCCAAGTACGAGCGATACGAAAAAAATATCGAGAACGAAACTTTCGAAGAACGTACATAAGTCGACCCTGAAGTAACAACATAGATACGAGCAATGTTTGTTGTTATCAATAGTTTCACTAACGATAAGTGTGCACAGAACTTTGTTTCGAACATAGTTGCATTAACGTAAAATAACCGTAATAAATCTCGCATAACTTCCCATAGGAGAAGCATCGATAAACTGCAACAACTTTCAAGTGTAAATGCCACGTTATTTATGTAATTGGGCGCCTAGCTTATAAGGCATGTTCGTAATTCAGAACGTTTCCTGAATTCTTCGTCGGTCACATGTATCACTGAAACTTTAAGAAAATTATATGTGCAGAACAATTTTCAGAAATTGTGACAATGAACGTTTGTATAATAATAAAAATGATATGAGAATGTCACATTTGCACGTGAGAAGAAAATTAGTTATGATAGAAATAATGTTGGTGATTTGACTGACTGCATATTTGACATTATCATGCGATACATTAGTAGTCTATTAAACTGTCGTGCAAATGTATAAATCACGTCGTAATTCAGCAATTTGTACGCGAAATCGAAAAGTGAATTATGCACATGGGAAGTCAGCCACAAGAATGGACAATGGAAAAATTTGTACGAGCAAACAATGAATCAAAAACAAAAAGCAATATGAATTAACATTGCAATTGTCTTCTGGTCAATGTCATTTTGATACGAAATTGCTTTTATTCGAATCAATTATCGTCAATCGAATACGTACGGCCAGAATTTGAGAAGTGAGTCAAATTAACCGATGACAGAATGATATTCGGAATGTTAATTGGACATATTAAATTGTGCAATTTACTTTTGAACATTATTTTTTTTATATAAACATAAAATGTTTAAGTATAAAAATATTTATTTTCAAGTTTCGTCAGTTTTCAACAGTGTGTATAATCGTAAACCAAGAATTTTTTTAAAACTGGTTTCGTAGAATATTCAAATGAAGGTAATATTTTGAAGTTTGGAAGGAACATTGTAAATATTCACTCAAACCGAATAAGATAGTTCGTAGATAAACTTGTCGTTTCTGACTGCATAAAATGCACCCTAATATCGAAACTGCACATCGTATAGTGCGAATTTACTGGGGCGTATCTAGGAATCGTCAAAAAATGGGAGCGTCGGTCTCCCTTCGTAAATTTAACGAATGACTCACAAGAGAAAAATGAAAATGAAATACGAGAATGAATTGCAATTTTTTTACAATACGATAAAACATCATTTTACATTGCACAAAGAAAAAAATGATATAAAGATATCCGAATTGATCACACTAGTATGCCCGCAGGTATGATGGACTTGATGCTTTATTTTTACGGCAAGTGCATTTGCATAAATGATTTTATTGTAAAACTGTAATAGATTATGCATAATTTGATAAAATAATAAAATTATTGTTAGTTCGATAAAATGGGAGATCAATTTGTAAAGTAAAAATATTGAACAAAATGAATTCAAGTTGAAATTTCATAAAATGCATATCAAAACCAGATGTACGCAACAGTGGTTTTCAAAAGGGATTTGAAACAAAAGCTTTCTCTAGCTACTTTGCTACAGATATGAACTCTGCTCCGGGAAAATTCAATAAAGATCATAAACCAATCATATCGAATTTACTTGGAACAGAGTGCAGAACTGAAGCAAAGTACATAGCTTGAAATAGCATTCGTTCCAGATGATCCTTGGTTTTCAAAGATGTAACGATTTTATCACAAAAAAAAACATGAAATAGGATTTTGCATAAAGCTTGCGATTTTAAATTAAGGACCGTTCGTTCAACAGTTTCAGTTAACTAATCATAGAGTTACAGTAAGCTCTCAGATTGTGAATTGTCTCAATTTTGACAGCTCGTTATGAATCGATGCTTAGTTGATTGAAGCAGTGAAAAGATCGGTCCTTAACGTTAGCTACAAATTATATTTTTCCTAGCTCTAATACACCAGAGCAAGAAAGAGAATAGTATATAGCTAGTTTTCTCTAGCACTTCATCGTCAGTAACAATCGACACCACTTAACCATTTTCAAAGACGAGATTTTTTTCACTAGAATCGATCGACTAAACGGAGCGGCATCACCGAATAGTGCGAAATCACCACACAGAACAGAGACACAAAAAACTTGGGACTCCTCGACGTCAGACAGACCTGGTCTCCATGACGAGGGGGTAGATGGGCGCGTGGTGGTCGTGCGCGCGCCAGTACACCACATACGGGTAGTCGATGAGGTCGAGGTCCGGGGCGCGCTGCCGTTGGTGCTGGTGATGGGCCAAGTGCTGGTGGTGTCTGAGGTGGTGATGGTGGTGGTTGACGTCGCGTCTCCTGGATGTGAGCACCACGCCCGGCAGCCAGACGAGGTTGAGGTCGGGCGCCGAGAGCATAGCGCCGGCCCCGACTGACGCGCGCCACCGACGCCAGGGCCCCGCCCCCGCCCCCGCCACTCTCTTTAACGGCGGCGCGCGCAACCGATGGTTCACGTACACTGACGTGCATTATACTCTCTACTAGCTGGCTTTTTACTTCTGTGCAGATTCGCGGTTCAACATTTTTGGATGTGGATTGTATGGTTTGATCGTTGAAAGTATATTTTATTTTATTTTATTCAAAAATGGCATTGTGAGTTCACGAACATATTCAATGTTTACTACTGTCTTTTTACTTCTGTGCAGATTCGCGGTTGAATATTTTTGGATGTGGATTGTTTGGTTTGGTCGTTTAAAAAAATTCATTAGGAGTCTTAGATTATTTTACACGTTCAATGTATACGATTGTCTTTTACTTCTGTATCATTCGTAAATTTTTGTATGGGATTGTGTGGTTTGATTGCTCAAAGTATATTCTATTTTATTTTATTCACGAAAGGCAATGAATTTCCATGTACACATTTAATGGTAAGGATTGTGTTTTTAAATCTATACTGATTCGTGTTAAAATATTTTTTTTTTTATGTGAATTGATTACTTTGATAATTTATTAATGATTTAGAATTTATTAATTATAATGATAAAAATAAATACTTTCAAAATAATTATTGATATTTATTTAAAAAATGTATGTGGTATCACTGGTTCGTATACAGATTCAATGATTAGGACCATATTTTTAACTCTATACTGATTCATATTTGATTTGAAAATTTTTGGATGTGAATTTTGTAATTTGATTTTTGAGAATATACAAAATCAAATCTAAAATAGTCAGTGTTAATGTTTGGGAACGATCTCTAAACATTTCATTTTCATCATACGTTATTTTTGGAGGAGGACTCCTCTCGCTTTATAGTGACTCACATTTGACTCGAAAATTTGGAGGATGAGTATATAAATTATCCTACAGTTAGATGCAAAAAACTAGCAAACCCTGCAAACCTGAAAAGAACTTGAACTTGAAAAAAAAATGGATAGCGTGACACCTGAATTAATTTAACAGTCGAATATAATACTGATGATATAGCACTAAATAATCAAAGTTGTACATTCAAATTTAATTATTGAAAACTCCATTCATTTGATAATTATCTAAAACTCTCTACTCTAAATTTAATGAGTCGATTTTATGTATTTTTGGATACTTCATATATGTAGATTTGAACTGTAAGTACTACGTATATAAGTTGATAGAAGTTTGAAGTCTGGTTAGTTAGAGCTCTTAAGTGAGATCGAATATTCATTACGAATAAGTTCGAAAATAGATTAAAACGAACGGCGAGGTGCAACACCACTGGAGGGATCTAAAAGTTCAACGATTTGATTACAAACATTAAAAGCGGATATCGCATAAAAATATTATGCTGCATTGTCTTATACATCGGAAACTTCGTAAATTAAACTTATAAACAAATAAAACACGTGAAAATTTATACAAGTTGAGAATGATATTACTGAAGATATATTTTTGTGGGAACATCGATGGTTCGGGTAGAGAATAGAACATTTTCCATTGATTTTCGATTAACGCATTAAACTTTCTAAAGTACTTTGTCGATTAAGGCCCTTTATGTCGAGAATATTAGAAGCGAAAAAAAAAAAGGATTTTTCTAATGCATATGACAATGCACAGCATTTCAAATAGTAGTATACAACGCTAGACAAAAACTGAAAAACTAAAATTTCCAGAAGTCCTATGACAAACATCGAGGAAAACGATCAATATGCAGATAACAAGATCCTCACAAAAACGACAATGGGCAAAAGCGTACAGATACAAACTGTCAAAAAGCTTTTTTTTCCCACCCAACCGTCAAAAGCCAACACGACGAGAAATATAACAAAAACGAATCGTCGAACCCAAAACGAAAATCCAGAGACAAATTTCGAACCGAAACAAGGGTACAGAGCGCCATAAAATATATTAAAATTCCCTCCGAATTTCATACGAGCGGCTAGAATTCGCGTAAATCATACGCGAGCGAATATTAAAGGGAGCACCCATACTTTAGGAAAGCGACAAATGCACAATACGACCGAATAAAAAAGCAGCGACGATTTGCATACGAATTTCGATTCCCCTCGCGAATCGTATTGCGAAAGGATTAACGTTTCGCAACGACCGATCGAAGGTTGCAGTCGCATTGGAAGAAGAATCTTCAAGGACTACTCGACAGAAGAAAATTGTGGATGATGCTGAAAGAGTCGTTATTTTTTTATTTTTTGGTTTCGAGATTGAATTATTTTGACCGTAACAGTTTGGCAATGTTGACATTTAAGTGACGTTGCAACATGTGAAAAACTCGTGCGGTTGAACGTCCGCACGTTGCGACATTAAAGCGAGATGCGGTGACCATGCGTTCGTTATCTACAAATATGGAAAATATAAATGACGACCGTAAAGGCAAAAGGGTACAAGTGACGAAATCACATCTATGTGCGCTCATATATTTGGTGGCAAAAGGATATAAACGAACTTGGAACGCGTATCGAGATATATCATCAAACCACTTGACCCTCCTAATACATGCAGGTACGTGCTCAATTTTAAACGCGCTTTTCTCGATGTCACTTGTACTCATTGGCATTTTCAATCGTCAAATATAGAATGGGTTTGAAGTGAACGTCGTTTTTTATTTCAGAGCGAAATTTCATTTTTAAAATGCGTCAAAGCTCGTTTTGCTGTGCGAGATATGACACAGCTGTATTTTTTTTGTGCGTAGATCGACGATTAATATAATTAAAAAATGACTTTATATAATAAACATAGAATGTTAATGCACAGCCTGATACGAATCATAGATAAATAATGATAAAATAAACGGTGTGATGAAGAAAATGACAGTTTTAGGATTCAAACGGCCGCGCAATGAAACTCCATATTTTATCATCATAATTGTACAACAAGACAGTATATTAGTCGCGACGCATATGGACGTAGGCTTTAAACGTTGCTTATTAGTTTACGCAACGATTTGCTCGCATATTAATGATATTAATTTTCAGGTCAGCGGTGCAAGGTGAAATGACGACACGTAATGCCACTGAGGAAATTCGAACCGAGAGGTCGTATTGTAGAAAAAACTGAGTGTAGGTTCACAAATAGGTTTATATCCATTTGACGATCGTACATTTTTAGGTTTATGAAACTCGGCGGTGCATAAAAGCGTCGCATAAAACGTACTATACTTTTGCACAGTTTCGTAGGCGAGTCCAAAGGCAGAATTGCACGCACGTACATATCTCGCATAAAAGCGCATTGTTTCGCTTCAGAGCGACTTGAAAGAAAAGCAAGAAATGATAAAAATAATGGAAGTGATAAAAAAAAACTCAAGCGAGTGGAAAACGGAACAAGAACACCTTCGAAAGATTACTCTAAATACACATACGATAGAATGAAATAGCAAGTTTTATATGGAGTGCAGATTGGAGTTGGTGCACAAAATTTATCGAGCTTAATTTTGAGAATATTTTTTTAAAAAATTCCTTAAAATTTTAAAATTGAAGAATATTTTAAAAATCACCATTCAATTTATGATGATTTATAAAAAGGATTTGTCAGATCTGCATCGTGCTCAAAGAAGCTTGAAAATAAATTCTTTTCAGATCGGTTATAAATTAAATTATCATTTTATGTACTTTGTACACATTTTCATCATATGAACTAATTAAAAATTACTTAAAGCCGATCTTTCCGCTTTTGAAACCCTCGAGTTAATCAACCACGCTAACTTCATGAGATACGCAGTTTTTTGCTCATGGAGCAAGACAAAAACTCGGCGCGTCTCATATTTCGGAAAATTAGCTAACTCGAGGGTTAAAAAAGTGAAAATATCGACCCTTAAAGTGTGAAGCTGAACCAGACCCAATGTCAGAATAGATCGATTTGAACAAAATTGCTCTAGATCCTGAAAAAACTTCACATTCTAGAGTGACCCCTAAACATTCAGAATTCGATCGCCCCTCCGAAAAAAGGAGTCAAACGCCAAAACGCATCTCCAGAGCAGTCTGCGTCGAGAAACGAACGGTAAACAACGACGAACGGGTGGAAAGGGGGCGGCCACTGCACCCGCAGACGGCACTGACAACGACCCCTGCACCCCCTAATTTTCGAGACCCACAGTAGCGAAAAAAGCCTTTATGTCCGTGGGTTATAGGGACGAGTTTCGAGCGAAGGCGGTTTCAGTGGTTCGGGCGAATTCGGGCCGAAGCGCCGGGGGTTTAGGGGCCCTATCGGTGCGAGGCTTCGCCCCAAACGGGGGCGCTTTTCGAGGAGGGGGCGCACGCTCCGGGGCGCCGTATTGATCGCGGCGCCCGCCTCGGGGATCGAGATAATGCGAAAACGAGCGCTGATAACGCTGTACCTCTTTTTAGAGAGTACATACAGTGGTTGAGTGCTTTTTTTATTTGTTTAATTGTTGTTTGATACATGGTTTTAGGGTAAAAGTCAGCAACGGAATCGATGAGTCAGAGTTGGAGAGTAGAGGATTCGAAATCGGAGACGATTAGTCGATAAGTTGAAGACGTGAAAAGAAAAGACTCAGACTATATTTTTTTTCAATTGTCAAATTTATACAATTTTGATAAAGCAATACTGAATGTGTACAGCGTATGAATACAAGTCAATGTGAATTTTTTTCGTCTCATTGAGGGCTGTGGAGTTGTGGATCGTATTTTTTTTTCGAGTCTGAATCGTGTTTTTTTAAAGACTCCAGAGTACTGGTTTTGATGTGAGTTTTGCATTTTATTGTGTTGTAAAATTGTATCTACAAAATATGTGAGATCTGGTTTTCGAATTGTTCGAAAATTTAACTGAGGTTTTCATTCGGATGTTCAAATTTAGAACTTATTAAAAAAATATAAATTTCATATCTAATTTAGCATAAAATAAAGGATCAATTAAGGAATTTCCATAAGCAATATTCAGTGAGTATGTATTTGTGAAGCTTTTTTTGGGAAATTAATGATTTTTATTAAATGGTTAGCGTGTTGAAATTGTGTGAATGCGTGTATTTTATTACGTTAATTAATATTTGATTAATGGTATTCACGAAAGGAAACGAGCTTAGTACAATCAAAATTACAATTCAATAAAATATTTTCAATTCACATAATAAAAATAAACACAAACCGTTAGAAATATATGGTGCATTTCAGAAAAATATTTTTCTCTATGTGCTTTCAAATGAGTCATTCTTTACCAGTTGAAAAACGGTGAAAAACCAGTATGAACAGCGATTTTATAGACTTCCCGAGAAAATCACAACCGAAAAATTTGAATACTAAATGTATGGTATCCGACTACTCGAAAACTATCGACAAAACAAGCCCTAAAACATAAAATTCCTTCAAACATACAATTCGACATGAAAGTAGAAAATTTCATGACGCATAATTCGAATGGAAAAAAATCGAATACACACAATTTAACGAAACATAAAATATTGTTTAGGGATAGTATTTAAATCGTTACTTCAACATATGTAGTTAACGATTCTTTCTATATATGATGATCAAAAAGGCCAAGGGTACAAGTGACATTTTTGCCGAAATTGAGTTATGCACAGGAATCGCATTTATTTGGTGGCAAAATAATATAAACGAATTCGAAACGTGTACCGATATATATCATCAAATCACTCGAGCTCCTCCTAATATGTTCAACTTTGAGCGCTATTCTCTTGGTCTTTTTCAATCGTCATATAATATATATGTAATTCAACAGCAAACTAATCGCTAGCTGACGACTGAAAAACAGGATCTGAACTGAGTAGATTAGCATTCGTACGAAGCATCAGTTATAAATACTGCACAAAGAGTGTACAAATTTAACCAGACATTCACTGATAATTTCAAGCTAACTACTCGCTCCATACAAAAATTACCATTCGAGCGCCTAAAAACTACATCAAACCGAACAACTCAGAATCGAAACGAGGCACCAGACTAAAAACGTCCAAAAACCCTCCCCTCAAAAAGGCTCATAGACGAGGTCCACGACCTTGAGGCCACGCGAGGGGGCGTATTCCCAGCCTCGAACGTCATCGCCACGCGAAAATCGAACGGACGAGGGGGGGTGGCAGAGGCCGAGGGGGGGTCGGTGCCGAAGGGGGTTTCGGGCTCCCCTTCTGGAATGCGGCTGGAGTGCGACATTGCCGGAGTTCCCGCGAGAGGGGATGAAATGGGGGGGGGGAGGGGGGGTGTTTCGACGACGGGGGCGCAGCCTCATCCCCCGGGGCTCCCTCGTGTTTGTGGCGCGCGCGCGCTCGCAAGTTTCCCTTTGAAAAGTCCACAAGTTTCACGCACGGATGTTTGAGTGTGTGTCTGTCTATGCAGACGGTAGACGATATTTTTTTGTAGAGTGATTCTTTTTTTTGCGTTTTGATATTTCATTCATAGCGATGTGTGTTTGAAATCAGATGAAAATTTTGAATAAAATTCGAATGTGTATTATATATTATATATATTGCTGTCGAATATCTTGAGGTGGCATTAAACGCTACCGCTTTAAATTAAATCAGAAAAATAATTATTTAAATGGGTTGTCACAGTTCTATAGCGGCATACCGAACAGACAGAATAGAACTACCGGGTTTTTCTTGAAATAAGGAGCTTCGAATGACATATTATTTCAGCATTTTGTGTAGTTTAATGGCTTTTTTCAATGTGAATTTTCATCCTTTCGTTCAGAAAACTATTTCTATGATGAAAAATCATCTTGAAAAACGTTGTTAAACTATTCAAAATTACTCAATATCATTGAAGTGACTTAAATTTAAGAAAAATACATATTTATAAAAATTTAATATAGCTTTTCATTATAACGATTACAGAACTTTTCGATCATTAATCTACAGCGAAACTGTAATTAAAAAACAAGACGCTTTTATACGAATGAAATATAAAATACAGGCAAATGAATTATTTGTCAATGAACTCATCGCGCAATTATTAAACGAATTAACGGAATTTAATCATAAAACAAAGCGGGCACGCCTATATAAACAATTAATTTGATAAACAAGGCGAAATCATTTTCCATAATCCAATTAGATTAAATGCGGTTTACGAATGAATCAGCGTTTAATTCAATCGGGCGACGAGGCGACGTCAAACCGCGAAAAATAATTACTGAAAGTGGAAATTCAATTCGAACGATTTGCGCGCTTCCATCGTTTTGCGTATAAAATGTATGCGAATGCCGAAAATGGCACATCCCGATAGCGAATGGCAATTTTAATGACATATCATGCGATAGATATGTATAAAACATCGTTTAATTATGCAGAAACTGCGCATCGTTATCGTATTTGAAATAAAATTATATCTATAGCATTTCATTTCATGGAAATTCCCGTGAGTCTTACTTTTTCGCATTTTGTGGGGATTTGTTTCATATCTATCGATTCGGGAAAAACTTGGCACACATTTAGCATAGTGAATATAGTCGTAAAATGGTGGAGAAGAACTAAAATGTCAAATCATTATAATTTTCTAGTTATCAAAGGAAGAAGTATATTGTATTATATCTGTTAGGTATACTAACAAAATATTTTTTTATTTATGAAGCATTTCAATAATTAGCTAAAAAGGATAAAAGCAACAATAATATATGTATTTTCTTTATGTGCTTGAAAAATAACAAATTGAACTTTGATAATAACTGAAAATTAATCGCGGTATTTTTGTTTTTCACTATTATTTTATATTCATACTTAATTTTCAAGTACGGTCAAAATCGATGATACTAACGATAAGTATGAATCGAGTTCTCTTTAACTTTAAGGACCGGATACACGTTCTAGAAACTCGCATGCGAGTGGACGATATTATGAGAAAAACGCTAAGTAGCTTTTACCATAGATATAAAATTGGGTTACCGTATCTAGTCCTTAAGACATTTCTCAAAAAACAAAACTATCGCTCGAAACAATCAAACAAACAAAAACTTTTCTCGACAAAAAGGAGCGGTCGTTCATTACAATTACCATCAGTTTATAGATGGATGGTAAATGGTAAAGACTAAAGAGTCAGGGGTCGTCGGTTAGGCACGCGACAGAACCCGGTCGATAATAACGAACGGGCTCTGAAAAACGGCTGTAGGGGTGTTTCGGCTGAAATGGCACGTTTTGCTGAAAAAAATATACACAGTGGAAAAACTGGCGAGGAAAAAAATAGGCGGTCGCCGACGGGGGTGGGATGTCGGGAAAAACGCAAAATTAAACTGTCAAACGGAAAATTTCTGTGCGGTAATGAAAAGTGTTCGAAGTCGACGGGTGCAAAAAAAATTACACGGAGATTTGAACGCGTGAAATATGTAAAATATAAAACCCATTGTTACTGTCGTGATGACTTTGTGTAAATATTTTTTTAAAATGTACTAAAAATTCTCATTATAAACAAATGTATTTATGTTTTTGAATAAAATAATTAAGTGAAAACCGATTTAATATACTAATAAAATGCTGATAATTTTTTTTTTCATGAAATGGGAAACACTCGAAAAGCTATATTTAAGCCACTCTTTTTCATATTGCTTCTCACGAGAGAGAAATGAAAATTCGAGCAAAAAGAGAGCAGCGCCGCGGCATTAAATTAGAATTAATCAAAAAGAAGCGAAGATCGCTCGGTCGCGAACAATTTAATATGTCTGCAAAATGGGGGTCGGTTGGAAGGGCGAACAAGAAAAATGATTCGAAAACTTCGCACAGGCTATTTGAATTCTTTCTCTACTCGAGAACGCGAAGCTGAAAAATAACCGAAGAAAAAAAATCAAGATGTTGTCAAATGAAAATGAAAAAAAAGTACGCGCGAAAGCCATCTCTTCGCTCTCGGAAAATTCGCCAAACGAATTCATTCTAAAAACACATAAAAGGGCATTCGAAAACTTTCGTATAAAATTCATCATCTAACAATTATTACCGAATGTCGCCTTTGAAATGTCTTATATTTCACTGTCGAAAAAAACAAAATTTCGATCGAATGAACAATGAAGGTTGAGTTTTAAAATAGTGCTTCGCCATACATAGTTTAAAATTTAAAAATCGACGAATGTGCGAGACAGTTCGTTTTTAGCGTGTCTGAACGTCAGCTGTCGTGAACTGCATGCAATATTATAATATTACATTTTCAACCCCCAACTTAGTAACAAAACGTATGTTTACGGTGCGGCCTTAATGAATAGGCGTAATAAGCGTGAATAGTGCAGTCGCCATGCATGAACAAAATTACAATAATGGTGAAGCTAACACGATTTTTACAGTCATTAATAAAAATATTTCATTGTTTAGATTATGAAATAAAAAAAAAATCGATCTGATATGATTCAAGAAGTTACAAAGTTGATATGATGGTATTAAGTATTAGGTTTGGAATTGAAAAATATATTTTTAATTATATTCAAGTATACGCAGCAATATGCCATTTAAGAGGACGTTTTATGAAAGAGGGCAAGGTAAAAAAATATTCAAAAGAATCAGCCTTTTCAGATTGGAAGTTCGTGGCCCATGGAGTCGAGGGGTGAGCGAGTAAAGAGCGATAGCCACATGCAAATTAAAATGGGTAAATAATTTATGGCTGTGCAGAATATGAAAAAAATATTTCGCATTCAAAATAATTTGCTGGGTCGACGTTTCCGCCTAAAAACACATTCCGACAGATTTTAACAGAATTTCAACATTTTCCTAGAAAAAAAAATATACATTTTCCAAAATAAACAATATGTAAATTGAAGGGGAGCCCGAATGTAAAGCAGTCGGTATGTCCGGTCACGAAAAACTGTAAAAGCTGTACACGCGGCCAATATCGAAAATATAAAATCGGAAACAATTTGAAAAGAACTCGACCGAGACACGTATATGAAATCACGAAAAGAAAGAGGATCTTCGAGAAATCTTTCCATAGCGAAGAAACTATATCAAGCGGGCAATCAATAAGAGCAAGAAAAGTTGATCTCTCCGGAGGATTCGCAAGCTCTGCGAGTTTCGCGCGACTTCATCAATATCTACACACAACTTTTTGATTTATGATAATTGAATCACAGAGCGGTGGCGGAGTTTATAAGCTGATATAATAAAACGAAAAGACGTTAATTATTTTTAGAAGAAATAATTATTACAGATTAGCTGATATGATATAGTCAGATAGACGTTCTAGAAAATCGCATGCGAGTAAACGTTTAGTATGAGAAATACTGATAGCACACGAGAAACTCGAAAGAGTGATCATTAGTTAAGTAAAGTGCTGAAAAATTGGGTGCTAAGTAGAGTTTTTCTATATAAATTGGCTACTCGTATACGAGTTTCTAGAACGTGTATTATGTATGTCAGCTGATGTTCCGAAACCTTTCCCGAGACTATAAAAAGTTTGATCAAGATCTGTTAAAGGTTTTAAAGAACATACAGACAAACAAAAATGATTTTAACATACACCGACATAATTTAACACATTCATAAATAAAATCACACAAAACCCTCCCTAAATCCCCCGTTTAAACACAATCGGGCCATTTTCGAAAGGTCAACCCATGCACATGCACCCGAAAAGAAGCCCCCCGTACAAAGTGTCCCTAATGACGACAACAATCGTCGATATTTGCGTAAAGTGGTCGCGTCCCGTTTAACGGCTTCGAACCGTGACCGTTGGCGACCGATTGACCGTTGGTCGACCGACCGAACCTGTTACCCTGCCTCCGTTGTTATATTATGTACCACGAGAGGGAATCTCGCCGAATATCCCGGGATATTTGGAGACGCGATCCCGGGAAACGCGCTTTTGTACGGCGCCGAATTGAATATGCATGAAGTGTATAATTCGCGGTGCGCCGTGCGATTCAGGTGTCGACGAAACGTTCGGATTGGTGAATATTAATCGGGGGTTTAGAAATGGGTGTTGAGAATTTTAGGAAATCCTTTTGTTATTGTTTTTAGATATTTCAATTGTCGATTAGCATTGCTATGCTACTGTCTTTCGATCATGAATAGCATATTATTATACAAGCTGAGTTTTAACTCCAGAAATGGGTAACAGCAATGACAGAATACAGCGCCTAGGTTAGAATGGGGTCTATTTTTTGGGGTTCTCATTCTTCAAATTATGATCAAGGTATCCTGTCGCTGCTTCTACCTTTCTCTGAAGATAAAACATAGCTTTGCGTATATGTTCGATAATTTTTTCATACATAAATTTGACAGTTGCATGGAATCGATAAGTCGCTAGCCAAAATTGAATGATCAGCATTAGAGTTTAACTTACATAAAATCTTCACTAGATTGCCTGAATACAAATAAGTTATAACAATGCTTTATAATATAAAGAATTGAACGGAATATTGTTGAAAAATCCGTCTCGAGTTTAAGTTCGAAATGTATACGGAAAAATTAAAATATCGCAGACGACTCGGAGAGAATTCCCACAATTGTATGTAGACCGCATGGCTTTTCCAGTGGCCACTCGGAAAACATCTTCAGAGCTTTCGAAGCAGAGAGCTTCGAGAGATAGGGAATTATGCGCATTTCAAGAGGGGTCAGGAGACGTGGAGCCGAAGCTCGAAGAAAGGAAACTGTACTAATAAAATGTAAATGTGACGGCGAGTCCACTTTTTTCCCCTTGGACGATACGTACGATAAAATATAAACGTATGCAATAACGAAGAATACCTATATAAGAACGCATTCAATATAAAATTTAAATATATAAAAACTATTTCTTTTTTCAATAAAGGTTTAGTTCGCATTGGACTAGAGCCTACGTTTTAAGTGGTTTTGTAACCATGGGTTCTCTGGATTAAGAGTGGTCAGCTTCCTTTTTTCAGAGGTGTTACCGAATTAACGACCTGCTAATTATTTGACAAAAATTATCGACAAAATTGTCAATCACATGGTCGACCTAAAATGACGCTTGAGAAACAATTTCATGAAGTGCTATAACACTCAATGAAGGAAACGATTTATAAGAAGGTCAATTTTCAGTAACGAAAATCGACTCTTGCCAAAATACCGCTTCTGGAAAACGAACCCTACTCATTATCAGTATGTTTATACCACTACACCACCGACTTAGTTTACATTGAAGACTATAAGCGCATTGCGAATCGAGTCAGGAAACTGACGTATTTAGGTAATCGCGAACAATGCCAAATTGCGTATACGAGAACGTTGCGTCATACATAGAATTTTCCGATTGTTTTCCAAAGGTGGAAACGGCTTCGCAAGGTGCGCCTCATAGTGGCTTCACTTCCTCGTCCTCAAAGAACCAAGGACGAGGTCGTCGTAGCTGAATCGTGATGTTGGTTAGCACAAAGAGACCGCATCGAGTGCGAATTCGCAGTATCTATGTATTATATTCCTCATACACGAGTGTGTATGTAACTTTTGTGAGCTCGTTGCGGTCCGTCGTTCGTTTCAATTAATCTTGTATTAGGTATTATATACTTGTATCCGCGCGAAAACTTGTTATTATAATTCGCGTGGTGTAAAACGAGTCGAAATATTATCGACGGATTCAACGGCCATCGATTCGCATTAAGAAGTAACGATTTTCGAGCTGCGAATACTTCGAAAAGTTTCGGCGGGAAAAATTCGAAAACGACTTGAGAACATCAATCAATCGGTCGAACTTTCGACGTTTTAGACTTACTGGTTAAAAAGTCTGACTTTTGCAAATGGTGAAATTTTAAACATTCGCTTAGGAATAGCGAAAATAGGTCTAGGCGTTGGAATGAAACGATAGATAAACGTTCAATTTAGCACATCCCGTCCGAGAGTGGGTTATCGGGACATCGCGTGACAAAATACTGACAATTGACACAATCTAACGGTGCCAATGTCTTTGTACGCAGTATTGTAATCGCCATAATTAAAGCCTCGTTACATAATGAATTTTATTCAATCGATCAAATTATAAAATGAAAAAAAAAAAATCATAGTAATCGGTTCGGACATGTCATCTGCAGCGTTTTATGCATCGCTTGCGAAATACTATGAATTGGGGAAATGCGATTAATAATTTGAATTTTCGACAAAATGAATAATGCGATGGGGAAAACTGCAAAATGGCGAAACTTTCCGATGTGGGAATAGAGTGAAATTCGCGCGTCGAAAATCAAAATGCAAATCGAACGAAATGAACGCGTTTCGATAAAACAAGCGATTTCAATTCAATATTGCCGAGTGCAAATTGGAAATTTATGTGTGCGTTTCGAAACGATCGCTTTTCAAAGGCCTGAAATATTTATGTCTATTTATATTTGATTTAATACGGCAAAAGAGACAAAAGTGTAGCCAATTAAATGGCCGGACGAGGAAATAAAACACAACCCCCACGTTCTGTGGATATAAATACACTGGAAAGAATTTATATTACGGTCGTTATGCCTGTCTGTATGTGCTTTAAAAGTGAATTAATAAGCACGAAGTCAATACAAAAATTTGTATTTTTTTCTAACCATTAAAATACGCTATTATTTTACACAAATAGGACAGAACAACACGAGGTTTTTATGAATGATTCAATATAATCAGACGTAAGTAATATACTCAAGAAATCAATCACACCTAGAAACAATTAGATTAAAAAAAAATCTCACTATTATTAGTGCCTGAACTCATTCACAGCGAAAGGCAAGGCCAAGGTGACGCCATCGTTGTTTATAAGGCTTTATTTACACATGAATTTGCTTATACTGTGAACAGTGTAAACCAACACAAATTATGCCCGTAAAAGGATGGGGTTGTGTTTTACTGTAAATAATATAATACACGACATTTATGGAGCAATGTGCACAACTGGCGTAAAAACCCCATGCTGTGCATCAAACTGTATAAACTAGCCACGGTTTATTATAGTTGCACTAAAATTAGTCACACGCAACCATGATACGACAAAACATCCCTTCCATATAAAAACACAAAAAAGGCGATTCCATTCAACACAACATCGATAACAGACTACGCGAAACAAAACCCAATTATTATCGCTGCCGATAAAAAAAGCGGTAATTCATTACAGTACAGATCTTTAATTACAAATCTCGCATTCGTATGTCGATATTTAGATATCGAATAATTATGTACGATTTTTTTCGACCGATCAGTCCTTCGATTGGAGATTTTTTTTCACATACATACGAAGCAATAAGTGTCAAGGCTTGATTGACAATTCCACCTTTTGTTAAAGTTTTTCTTCACGCACGAAGCTTTTTTATTCGCTTTATATAATTTGCAAACCGACAAGTATACAATATGCATAAATTACTACAGAGAACGCGGACGAGGAATGAATAAGAAGAAAAACATACGAGAATTTTGCAATTCTTTACATACGCATATTTTCTTATCCGATAAACCTATGACTATAAACGACAAATTTGAATGAATGTGCAATATACATAAGTATTTCCAACTGTGATTTTTTTTCAAACTTCAAACCCACGACTGTACATTATGTGAATTAGCAGTAATTACATTTATGGAAACGATACGTCATATAATTCCGATTGGATAACGAAACCTACTCAAGTAAGTACTTGGCAAGGGACCACCTGTTCTGAGTCCTTCACTCCTTCGACTCCTGAGGTCGAATGTTTAAATGCAAAATAACTTAACAAAATGCGACTTCGAGAGACAATGGCGAAGAATCGTGTCCGAAGCCGGTTGGCTACAATCAAATTATTAAGACAATACATCACACGAGCTTATGGTGGTAATTATCGTCGACCTTCGAGTCTCTCTTGCCACAGTCCAAGTGTCATATCCAACCGAGTCGATGAGTATTATGGTGGACGAGTGGTGTATAAGAGATGAGATGGGGGCGGAGTGCTGGACCTTGACATTTTGGTATTGGATATGGTTATGGTCAGTGTGGATGAGTTTAATATGAATTAAATGCATTTTAGGTTTAATTTTTAATAAAGCCGTTTGCAAACCTCAGACGTTTTTATTTAGCCATCTCACTTTTGTATATAGTTCTGATTCAAAAGTTCGAACAAGAAGTGTTTTCGTCTTTAGATGAGATGTTTGACATTTAGAAAAGTAGCGATGTACCTTTCAACCTTCAACATAAGAAAATTCATAATAAATATTATGATCATAAACTCATTAGATAAATTATCTGTGAATGAAGTCTCGATAGATTCATATATTATACTTTACGACACACGAATAAATATTCATAAACTATTCACGGAATGACAATCGCAACGGGGTGAATTTTCATTGAATCAACGACACCTACACATTACACGTTTTCACAACAATCAATAACGTCATTTGTGTTGATATTCTCACGCTCGTTTATTGTGTAATCGCATTACACATCAAACGAGAGAGAACCAATTGTCCGATTATCCGACCGCAGGCTTTCAGGGACGACATTCGATTTGACGCACCTGACATTAACGTGTGAGCAATCGGTTCACTTTCATAATGAATCATGTTACATGACCTCCTTTGCATAATCCGCTGAGCATCGATCATATTAATTGATATTCCCTCAACGGATTAAAGCTGCTATTCTGATGAACGAGACACATCTATACGGAAATACGACCATCTCTCTTCCTTTCAGAAAAAGATGTCTCGTTCATCAGTTTCTGTGCTTGCAATGCGAATTGACCACAATATCGCAAAAATTACGTGTCTAATGAATATTCGATCGGATCAGAAACAGGTTTGAGATAATTGTATGACTCTTTCCTTGATTTATGACGAAGAATGGTTGATATTCTTCTATCGGCGAAACTTTAATGTAATAATAGGTGTGTACAAAGCGGCAATCGAATGACAGGAACCACGCCCAATCGTTAAACTTGACCGTCGCTCATTTGAAGCAGTGACCATTTCGAACAAGAAGGCCAAGGTGCACGTTAACACCGAATTACATACGGAAATCGAACGAAAAAAATGAACACGACATCGTTTTTACATTGATATATGATTCTTATTGAATCTACTTGGAGTACAGATACAGATTTGAGTGTGAATAGTAGAATTGTGCTAGATGCAATTTGATGGTTGAAGTCGTTAGTGAGGTGATTTTGTACTAAAACAGAAAGTGTTTTCTCGTTACTCGAAATTAATGGCAAATGAAACGTGTTTATTCGTTGTTTCGCCGATAGGATGAAGACAATTAGAGTTTGAAGATTTAATTTCGTGCTTATGTAAGTATATAGACAGACTTGTTCGATATTTTCGTAGAATGAAAATTTGCATATAATAAAGTACTGAGTATTCCTGATTCGATGATCGATACGATAAATAATTCGCGAATCATTCATTGTATTACTTTTATTAATTCAAATTACACACAGGAAATCATCAATGATGTAAGAAAATAAAATAAAAATTCTATGGCATAATGAATGGTAATGGCGTTAGAGTTGTTACTGTGTATATTTAAAATGCATTAACAAAACTGTAATTGAACAATCAACAATTCAACCATTAATGAATGTGGATATTAATGATAATTACGTCTCGTAAAAATATAATTACGAAAATAGGAATCGTTCGGTGTGATTCAATTTTCAATGACCGGTACGTAACTGAAGCAATTGATACAAACAGTAAATACGGAAACGAACGCAAAATTGACAAATTAAATCATGAATAATGCAAATGATGAAGATTGATGACGTTAAAACGACATTGAAAATTAATGAACGCAACTTGCTCAATGTTAATTGCGAAAAAATATTGGAAAATAAACTATCGATTTTCACGAATCTTCGAAACGTCTGTTAAATAAAATAAAAAAATCATTCCTAGACGCTATAATAAAGAAGATATATATTTCAGAAGTACTCGACGATTTTCAGAAGTGTGCAATAAAACGTTTCGAGATCACGACTCGGCTAAATAAAACAGAACGAAGCGTCTAACGATCGTGATGCAAAAAAATATAATGATTTATTTTATCTCAGCAGAATTCACCATGACTCGTATAGAAAGAAACGTCTACTAAAAGCCGATTCGGTGTCGATTTTAGCAGCATGCCAAATAGTCCTGTGAAAATCAATAGGTCAATAGACCGGAGCAAATGCGGATATGAACTCTGGTTTGGGAGCATGACGAGTTGAAACGACCCGAGGATATTGGTTTCTAACTATCTATGAGTTCTTATAGCTAAATTGTGTGTCGTAGATATTATTACATCTGTGTTGAGATAAGACGGTTATTGAAACAGGTTGTTAAAAGGGAAGGATTTAAAATTTAGTTGCTATACGGCGGTCAATGTCGTAATAAAAAATATTTTTTCAATAATTGCGATTTAATAAATCAAACAATTATACGATTTTAGTTCAAAAGACATTACGATACAAAATATCCCATTAGTTTTTATAGTCATTTCCATCCAAACAAAGAACTCAGTCGATGTGGTAATTTTTTAATAATTAAGGGGCGCACAATTCGAAAACTTCCGGCAGATGTTTTGAATTCTACGAAACCAAAATTAAATAGCGTATTCTTTTAGCGAGTCCTAGATTCAATTATAGAACAACGTACCTGCTGAAAACGAAAGATATCCAACTAACTTTATTCTCAAATGGATTAAGCAATGAATAATGTTGTCAGATTAATTAGGAACTACGCAATCTTTCGAGCTAAAATGGACGTCGCTTCCTTTCTTTTTCAGCGAATAAAATAAGAAAAAAAGCTAAGAGTAAATTAGTGGAAGACTGCGATAAAAGTTTTCGGAGATATATTTATACACTGAAAAATTGAATCTTTATAAATCTCGAATCGTTCGTATCATAGCAGTTGGCCTTCACCTTGGCTGAGGCGTAGTTTCAACCGAAGGCTTGAAAAAATCGCAATGTACATTTTTTTGCAGACAATATTTAGAACTCGTTTTATGCGAACGCATGTAAAATAATCCAAAGCAAAAAGATCGTACCGGTGACAGCTTTTATTGGAGCTTAAGCGGCAGCTGTTGAAGAATATAACATACAAGAAACATTCATTACAACTGTACTGAAATAAGCTTCAATCATTAAATTTCGAACTTTCCCACCGAACCGACAAAATCAACCGCAAATTTTCCGGCAAACACATAGATATAATCAAAATCGACAATAAAACCTAAAGGGTCCAAAAGAAAGGAAACGGCTCCGATTACAGGAGTCGAAAGCCACGGTCGACTAGCCCTTCCTGTCACACTTGGGTTATAGTATAGCCTTTCGAACAGGTTTCGAAACACCTCATACGTGCAAATTTTTTACAAAAACGAAATTGAACGATGTTTTAAGTGTTGAGAGGTGCAATGGAGGTTCCGGTGTTGTGTTCGAATGCGGGCGCACGTGCGATTCGCCATTGTCGTTGATTTCTATATAATGTCAATAGTGGTATGATATCAGGGAATACTCTGGAATGTGCTTTTGATACGACAGAATAGGTTTCGTTATGTACCGGCGATCAAAGGGTTGTGTTTGACGTGCGTCATACAAATTTTCCGCAGAGAGTTACGAGAAATTTTCCGAGTAAGTGTTCCGTAAGTGGTCCATTGTGTGCTGAATTCAATGGAAAATTGTATTTTTTTAATTGAAATTGTTATGTGCGTAACTAAAAATTGAATACATAATGTAATGAAAGCATTTTTACATCTTCATTTTCAGCCGAATACAAAAAAAAACTTACCAACAATCAAAATGAACGTTTACGTAACTCAACAGTTGTAATTTTGTGTCACTCACCTGAAATTGAAAAAAACATCGAAATTAATCTCAATACATTTTCACAAGAGGTTAATATAATATTAATAAATCAAGTGTACAAGGGTTTTCCGATGAGCTTGCAGAAAAATAATGGGTTTGACCTTAACGGAAATGCCAATACTTTTAGCATGAAAACATTAAAGGGTTTAAAAGATTCAACATCAAAAGAAAACGTCACTCGAGTGATCTTTTTCTGATATGAAAAATCAAAATATACAAATAATAAAATTTTAGATTCATTCAATATAAACCGACCTCTAAATATTAATAATCACTCTTTTTATAATACAGAGATCATAATTGAGATTTTTTTGACTTGTGGCACGTGTATTTTCACGATCGAACGTATTTTAGCATCAAGATTGAGCTCTTTGTATCGGCAAAATAGCTCAGGATGGATTGATCGTGTCCGCCGAGGCAAGTTCAAGGCAGTCGATACAAATAGCTCGGTGGGCAACAACTCTTGTATGCCACGGTCAACGATCTGCCAATATCCGATCGTATTTTCTGTGTATTTTTTATGAAACTTCAAGCCGAAGCAGTCCCGATGGTTTCGTTCAGATCGCAAAAAAAAATTAAACTGAAATGTCAAATGAAACGTGGAATACAATCTGATGTGCAAAACGATTCGAAAGGACGCGATGTCTGAAAACAAGGGGAGAAAAATCGAAAGAGCGGAGATTTATTCAACGAAACGAAATGGTCAATTTAAATGCGAATCCGAAGGTCTACCAACAAAAGCGGATGAATTATTTAAGGACGGAAATCCTCGACAGGATTTCACAATTTCCTCGAGTCGGAATAAAACGTCGGGAAAATTCCATAAAGTAAAAGCTCTCGAGCGTACACAACCCGTCGGACAATTTACACATTTCGATTAATTCAATTATGAATTACACCATTACACACACACGTAATTATTTAGTAATAAGTCGTTTCGCGGGTACAACACGACGATAGCGTGAGTTCCGATAGAAAGTGGGACAAATTGTATAATACAATAAACATCGAGTACATGAAGTTGGCCTGTGAAAAAGCGTGTTTCGGACCAAGGACCCGAAGGCTGTCGCCATTGTCACAACGAAAATGAAAATTTTCACAATTTTAGCGGTCAAACGACTCAATATATCCACACAATTATTTTCTAACCGATCGTTCAGGCCGCAACAAACGCCATGTAGAGAAACACCGAGCGTTTGTGTTCTTGACATAGTATTTTCAACACTGCTGACGATTGCAATCGCCTTGACGGTCAAAAGTTGTGAAAGATAAATAACAAATCGTGATATTTTGTAAACCTTATTTAAAATTTTGAAAAAATTCCATGAAAAATCAATTAGAGATGTGCACATGAAATGTTTTCTTTTAAATCGTGATTTGTATGGATTAAGAATATGGGAATCGCAGGCACGTATAATGCATGGAAATTGTCAAATCGTAGCGAGGGACAGAGTTGTTTGATCAATTCTCTGATTTGGTGCCAGAGAATGTCAACGATGACATTTTGACACAGGGTCGGCTTCAGATATTGAAAGTCAAATTATACCCGCAGGGAGAGTAGTTTGGGTATATCAGAGCCTCGATAAAATTTAATATGTATGCAACTTATATTCGAGATATTTAACCAAAATGAAAATTATTGAAAACAATAAATACATAATGAAAATTCGAAAATTAAATATCGATATTTCAACAGTCGCTGTGGTTACAACTTTGTAGAATATTTGTAAATATAAAATTTCTACACGCATTAAATTTATTTATGAAACATTTATAGAACATGAAACGATTTCAAACGGTTATTGGGGGTCGGAAAATATGGAGGTGATTACATTTTTCCATACATCGAAATATATTTTATAGGGTCGTTTTTCTGTACGCATATATTTCGCAAGGGCATTTAAACGTGGCAGATCATTTCGGTTTATGTATTTTTCCACCATTTTTCAATATACAAATATACCAGAATTTTAAGCCGTATTTATTACAAACGATCTTCGAAAAATATTTCAAAATAAAATAAATGAATTGAAGTGAGCTGAATGTTTAGATATAGAATTGTATTTTTTTTTCAGTTCCCACGGAAAAGTTTTACCGCAGGAAACGTGCAGTGAATTTGAGTAAATGAGTGGAAAATCGGCAGTGACACCTTTTGGAGGAAACCAGGGTCCTAATATTTCTCTTGACCGACCAAGAAAATGTAGAAACTTGATCAAGGATAGCAGGCCTCTCGTTTTCACGTTCACTTGCGCACTTGTCCGTAACGTCCGTTGCAGCATGTATAAGATTTAATAAAAATATTTATAAATTTATACACGTGCATTAATCAAGATAATTTGGATGAATATCAACACATAAAAAGTAGCATTGAATACAAAATTTCTACGAAACACATCAGAATCTTCACACACTTGGAAGCGAATGAAGAACTCACAAGTCGACATACAATGTCGCTCGTTCAGTTTTTCGTTTAATTAGAGCTTTCCGTTTCGAATTAAAAATAATTAACTCAAACAAATGTTAATTAGACTCGGTGCGTGCGTACGATACTCGCATTTTCAACAAGCGAGAGCGTATAAATATGCCTTTTTGATATTAGACGATTTGACATAAGGCAAGTTCGACACCCAAGTGCGACTCGAAGGTCACACCTGATCATATCTGACGATGATGTCATAACGCGAGATGAGGAAGGTGGGATATATCGCGAGTTCTTTGACCCGAGAGAGGCGCGTTTGCGAAGTGTACACCTAACCCGAATTGTTTTCTTCTTTTTGAACAGTTCGGTATCTCGACCGCGGCGTTATCGAGGATCTCTGTTCCGAGAAGTCGACGAGAGAGTTCCTTGAACCACGACCAGCTCTGAAAGTTCCTGTTGTTGTGCGTCGCGGAAAAAGTCAACACATTCGTCAGGTTGTTGGTCGGGAAAAAGCACTCGGGGAGGCTTCGGAGGTGCGAACGTCTCGCAGATGGCCAGTTGTTTAGAGGCCAATCAACTGGTCGTGTGTGAACGATCGTGACATCTGCTCACGGGTTCACACTTCGACGTGGAATATAGTTGCACCATTGATTCGAATAAATTGAGCAACGTAATGTATGCAGTCAGTGTGCCGTGTAAACGAGCCTCGTCGACGAGATAACAGTCGAATTTGTAGGTGGCCAAGTGGGCAGAAGCTGGACAGCTGTTAGGATGCGGCATCGAATAAACTTTCGTGTTAAAAGGAGGTAAAAAATATTGAGTGAAACTTAATATTTTTTTGTTGAGAGCGAACGAGGAGAAATCAAATTGCAATTAAGGATTTTGATACCTGCGAGTCAAAATGGTTAACTTTTTTCACCCTCGATAAAATTTTTGAAGTGATCATAAAATATGGAAAAGTTTCAAATTTTCTTAATCGTACAACATTTTTTTACTTAATTACAGAGCCATTAACTCGCCAACGACCGAATTGGCAAAGTAGCATACATCCATTAACGACTCGCACGCATCATCTTGTGTAACATCAAAACCTGATATCGCGAATAAAAACAAACCCGATCATACTATTAAGTACACACATCTATCGATTGCTCATTTTATAAGGCGATAGCACAAAAAAGCACCAACTGCGGCGGTTGAGGAGCACTGACTCGCCTCGGTGCAAAGTCAGCGTCGAGTCAAGGACTCGGGCTGCGCCAATCATTTCCATTTGCTTTGTGCCGAATCACCGCGATTATGTAAGCGAGAGAGACGCTGCAAAAACGCGATTGCCCTGTGCCATTTCGTGAGCCTCACAAAAGCAAGGTTGATAATTGTGCCCGGCGCTCTTTCGCTATAAATAAAGCCGGAGAAAGTCGCGAGCACGGTCGTCTGCTTCTTTCTGGATTGCCCAACGCTTTTACGACACTGCGCTTCGAAGGAGGCAGCTGCGAGAGTGTTGCATCTTGCGCGTGCGCTTGCATTGTTCGCTATAAATAAAACGAGAGAACGAAAATGAAATGGTACGTTTTGATTGCCAGATGCGAGCTCGTGTGCGTTTTGTTAACAGTGGATCAGGGCACTGGGCAGGACGCGAGCTGATGAAGGAAGCCGTCGAGCGAGTCCACTGAGGCAGAAGTGTTCAAAGTGGTAGAATAAGGATATTTGTGTTTAAACCCATTGGCATGTCACTATAAGTTAGGTTAGGTTAGGTTGGATTACATTTGACAACTGAAAAGGCCAAGGGGTACAAGTGATTTCGAGAAAAGTGCGCTCAAAGTTGGGCATGTACCTGCATGTATTAGGAGGAGGTTGAGTGATTTAATGATATTTCACGTTACAGGTTCGTTTATATCCTTTTGCCTCCAAATATATGAGCTACATAGAAGCGATTTAGTTTCGTCAAAAATATAATTTGTACCCTTAGGCCTTCCCAGTTGTCATTTAAGATTTGGTTAGGTTAGGTTGAGGGACATGCCGAAGAGATAGTACACAAGTAATGTACCCAGATCAATATTGAAACTATGCAAATTTTCTATGATATTGTCATAATATAATATCTGGAATGCTGGGATCATAACGAAAACATGTGAAATTTCAACTATCGCCTTCTTATCTTATGATTAACATTACAAACGTATAACATTCATCTCGAACGAAATGTGTTTTCGCTCGGCCCGAAGTCTTCGGAATCCGCCAAATTTGAAATTCCTATCTGTGCTGCGAGAGCAAGAAAATCTCGACATCGTCGACTCTTCGCTGTGGCAAGCACACATGAATCGTTTTCGTTATTGCAAATTCGCGTGCCCGAAACGAGGACACGCCCGTCTATCGATTCGGCTGGCTTCTTCCACCGAGGAAGGACGAGACCAGGAGGGGTGGCCGAATCGACAGCATTCTGCGACGGGACACAAAAGGCTTGGGACATTCCGGGATGGGACGCAAAGCTCTCACATTGTGGTACAGTGACCGAGGCATTCTGGGACGACGGACTCGGGACTGGGACACTGGGATAAAAATGCGCCCGCTCCGCTTTCCGAAGGCATTCGTATTTATCGAATATGATAGAATTCTTATGTCTGTCGATAATATTGAGATGATAGAGTGGAGTGGATGTAAGAGGGAGGATGAAAGGTTTCGTTTTGTAGTGCATACTCTAGGGATCTGGAGCAAATTTAAGTTTCATGCTTCGCTTTAAGTAGATATAATAAGAATTATATACTATTCTTATTAAATGCAGAATTGAAGCTAAGTAAAAGATAATTGCTTCGAATCTATGTTATGCTCGATAGGTACTTAAATTTATCGGGATTCTAAAATGAAATATTTTATCTCAGATTTACACAGCGCTCTACTATAAGAATCACATTCAATTTTTATCGAATGCAGAAAAAAAATGAGACTGATACATATCCCAGAATCGATATCCTTGTACACGAATCATCCAATACGAAAATGGATCAAAAGCACATTTTCCCTCGACAGTGCGATTCGATTCGTTCGAAGACGACCGAGAACCAGGATCTGAGCATGAGCCGACAGATCGTCTGCGATCCTTCGCTCGAAGAGGACTGACGACGACGTTCTCAAGGAGGCGTCTGCATCGGCGTTGATGACCGCTCCCAAGGTCCGCAGCCACACTGGCCCGCTATGAGGCGAACACGCGGTGGCGAGACGCGAATGCAAAACTTTTAACGAAATACCTATGTGTGTATTATATGTATGTACCAGCTGTCCCCAACTGGCAAGGATGTCAACGTTGATTGGCCGCCGATGATTGTTGTGTCTGTGATACAGTCTAAATCGTTCGAAGGACCGATTTCGAATTAGTTCGAAACATTGTTAAAGTTTAATTTTTGAGAATTCTGATGAATAAATATCGCGGAAAAATTGAAACTTCCCTTTATAAATCAAACTGTCAAAATTCGCCAGCTAATTGTGCTCCCCGGCTGAATAAACAATCAGATTTTCCTCTTTGTCAAAACGTTCGCGATAAAAAATTCAACGTTTCGAGCGGCCAATTGATTTAGTGCGTAGACAAATTGCGAGCGAATCGGAAAAAAAAAGTGAACGGTTATTCGGAGAATTTTGGACTTTCGCGACTTGTAAAATACACTTGACATTTCGATTCTCTCCGTGGGGGGAAAAAAATAAAATATCGCTCTCGATATTTATTTACGGTATGAGGAAACCGGTACGATAGCGATCTGGACCTGATACGGTTCAAGAGCCTCGGATCGAACAAGGCGCTCGCAATTACCGACATTACCATTATTATACGCTCTTCATTTTTGCAGAGTGGACTCTGCATGCTTCGAATTGTTAAAAGTGTTATTTTCTCTTGGCCAGTGTGAAGGCCGGTCATATGAGAGCGGATTGATCGTGAGAGCGAACCCACACACTCTCCATTTTATTATTGGAATCGACCAGGAAATCCAGTTTGTGTCCATGCGATACGTTCGCCGTTCATATTCGAAACTGGCGAAAATTTCATGGTATTTCAAGATAGTTTTATATCATGGCCCGAATTAGAAGCCTGTGTTGTATAAAAATGTGTGGTGTGAGGAAAAATTGAGGTTAATTCGCTTTATACGACTTCGATACAGTTTGGTCCTTCCATATTAGATAATTAACTTGGATAGTTGCGGTCGGAAAACGGTCGAATAACCCCAAGGTTTCTTGTGCTATTATGATGTGCGTAAAAATATTAAGGATATGATGTTATATTGCAATATGATGAAAATAAATAATGAAAAAAACCGTGTATTATTACAAGTGCTTACTAAGTATAATTACTTCATCAGCGTTTTAATGTATAGTCGAGATTTCATTATTGTTCTTAGATTATGAAAAAATAAAATAAAACCTAGGATAAAATTTTTGGTTGAGATGGATCGTGAACTGCAAACGGTGACCGAAAACGAAAAATAAAATCTCAACAAAAATAGATAACACAGTAATAAAGTGGAAACGTTCATTAAGATCCCAAACCTTTTTTTTTCCACTTCAAAAAAGTAACTTTTTGTCTGAAGGATGTAAAAACGAAGGATGCTTCATAAAAAAGCAAGATTATATTTTATTAAAATCGCATTAGTAGATTTCACGTGAATTTGTAGAAATGAAAATAAGAGACTGGAATGCTTTTATGAAAATAAATTATCATTGAATTGTTTTGAGTTTCGAAGCAGCTTTTGAAAACTTGGTGAGGAACAAGACCAGGATAAGGCTTTTCTTTTCGGTTTTCGGCGGATCTATACGAAAACTTGTGTTTGACACGATTCAGCAGAGGGGAAAGAAATTGTCAGGATTCGCTCGACCTCAATCCTAGCTGGTGTTGCCATATGGCGTCTACTTCTACGTCCTCAGGAACAGCTGTCGATCCCTACGGTTTCAGGTATAGAGGCTATGAGGAAAAAACTTCACGATATAAAGCTTATATAAAAGATTTATAAGAAATATACTAATAGAGGAACACTTTGTGAAATTCAACAAAGTTCGAGCTCAAAACTAACAAAGAAACTTGTAAAAGAAAACTTTCGTGAAATTGCAATAAAATACAGATGACATTTAGTAAATGCATCTGTAGTTGCTGTTTTTAAATCGTTTTGTGATTAATTAATCACAGAGAAGATTTATTTGCGTCAAAGAACAAAAATAAATATCAAAACCATCAAAACTGAGAATAGGTATTTAAAACATCAAACAAATCCAAAATAGACCATGATGCCAAAACAGATTTATCCTTTTGAGCTTTTGATTTTCCAAATATATTATACATCATATACGATGCCATTAAAATCCAAATAGGACAAGTGACATTTTTCTCAAAATAGAATTAATTTTGAGTGCAAAAGTTGTTTCTGTATTTGGTGGTGAAAGGATTTCGGAATCTGAGCCGAGATACATCATCAAATCACTAATTCTCTTCACAAAACATATAGGTACGCGTTCAACTTTGAGCACGTTTTTCTCGAATTCCTCAAAATTTGAAATGAACACACTGAAAAAGGAATCACATTCGTTGTCATGTCAGCTCCGACAAGTCCCTCCCCTATTTTCAAGGACCTTGGAGCAAAGGAACGGTGTCGCCGAATCGTTTTGTGTGATCCGGTATCAAAATATTTCCTTTGTATTGTCTGCATTCGCACCGTTCACAAAAGGGCCCCCAGATAGTGAGGATATAGTGGCGTCGCCCTCCCCGGGGCAGGTGCAAAGAAATATTTGTTACAAAAGGGACCTTTTAACTACCGGGGGACTATGGGAAAAGGTTCGACCTATGCGAGAGGTCCCGAAGTGCCTCTGGCCCCGAAAAGGACGAGCCGCCAAAAAAGGAATTCGGAATGGCTTCGGGTCGACGCAGAAGCGGATCAAAATTAAAATTCAATACGTACTGGAAAATTTGTTCGGGGAAACGAGGAGGATAAATAAATACGTTTCGGGGAAAAGTTGCGCATTTAAATCTACGTTTTTACATAAGGAGGATATAGAGGGATGTTTTGTTTGCGAGCTATGCGCGGATCGATGTGGGTGCTCGAAACCCTAAAAGGGTACGCAATAAAGCATTAAAAAGAGCACTATATTTAAGTGCTCGTCGGGAAACTAAAATCTGTACAAAAACTCCCATTCTCCTCTAAATATGAAATTTTCCAACCTTTTATCGTTTAGCACAAATAAACCGAAAATATTTCAAGCAAACTAAGAAACTGAACAAACAACCCCAATCCTACTCCAGCATCAACAACCACCGAACAATTCATCCAGAAATTCGCCAAATTCCAAATGCGGGGAGCTTTGGAGCCACGGGCACCACCATAACAATAAAGCGTCACTTCGAAGGCGTAAAAATTTGATACCCTTCCGGTTGCCGCGACTTGGTTGCGGTGTCGGGGGATGGTGTGTTCTTCGGAGCGATATATGGGTTAACAGCACCGGCGGCAGTAAAACTAACTGCGCTCAGATTAAATTTGTTTTATGTCCGGCGGACAGTGGATTTTAAAAGTGGATGTTGCAGTTTTATGCGCCGCAGTCGGGGGGTAGTTAACGTGGGGTGACCGCGTGTTGGGGTGCATTTTATTCAGAGGAGGACTCGTGCGCGCCTAACTAAACATCCCCGAAGCTTTGGCATGGAATGTCAAACTGTTTATTAAACTGAAAAATATATATGAATAGACATATATGAAAGATTTTAAATTTTCAAAAAAAAAAAAGATTAAAGAAAAAAGGAAAGATATGATGATTAACTGAAAAATTGTGTAGTCAAAAAGAAGTGTTATCATAATGTGAAACATTGATATACCTTATATCTTTCGAAAAGTAATCCTTCGTGATTTTTTAAATTGATTTAAATTTAAATGTTGATACCCTTAGTGTTACCGATGTCCAGCTGGGCTTGTATAGTGAATCTGATATAGAAAATAAAGTGCATCGCAACAAGGATTGAGGGTTTCCTTTCGTTATGAAGAATTGATTACAAAAATGAATCATTTTTCCGAACTTTCGATTGTTAGTTATTCAAATCGGTTGTTGGTTTTCGTTTTTTCCCTATAAAATTCAAAAGCTTTAGCGATAAAAATTCCATAAGGAAAAATATAAATTATAAAAACACTCAAGTTGAGCAACTAATGATTTAAAGTTCGGGTTTTAATGTCATTATTTTAATAAGCCATATCATGAATATTATTTTTCAATTCATGTTTTCCTGATAAAAACATAATTCAAGTGGAAAAACCATATATCATACATGAATACGAATGGAAAATCACATGCAAACGAAACCATTTAAAAAAAGATAGAGAACGTAATACGTTTAAACAATCGATTGTTCTGCACTTTTTATAGAAGCTAAAAAGATTCAATGTAGCAAAAATAAACTTAATTATACGTATGCGATATTTTAAAAGAATAAAACACTTGGTAGCCACGGGCGTTTCGTGATAATTGCGTCAATACAAACTATAATCACATGATTGACTTATCGTAGATCGAACAGATCAACGAATCGATCGGAAATAAATCATCTATGATAGGAGCGTGCGAAAAAGTCACACATTCTTCGTTCGAACGTTAAATTGCGCAAAAACTCAAATGTATCCAAACGATTGATCCCTTCTCTCGCCAAGATCCGCGAGCGAATCCGGCGCACTCGATCATCGATCATTATGAATCATTGATCCGTTAATCTAACATTCTAATTCTAAATATAAAAGTGTAGAGAGTGGGAAAAGCTTAATTTTTTTAATCGATGGTGACTGAATCAGCAAAATAAACCGTTCAGCACATAAAGTGAATAATTTCATCGTTTGAAAAAAAATGAGAATGAAATGTCAAAGCACTTGGAATAGTCATAACTTTTTCTGAATAATAAAAACAAATACTATTAAATGATACAATTTGTTTGGCCATCGAATTATAAAATCATTTATTTCAGATGCGATTTTAATTAATTTTGTACTTCTATGTGAATTGATCGCATTCATAGCTAATTGTAAACGAAATTTATATATTTATAATTTCGGACAAATATAATTTAGGGGCAAAACACACCGGCTGAGATGTAATAAAAGAAAGAACCCATTCAATTTTTCGTGTACGAATGAGGAGGACGCATAATGCCGTCGCATTTGCACACAAAGAATTGAATCGTTGTTAATCTCTTTCTTTTATTACGTCTCAGCCGTACCTTAAGAAAATTTAGTTTCATAGTTTTTCTCGACTTGAGTCAATGATTTTATGCATTAAGGGCTCATATGTAGATCGATATGAGTCACACATGGTTTTTGCGTATAATTCTGCCAAAATAGGGGTGCCGCGATGGGGTAAAGTTTTAGAACCATCAGCGAATGGGGTTGACGGTTGGTGTGGGGTAAGAACGAGGTCAACGAACCTCCATGAAAACGGGGATGAGTCCCGGCCTCGGTTTTCCTAACACCATTTGTTTCATTTTACGAATCTCCCGGTCGAAATAAAATGAAACGCGAGTTTTACTATTTCACTAACGCCGCCACTTTTAAACGCCGAGACTCTTTTGCGCTTCGTCGAATGTTGACAATGTGAATTTCAGTCTTTTTCCGCTGTTTAATATGATTTTCTGTGAAAAATGTACGACGATTCAACTGAGAACATATTCAATTAACATAAAATCGATATTAATCGGAACGTTAGATATTGGATAGCAACGTACATTTAACTAATCTATATTCCGGTAACGCGGTACTGCCGAAACACTGTTTAATTATATAAACGTTTAATGTTTCGTTCAAATGCCGACATAAAATCAACGCTTATCCAAGATTAAAAAAAAAATCCTACAATGACCGACAGATAACATTTCGCACATGACGCCAGAGGTGATTAACGGTCATACTACAATATTAAGGTCGGAATTTTGTGCAAATAAGTATGCAATTTTTTTGCACATGCGAGTTGACGAAATTTCGACACACATACGCTCCACTTAACAAAACTGACGCAATTCAGAAAAAGGTGTCATAATATGAGCGAAAGCTATTTTTTCCCTTGTTTAAACGAAAGTACAAGGTACAAGTGTCGTTTTGCATATACAAGAATCGCTTCTTTGTACGCTCATATATTTAATGGCAAAAGGATATAAACGAACTTGGAACGTGTATCGAGATACATCATCAAATCACTCGACCTTTTTCTAATACATGTAGATACATACTCAACTTTGATCGCGCTTTTCTCGAAGTCACTTCTACCTTTTCATATACAGTTTAAAATCGAAAGCGTTTAATTTTTTTGCATCGAATGACAACTTAAATCCGGTGATTTTTCGCGACTCCATTCTTCAACCCTTCGGGTGCGACGTTCGTGACGCGTGCACTTCTGTCAGGAGCAGAAATTATCGATAAGGACACGCCCCATATACGCGAATCAGGGGTCGTCAACTGAATCACTTTAGGAATCTGAACACGAGCAATACGAATATGACATGATAATGGAAAAAAATAATATTCGGAGGTTTCGATGGTAGCGTATGGGTCCTTTGTGTTTCGCGAAACGCGTCGTCCTTGACATTCACGCGATTTTTATGAAGGTGCATGAAGGTGACCAGATGACGTAGATAAGCGTAGATTTTCGGCGTTTGCTCGGTCAGTAATCCCTCGAATGCCTGCGATTCTAAACATGTCTTCGAATGCCTGAACGCTTGTGTCATCCTCGATCGAATCAAACGAGTCGATAAGACATAAGGAATCGTCGATGTTTCGCATAGAATTCGAAAGAACGACTCAATTTCAAAATGGAAACAAACGTCAAAGTTCGTTCGGAAAATGGCGGCGCACGCTCTACCACTTAATATTGATTTTGGCGAACTACTTATCGGGGAACGGTTGGCGTGATCTTTGGCCATTAACGACCGTAATTACCGCTCGTTTAATTTTGATTCTATAATAGATTCGAGTCGGAATCGTATACACACTCAGACCAGGAAAAATAGGCCAAGAAAATCGAAGGAGTCGACAAATTCGGATTCGTAATTGGTTCCTAGCATTAAAACGGCAGGTTCACAAGTTCTGTCGAAGGTCACCGAGACCCATTGCGAAGGTTCGCAGAAACTTCAACGGTCTTTATGTCTGATGCGGAAGTTCAGACTATTGTCTTAATATCCCACGGCGGTCCTTGGAGTCATCGACACATTGTTTTTTTCTTGTCTTCGCTCATTTCGGCGATAATTACGCGAACACAAAGAGTTCCAACAGTTTCTATTCAGCGCCGCTTAGATTTCGAATTGTATTCTAGAAAATTTTCATTGTTTCGCAAGTTTATCGAAAACAATATCAAGCCACATTTGAACTAATCAATTTCTTTGAAATGAAATATAATCGGCATTAAAACCACCTGAGATTGGAATGAAAAAAACACAATCACGTGCATTTTTTTGGCAGTGGCAAAAATGAAAAGACACCCAGTCACACAGAAAGTCATACAGTGCTGAAAGGTGCAATATCAACAGAGGACTATGTTCTTTGTTAGCCGCGAACGCAACGCCAGCTGGTAGCAAACCAGGTGGATAATATCGAACCAGAGCCATGAGAACCAGCTACCTAACATATAATAGGTACATGCCAGGTCCCGAGGAAACATAGGTGACTAACAATATTTCCCATGAGCGAGTGCGCCGTGTCATAGGTCGTGCAAAAATCGAGTACAAAGACCCCCGGATCGAAAAAAGTGGTTTAGCATGCCATAATGACAACGATGCAAGCCTCGTTTATTGTAGTACTTGCTTGACTTAATGAATTCGACGATGTGAATCTAACTGTTGTTTAAATGACTCGAAGCGGTGCTGAAATTAATTATGTTCGTCTTGTGACGGTTGATGGTGAATTCGCGAGTTCTTCTTTGAGGAATGTTCGCTTTTATGTTCGTGAGTTCGTTGTAGGAAGTTTATCTTTGGATTGATGGTAAGGGTTTAGAAATAGAAATATTGGATGATGATAGTGTGGTATTTCGGATAATAATCAAGATAATTTTGATTTATAGTCAAAGTAAATTGAAAATTAATCTGAATTTGGCAAATATGTAAGTAATAAAATTTTACAATCGTTTAGAAAAATACAAAATCAAATTAATAGCACATATTTTTTTAATTAAACGAATGAAAAATTGCTGTTTAAGTAAGATTTCTTCATTGTTAATTGACTCCACAAACGTCAAGGTGCGAACAAAGAAACAACTTTGAACGGAAATGCCCAAAACGTTTCGTAAGCACCGACTGAAACAGAAAAAAATCGAATTTCCGCTTTTACCGAACGACAATGACTTCAGGTAGAACGAACGCGACCATACTGCCATCTGTGAAACACCGCTGAAACTAAACGTAGGAAACTACTTTACCGACGCACCCGATACGCGAACCAAAACATTTTAGCACATCCAGCGCCAATAAATGGATAGAAATTGAAACAAATTTACATCGATGAAACGATTTGTGATATTTTAATTAATTATATGAACTGATGGATTTTATAACGTTTCAATGCAGGTGTTTAGTACATATTATGGAAATGAACGAATATTGAAGTGCAAAATAGTGCAGCTGGATATGATAATTATCGTTTTAAATGTCATCGGCGATTGCACATTGCCATTTTCGGAGCCGGTGTCAACACGAGAACAACGAACGAGCGATTCGACAAATTCGCAACCGACTTGCAGAGAAATGGAAAGGAGCCCAGCCTCGACCCATATACACCACCATCGTCGTGCCCACGTGAAAGAAACAAGAAATTCGACTGTTTTGCAAACGACAACTGATCCACGACCTGAAAATCGATTCTCGAAAAAGGGTCAGACGGTTGCGAAACCCCGTTCACATTATGCCCGCATGCATGCGAAGCGAGTTTGAAGATTTTTCGAGTTCGCCAGTGTCAATAGAGTAAAATCGCGAAATTTTCAAAGACAATATGCCAAATGTAAACATGGGGGCGCAGACGATGTGAATAATGCGCGAGCAGACGAAATGTTTGTGCAAATATGCACAACGCCTTCTGAAAAATATTATTTCGTTTGTGTTCAAATGGATCCGCGAGGACGCGACTTGTTTGTACACAAATCTGTTCATTGATCAATTCGGAATTGAATGTGGATGAATGAACATGTTCCAGGTGAAAATATTGGGATATATAAACACTGATCGTGTGCGAATACTAGGTTATACGTACGTAAATCGTGTGAGATGCGTGTAAATGTATTGGTTTGAATGAATACGATACGAATGATTCACTATCGTTTGAATTAATTCAATGATATGTTTGTTATCAAGAACATAATAAATAGAATTTTAAGTAAAAAATTGTTTCGATATCATCAAAATTGAATGAGATTTCGTTTAAGATGCAATAATCGTTGAGATTAGTATGCTATTGGAACAATAAGTTACATGAGAAGAATTGGTAGAGTCAACTATCATGCCAAATTCTTTAAAATTTCGTTTAATAAAATGAATATTGGTATATTTTTCGGATTATATTTCATCTAAAATTACACACCTATTTCAATCAAAGCAACCCGATCGCAATGAATCATATTGAAACCGTACGTGCAAAATCCAACACTATCGCTTTTCAACACTTCAAAATAAACTATGTTATAGTGGACACATCATCACGAGCTATTGACTAATTTTACATTTAGGTTAAGATGAGTCTCGCATGTAAACTTTGACATCATCGATTCCGTTAGAAGTGAGTCTACTGTACAGTGTTTAAATAATTCTCGGTTCAAGGCAGCGTTAAATTACATGTAAATAGTACTTTGATATTGCGAAAATGTTTCATAGCGAAATTATCATGCACTTTAAATAGTTGATCGAGTTGACTTTTACATCTACGATCTTTAAATAACTATGTGCAGTTTATGATGAATTTGACGAGTATATGAGATATTTGACAGGTAGTCGTGAACTCTTGATATACAGTTAAAATTAGCCGTTATTTGTAGTTTCGAAATAAGCTTGGTTATTAGTAAGTGTTGACTGCTTCAGTGATAAATCTAATAATGTAATACATTATGAACATGATTAACGGTTGTTCGTAGTGTATGTAGTATGAAAATATGCAGAATCACCGAAAATTTCGCAACAGTAACGATGACTTACGCTTTATTATACACATTCGTGAATCCTAGTTTTGAATAAAAACGTTTTCATTGAAAAATCGATAAAACAGGGAAATATTACAATATTATTGCCAGATAAGTGATGCGACACGATGCATGTACACGATACGTACAATTCAGAAGAATTTACAAAACATCCTAACTAACGATAATAGCATGAACCAACTAATAATTATCACATTCTGTTTGAATCGAGAGTCAAACTTTTTCAAATATTAGCATCAAAAAATAAATATCGCTGCACCTACATAAGCAAATTTCATCTACGTATCGATCGAAGCTCGAAACCAAACGAAGATCTCTTACTATAAAACACATCATTAGTGGAAAAGTGTTTAATAGGCAAATCAACATTTAGCAACGAATCGACGCAATCAACGTTCCGCAAAACTTTGCAAACAGGCAGAAGCGTTGTGCAAAAATTCAACGAAGAACATTCAAGCGTATAAATATGAAATAATATTAGATTCGACATTATTAAATAAGAATTTCATTAAAAAGATTTTATAAGAGGAAAATCTTAAAATATATTATTTTTTTAATTGGCTGTCTATAAATAGTTCAATTTTTCGAACTGAATAAATTGAGATTAGAAAATAATGAAGACAGAATTAACGAGAACGAATAGTTCATATCATAGAGAAAAATTAATCAAGAAAATTAATAAAAGATTCAAATCGCAAAATAGTTTTTCATATGAATTTTAGAATTTCTTAAGCTTCAGTACAAAGGTCGTGTGCAGCATATTTAGAGAGACATTGCATTGTTGGATCAAAGTCTAGATGTGCTAAAATATTATATTTCTGTAATATGCTATAAAACAAATCGATCGATTTTTACGATAATGAAGGATTTGAAAAATCTGAGTTATAATTTCTACAAAAAAAAAATACAGAAATAAAGAAATAAAGAAAGAAGGTAATACTTATACATTAATAATGAAGAAAATCGAAGATAAAAAGTCTTTCAAGTGAATTAGAAAATTGAATTATTCATTGAAGTATTACTATAATGAATCAGATACGTGTAAAAATTAATGAATGAGAATTTTTAAGGACAAAAAATTAATAGGAAAATCGCCATTCACAATCAAATAATTGCACAAAACTGTCAAAAAACGTGTGAAACAAAAACGATTAAGCCGTCACTATGCATTTCTGACATTCGATTAACAATGAAATGGAACAACACATAGAAAAACCGCTATTTCCACAATCGACCGAAGTAAGGAAAGCGACGAAAATGCATTAAAAAAAATGTCATACCGATTGCGCTGCGGTTTAGTTTCGGTAAACCGATTCCGGGTTAAATAATCCGAAACGTTTATTTATTTCATATTCTTTTTTATCTATTTATCGATCGTTGCACAATTTCACTATCTCCGTATGGCACGACAGCCTAGTTTCACCCTAGGAATATACGAACTGTCACTAAGGCAAAATCTGGTTTAGTTTAAACCAGATAGAATATTAGAAAGCAATACAAACAAAAATCAAATGCACTATGACATCACTTATGAAAGCAATATTATTTTTTTAATGAGGTTTTCCTTTGTTTCACTATAGGAAAATGTACGAAATCTACAAAAAAAGATAAGCGTGCTTCGAATGTTATTATTATGTGCAACGTCATAGGGTAGCGTGATAAAATAGCATTAGAGTGAAAACGCTAAGGTGAATGGTACCGGGTATGAAACGATCTTTATACGTTAGTATTTTCGATTTTCTTTTAAGGATTATTATAGTATGCGACAAAATTATAAAAAAAATTGATCGTTCTATAATGTCCGCATAGAACGATAAGACGCTACGAAGGTAGCGCAATCGATTTATACAGATTGATGTATTTTTTTAAAATGTCATTAGTGTTTTTTATGCTAATTCACAGATTGAATTGATGAATGAGAATATTTAAGTTCGGCACGTGATAACATTTCTAGGAAGTGAATTTTTCAATCTGAGTTTATCAGTGTTCATTGAAATGTATGAATGTTCAATATTGAATGACTGTTTTAAGACAAGTACGTTTTTGCTATATCAATATCGTATGTGAGGTCGTTCACGTTGTGCCGAATGTCGTTAGTTTCGTTCATTATTGTGCTAATGTTGTTTTTATTGCTATATTTTTACGTAATCGAATGTTACTTTCGACATTCTCGTTTTTTAGAATAAATGAGCTGAATACGAGGAAAGCGTTTTAAATAATTGACATGGATTATACCTTGTGATAATGTACAGTAACAGAAACTCGTCATACCTGAAACAATGAAATAAAGTCAAATTAATACAAACGTACAATGAAAATAAAACACATAAAAGAGGAAATAAGCGAGCTATCGTCGACCAAATGATTGATGAAATATTTCATGAATCATAATGCAACCTCAATTAAATTGTACATTTAAATTGAAATTAGTTCATTTACGAATGCAAATTTATGTCATTCGATATAAAGAAAACAAAAAATTATCTTGTAAGCATAAAAAATTAACAATGACAGATGATACAGGGTCATAATACGAACAATAGGTCAATCGGTTACTGAGTTTTTTACGAAAAATATCTTGTTCACGACCTTCGTCAAGAATTCAAAATTTAATTCACCTTACAAAGTTCCCAGATTGTGAAATCTGTATTGATCGAAATTTGAAAAAGGTCAGAAGAGAATTCGATATGCACTTTTATCAAAGGTCGAATGGAACAATTGATCAGAAATCAAATTTGACGAAGATTCGAAGATTGCACAATCGTTCACTGTTAACAAACACTAATAGAACAATAAGGTCGCAATGCGGTGGTAATTGACGGATCTATAGATCTTTAAACTGCGTAGTGTTCGATCGATATGAGCAATTTTGTAATATTGATTCTCAATGTTTGTAAAGATCTTTTCCGAATCGCAATTCGATGTTCGACTACATAAGGATCCGATGAAAATTCAATTGATAAAAAAAGTGAACGAAGTCACTTTTTTATTTAAATTATTTTATTCGATATTTTAAAATTTTTTTAAACAGTTGAGAATTTTCAAACAGAACGTGAGAATAGATGTCGTTTGCGGTTTCGATCGAAGTTGTGAAACGTCACGAATATGAAAATAGCTCAAATTTCAAACACTCTTATGAAAATAATTAAAATCCTTTACAAAGGAATATGTGCCATTGTTTCAGTCTAAAAAAAGCATAATGATATTTAGAAAACAGCGTTTACAAGAAGAATTTGCTTATCGCTTGCCGTTTCCAGGTGACGTTGAAATTTACATTTGTAAATGTTTCGAAGACGATAAAATTTCTCATAAATGACTTGAGATATCACTTTTTTATTACATCTCTAGGTAAAAAATCAGACAGAGAATAAAATGTTTTATTTATAATATAAAATCGTATAGAGAAAAAATATTAATCACCTTCAACAAAGTCATTTTATAATCGGTCAGATTAAAAGTTTAAAATATGCATTCGAATTGCAAGGTACTGTGAAATGCCGCAAATGAGAACGGTATCGTAAAGCACAAAACATTCTTAAAAAAATGAATACATAATAAATATTTTCTATAACATTTAGAATATAATCATCCTATGACCAATATATTGCCTCGGTACGAATAATTTCACTATATCAAACGACTTTGACATTTTTTCAAGTTTTGTGCTTTATCAATATACCGTTCTCATTTGTGGCTTTACCAGTAACTGAAAGCTTTATTTTTTGAAGAATTTAACGATTTGCGAGTTCATTTTACAACTGCGAAACAAAGCTATCGTTCGACAGTATAAAAATTCGATATTTTTATGTTGCGATATGGTATTACATAGCGTCAGTGGCGCATTGAATTTCATTTGAATATATCCTGCATTTCAGTATTCACGATCAGATTTTTTATTACAATCGTTCAGATGGAAAATCTCTATTGTTTATTCGACCATTCATTGTGCTCGATCGAGCGTTTAAGTTCACACTTCAATTCGAATATTTAATTTCGATTGTGATTTGGCTCGTTATCGATTTTAATGAAAATCGTATAATAATTATATAGTAAACGACACTTTTTCATATTGGTGAATTAATTATTCATTAATCAGAACGAAATGGTTAAATGAAAGGGTAAGTTAATTACTATATTAATGCACAGGAATTATTATTAATGAAATATTAATTGATACGTATTTTAAATGATGAGATTAATTGTAATTAAAGCATTGTAGAATTATCGATTTAATTTGATCGTTTATTAAACGTTTTCTTTGATATTTCATTACGCTGTGAGTTAAAAGTTAAAACTATTTATGGAACGAGGGTATAGTACGAATAAGAAGACGATCGATTGTTCAACTTTGCCATTTCACTTTATACCTTACATGAAAATTTCAACATTCGTTCGAAAATTAATATCGAATTTCAGTTTACGCTACGAACATTATTTTGTTCTTGAAAATATCACGAATTTAGTCGTACGAAAATATCGAGCGATCAAATTAAGAAATGAAGTTGATTACTTTTAATTCAATCGATACAAAATTGTAATAAGAATTACTCATTGAATAACAGAGATGACAATCAATTGTTAGAAGGATTTTAAGTACAATAGAATTGTAGGATTTTCTGGGAAAATCGCACATTTTCGGAAAGAAACTAATTTGTCTGCATGTCTGTCACAATGACGTTCGAGCTGCAATCTACTCTACATTGCGTTGCTGTTATGAAGATTGCACATAATAGGTGCAATCAATATTACAAAATATAAAAATTCGACTTACAACCGAGACTCAAGAACCCATATCCTTCATAATGGTCGATCCGCATTACAAGCGGATATATCTATACCTATCTGTCCAGAGACAGATGGTTATACAGCCGTATAGATGTGTCTCTTTCGTCAGTTTCTGTTCCGTTCTTGCAATTCGAACGCACCTCAAATCAAGGATCACCCTTAATAACCCGACTAAATCTCAACTTCTACGGATCAAAACGACAAATTTCCTTTTCACAACATTCAACACAATTCATCGATCCAGTACAACAGACCGTTGTTGCCACAGAGCCACGTGTGGCAATGAACCTGTCCGACGAGAACGACCATACATACTTCTTTTCCAAAGTCGGCAATGCCCATTCGAGTCACATTTGAATGGGCAATTTAGTTCGGTGCCATTGTACGCGGAAACGCGACGGGCCTCGAGCGTCCGCCGAAGACGATCGGGAAATTTAAGGGGAAAAATAAGGGAAAAAATAGCCATAAGACTGGGATGTTTTTATCTCGTGAAGGGTTGCCTGGTGCGAAATGAGTTGGAGAGGAAAAAGCGGCCGGCTGGCGTATATTGGAAAATGATTGATGAGCGGTAAATACAAGATAATTACCAGAAATGAAAAAGGACTAGGAAAAAGTGGATATAAATAATGCGGGAAATTATATTTTCGTCAGTGGATCGCTGGAGGTGTTTGTGTTGAATTTGAATTATCAGCGTATATCGATACTTTTGGACAAAAGTAGGTTTCCGATTCATTTCTAGTCATATTGTCATAAAATGCTTTGCTTCTTTGATTTATTTTTCAGTTTTGTTTTTGAGTGTGTATAGATAAGATTGCGCATGGACGCAATCTGAATAATATGAAGCAAGCTATTATCTATCGTAGTTATTAGTATCGATATTTTTCCCGCGTTAAAATATATAATTATCAATGATAAAAATACGTAACGACACAATTGCTTATACAGAATACAGAAACGAACAACACAATCCATTATCAAGTAAAAATATGCATCATTGATATTTCACGGTCTCAAAAATTCAAGTTTGACACGAATCTCCTTCAGCTGAGGAATGTAATCGAACAAAAAATGTGATGTAGTTTGGTGCAACTTTACGTAACGAATATACGAGGTAGTCCAGTTATTTTTTTTAGATGTAAAAAGTAGCAGTTCGATTTACGAAACGAAAATGGCTTCGACTGCATATTTTTTTCCCTCATATTCGATACGTTCAAGCCTATCGAATTTTTCGTATATTACATCAATAAAGCCATTTATTCAATTAGAACAGCGTCATAAATTATTTTCGGCGATTGCTCTTGATATTTCTGAATCGAATTGAAAATAAAATCGAATTTCAGTCGAAATCAAGGCTAAGAACCGCCGGAACAACTATCGCCATAAAAGAAAATTAGGCATGTTGCGTGCAGACGAAAGATGATTCGGCGATTTGTTTTCAAATTTTTCATAACGAAAACTGTGAAATCAATTATGCATTATGAAGAAATGACTTCAATAGATTGTAGCAGATCCACGAAAACATTCACAAAATTTCTCTTCATAACGATAATTTCTACTCGTTCAAATTAACAAGAAATCGCTTTTGTCATTATATCAATTAATATGTCACAATCAAACTAAGCACTATTTCATCCACTGGATAATTCATATCTAGCGTGAAATCGATTATTACCATTACTAATTAACAATCGATTAAAATCTAAACAATCGAACGATAAAGATCGGAAAATTATTTCAGAAATCGCAACATAGCATGATTTACGCGATAATTATAAGTTTTTCATTTCGAATAAAAAGCGACATTGGCGTCATAATAAATCACCGAAGACTACATTCAACTATCTTCGCAAACAAATATAACAAGCAATAAAGCCCAAGGTAAATAAATACGAGTATGTGAGAAATAATGAGACCAGTATATTCTGATCGGTATATGGTTTAAAATGAAATATAACCCAAGGAAATAAATGTATCTGGGACACCGGTGTGATATGAATGCTTAGCCGCGAGAATAGCGAATATCATTTATTTCGATAACGTTAATTAAGCACGTGCATGCATAATAAAAAATATAATATTATATATGCTTATACGAACGAAAATTTGAAGTGCATTTACTAGTAGAACCTTGGCCAAAATGTTAAAACAAATAAATGGCGTTTGTAACAAAAGTGGTCTATTAGAGGTTGCGTCAGTGAATGCTTTTTGAGGAAAATTATTATTAAATACATAATGTGTGAATAAATAATCGAAATATTTCAATTCATAGAAAAAAGCTAAATTGTACAAAAATATATACAAAACACTTTGATTATATCGAGAAAAGAGACAGTGTTTATAAAATATGATAAACATGTATGTAAACGATTATGGTTTCGTAATCATCTCGTTTAAATTAATTAAAATTCATAGCTTACAGATTACAAGGGCATTAATTCATTATGCAGCGGGTAATTTGTTATTGAAGCGTATCGATTAGAGTATTTATTTTACAAAACAAGTAAGTATCTTTGATTAATCAAATTTTGAAAACATTGATCTTGAAAATTTAATTTTTATCATTTAAATGTCAATATACTGAGAAAACCTTCAACTCAAACGATAACGAATTTGACATAAGGACAAATTAATAATTTGAATAACAATAAATACGATCTCTCAAACATCAATATATCGCCTATCCTTGACAAAATATCAATAGAAACAACCCACAAGAAATACAAAAAAAAAACCATAATAAATTATTCTGTTCGAATCTTATATGGAAAATATCAAGGGGAATGATTCTCAAAAACGAAATCAATTCGGTAATTATAGTTATCAAAAAATATTCAAAATCATCCATACATAACTTTCTCTGATGTCAATCGAAATTACGATGATTCGAAAGATTTCGAGCAATTTTGAAATTTCACGATCACCAGTTATGACTGAATTACAGCTGATAGCTTAGACAATTTGAATTCGACGAGAAAATTCGTCATGGACATAACATCGAGACGATGAAAAGTGCTTAAATTGTATCAAATCGAAAAACGAAGCCAACATATGCGAGATCTTTTAATTTTAAGAAAAACTGACAAATCCGATCGAACGAGTCGTAAGACAATGCACATCGAACTCGGAAAAAAGCGGTGGAAAATCTCACACATGAAAAGGAAAAAATCGAGAAAACTCAAGTATGTAGCAAAACGCTGAACAAATGGAAATCGCATAAATTTCAGCGCATAGACGATGTTTATATGCGCATAAGTATGAGGCCGGGCACAAAAGTGAGAATACATACATGATAATAAGCGAGAAGCTCGTACTTGTGTACTTTGCGCCACACTTGTGATGTTGAACACGAAATCGACCATTGTTCGCCTTTTCGACAGACAAAAAATAATACTGCTTCGAAAAAGGTTGACGACGTATATGGCCATGCGAGAGGCTTTAGAACGGTGTAAGTCGTTTTGGGAAGAGTTTGACTGTGTGCGATGAAAAGTGTTAATTCTGGACACTTTTTTTGATGAATTTGAAAATGGTTGTATTTTTTTGTGATTTAAGGAGTGATCAATTAAGGATCATATATTGTGTTTTGCATCAATATTTGGAATGAATTTTATGGAAATATTCGATAGAGTAAAAACATTAGTCGAAATAAATTATTATGCAACAGTTGTCAAAGTGAATAAAAATAATATTCTGTTGTGAAATATGTGTCTAAAACAAAACAAAAACAAAAGTTATCCAGTAAAATATACTCGGAAAATAATCTTTTTTGAGCAACGTTTTTGTCTAATCGTATTTTTCCATGAAAATTATTCTAAATGTCGGTGTCAAATGCAATATGCAGAACCGTATTAAATCATTTTTCAATTTAAAAAAGAAATTATAAATCCTTTAGTGAAATGGTTGCGGAAAAATGCAACATTTATCAAATTCATCAAAAGCACCCAGAATTCCTCACATTAGCGTAACTCACTAATAATTTTTTGTTAATTCAAATTTTGACTTCTCGATTCCACATGAAATTTAGAATAAACGAAAAACAGTTTTCCACTATGATTACGAACGATATTTTCAGGTATTCGGATGATGTACATAGATGCCAACGAGTAGGGTTCGCATATAAGGCGTCCTGAAAGTGAGAGTGGATTTATGTAAGAATTTCATCATTGATTGATTTATACTGAACTAGAATAGCGCCGATGTGGCGTGAAAATGTTATGTAAATATTAACATTTCACAGTCCACTTTTATGGTTCAGCGATATGTATAGAGATTAAGGACTCGGCGTTACATTATTTTTTGCAGTCGGTATTGTTTTTGCTATAGCTAAAATGACATAATGTAACACTTTTCGAGTCGGTTTCGACATTGTGGATTTGTCGAATTTTGCTTTCGATGCAAATCTCGTGCATATGGGCGGATGTCGACGCCTACATTTGAATACGACGATCTCCTCAGACGCTGCGACGAATGCATGAATTTCTATCATAATTCACGAATTGGAAAATTGTATTTTTTTTTTTTACATTTGAAGTGAAAAAGAAACTGAAGGCAATAGTTAATACATTGAAATACAAATAGTTTTTTTAGTATGTTGAAAAAAAATCATTTACATTGTGCGGTTAGTAAGATGTGGCATACGCATGTTCAACGTTTTTATTACATTTTCGATTGTAAATAATATATTTTTAGAATAAAAGAACACAGATAATACTACATTGTATATAAATACAAAATATTTTTTTCAATATTTGATTTCAATCAAATTAAATTGATTTTATTCAAAATTATATTTCGTAAATATTCGTAAGTGCATACGAAAATATTTACAATATGCAGTAGGTACTAATATTACAAACACACAAAACTGCATCGCACAAAGAAAATTAACATATTCAACTTTCAAATTTTGCACTCGGCTCATCGATCAGCTCAAAAACTCGACATTATTTTTTTAATCATCTATTGCATTTTTGATATAAAAAATGACAAAACTGAACATTACCCATCTGCATTCGAATGGCGTCGTCTAGCGAATCCGCAAAACGAACAGAGCCGAGTTCGAATCCCGTTCACCTTTTACGGTTACACGTTCGTATCATACAAGTTTATACATATTATCGTATAAATAAGGCGAGAGTGTGTACCACATAGCGACCGAGCAAAAGTGGGTGAGCAGGCAAAGATCTCAATAGACAGGATTATAAAGTTGTTTTGTCCGTCTACGGACCGTTGGCATACTTGACCCGAGTCGAGCTCTTACGATAACAGTAAGTAATATAACTTGGAAGAAAATTCAGCAATATTCGAAAAAAAAAATCGATCGATTCGTTATTAAGTAAGGTTATCATTGTTAAAGAAGCGAACCTGATGAATGAGACACGCCTATACAGCGATACATTCATCTCTCTCCCTTTCAAAAAGAGACGGCTTTAAACATATGTCTCGTTCATCAGTTTCTGTATCGTTCTAAGATTAGAATGCGAATCGACCGATATTATTGCAAGTGTTTTGAGATTTAAATCTAGTTTTTCTTTTCAAAATGTGGAGTTATGCATCGAACGGGTCATGTGTCTGATGATGTACTTTAGAATGGGACGTCTTTGTCGCTAATGAGAGGAGAAAATCGGAAAATTTTAGTATCTCGCAAGTCGACGTGGCCGTGTACTGTTTAAGACAGCAGCGTTGAGAGCTCTTTGGTGTTGAAATTTCGGAGTGTCGAAATTCGTTCGTGAACTTGGAAATTATTTGAATATCTTGTCATCCTCGAATATGGCATAGTGGAAAGTGACACAGTTTTGAAAATGCCGATATAAATAAATACACTGACAAAATATAATATTAGAATTTTATGATAGGTGCTGTATATTCATAGTGATAACATTCATTTTACTATAAAATGAATTTAATCATATCAGCATATAAATACGTATAAACTTATCTTTAGACTTCTTACAGATTAAAATAAGGTAAAAATGAACAATGGAAAACTCGCAGCTAATGTCCAATGAACGCCGTTCAACTACATTTTTTGCGCACTGCTAGGTAATTTCACTTGGATTATTTCACTTTTGGAATCTGAATAAATAAAAACTTTTATTTTAGAACGGCAAGACTTACGAATCACCGTCGAAAGTACAAAAAGACACCGATCGAGAAAAAATACGATGAAAATCCAACTAGAGAGAAAGTAAAAATTTCATCTTACGTTATGAAAACGATTCGAACGAATGAGATAACGTTTGATTGCACAGCCAGATAGTAAGTAGCATTAGATATATATATTTTTTTATCGGTTCTGAGAGGAATTCAATAAGGCGAGTTCGCACCCATCTGAACGAGAACGATCGAAAAGTGCATTTCCCTGTGTCGAAACCTTGATTCATGCAATTTTCTTGCAGAATGTCGTCAATGGTCTATGCAAATGTGGGAAAACTGCTTTGACGAGTTTTGAAAAATAGAAGCGACAAGTAAAAGTGTTACGACAATCGCGGAAAAACAACTGGTTCTCATGTTTGTATTGCACCAGTTAGTTAATAACCATGCCCGTGTCGCAGAAATGCACGTGTAATATCGTAATTAAAACGCAAGTGGGTCATTGTGACAATTCATATCATCAGTTGAACCTAATTTGCTTTCAAACATAAATAAAAAAACTGGCGTAATGTAAACTGTGATTAGATTACGTTATCGCTGATTTTATGACAACATTAACTCACCGAAATGTTTCCGAGAACCATCACATTTTATTTTTGCATACAGAAGTAACTATTGTATTCTCACAATGAACTAATAATAAACATTTTATTACGATGAACAAAGCGAAATATAGTATCGTCAATTATACATAAAACGATGTTTGTAAATGAAGTCTTGTTTCGTAATAGAAAATGCGAGAAAAATAGTACAGTTATGACAACACTATTTATTGACAGAGGTCAACACGTGTACGATGGTCACTATCGAGAAAATATAAAAGCGATTATTGGAAAATGAAATCGAAAATATATTTGAATAATCTTAAGATTAACTTTAACGATCTTATGTGCATCAACGTTCACATGTCGATTGCACAGAAATGCAACCAGAAGGCGATTGAACTGCGTTTCTAACTAGGTCGAAAACCGAATGGTTCTCAAAAGTCGTTTAATTACCTTTACACTCATTTCAAAGGATTTTCTATTAATACCTCATTTATAAAAATTGAAAAAACCGGAAAATTTTCAAGAGATCGGTGAGACTAATTCATAGAGCCGTAATTAAAACTCAATATAAATATATTTTTTTTTGTACGCGCTTATGATCAAATAAGTGCGAAGGAGAAAAACCTTGTTTCCCAACAATTTAGTCAAATATACACGTCTCCATTCGAAATTGAACGATTGATACACATGTGCCTGGTGCGATGTTGGAACGTATTGACATTCAGGTTTTTGCGCAAGTTGACATTGGAGGTACTACACTACAACGGCGAGCTACGATTACACAACGGTGCTAAATGCGCAACGTTACATAAATAATTGATAAATAAATGCACATTCGTGAATTTTGTAGGACAGGCCTCGTGGTGGAAAAAAATACCGAGAATTATGATAGTGTAAAGAGGACAATTTGTAATCGATTAATTGAATTCGTTGATAAAATTGAAATTATGAGCGTTTCATTGCATAGAGTGATTAACTCCACTCAAATCATTTGGTATGGTAATAACATTTTGAGTGAAATATCATTCCTAAATGACGACTGAATTTCACAAAAGGCACAAGTGACCTTTTTATCGATATTAAGTACAGAAAATGGTTATATATTTGATACAGAACTATTTACTGTATTTTACTCAATTTCGATAAAAAAGGTTACTTGTACTCTTTGTGAAATTCAGTTGTCAAATTATAATGTTAAAATGACAAAAAATGTATGGGCATCGAATAATGAATTATTTATTTTATAGGCAAATTTAATTAATATTATATCTAAATTGATCTGACCACATCCGTAGCTTATTAAAAACGAAATTTGTGTGTTTATGATTTCAGGTAAATAGAATAATAATGAATATTTTTTCAACATTACACAGTTAATCGCGTTATGCACTGAACGACTCATGAGTAAATTAGAACCGATTTTAAAATAATATCAGTTCGATATCAAAACTGAAGAATGTGAGTGTGAATAAGGATATTTTTATATTATATTCATAATGTATTCGAAGTGTTATAATACAAGGTCGCTTAAGAAAAATATTGTCTGTGGTCTTAGTGCACTGGACGGTGACAATCGTGCATGAAACAATGGACAGTTTTTTGGTCAGCGAGCAGGAAGCTATTATGTGTGAGTCTCGGTGCAATTGTCAATGTGTGATGCGGAAATATATTGTTTGTTTGCAAAACAGCCGACTCAAATTGAGTATATACAAATATTTCTTCTTCCTCGATGAAAAATAAAAAGATTGCGATTTTGACAAAATTAAAACTGTGATTAGTTGCATATTGATGAAATAATACTGATAAGCAAGAAAAAAATGTTGTAAAAGCTAAAGCACGACGTCGTTTGAGTAAACCTTGAAAATCGCTATGGCAACACCATACACACAGCATATAAAAATTCTAGAAAAACGTACGTTAAAAACTAGATAGTTAACCGATAGTTGTAGCGCAACTTGAACAAGATTGATATGTATCGAAGACGTCGACCTTCGCGTTTATTCTTCAAAGAAATTACATCAAATGATAGACGAGACACGAAGTACCGATATTCAAACATCGATAAAAATATCAAGTTACTTCTAGATACCGATTTCAAAAGGAAGAAAATTGATTATTTTTTAAACACTTTCCGAGAGAATTTCTTGCTATTTTCACCGACGAAAAACAAGTCGATTAATCAAAGTACTACAAAGAGCGAAAATCCTTTTAAGGAAAAAACGATGGTTTCACCGAAAAGACAATGTCTGGACCTCGAAAGGGCGTTGAATTTCACACAAGCGAATTTTCTCATACGAAAAACGAACTAAGCAGAAGAAAAGACGGACTTTCAACAGGTTTTTCGCACACTGAACACGAAACTGGTTCGTTTATGGGTCAGATGCTTCGCGTTTTAATTAACAACCCCGACTATAACGGACGACATTTGAATTTACAATTTTCCGTTGTGAAATTTTTCGTCTCGGTGAACTTAATCAGAGACGGATTATATTTTTTAAACTCTCAGCTTATGAACGATGGAAAATTTTAATAACGCTTTAAGAGTATTTGAGTTGCATAATTAAAATCATCTAATAAAATCATGTTATTGTGTATCAGTCGTTATAGAAAATGTTTTTTTAATTCAGACGAGTTTTTAAATGCATTCGTTTTGAAAACGTGTACGTTCAGTTTCTTTAAAATGGGAGCAAGTTTTTATAAATAGTCGTATAAAATTATCTACCATTTTCGATTAGTTGAAATCATTGAATGAAAACAAATACGAAAAGCGGACCTATTTGTCTATAAAAGACGAACGCACAACACTCGCAAGATAACGACATTATTACGTGAACAATATTACGTTACATTGAACATCTCAAGAACTGAAAAATCTCTGCGTAACAAAACAGATAACTCATCTGAGTGCACATCACATAATGCATGTTCTTGAACCACTCTACTCAATTGCCACGAAGGCATCCAAGAGCATATATAAGTGCATTAACATATAAACGCGATTCTATCACAAAGTTTCGACGCTTCTGCTTACTGGAAATCTACTTTCGGATAAAAATTCGGTCTCCAAAAAGGAGAGGTTTCAAGGTGGTCTTCAAAGAAAGAAAACGCGAATTCTAATATGTTTTTAGTAGATAAATGTTTGATATATTTTTTCGTAAAAAAACATTCTTGTTAGAGCACCTAACAAATATATCAAACTTTAATCTGCGAAAACTAACAAACTCGCTTTCATTCTTCACAACTTTTTCATGCCTACACTTAAACATTTCTTCAAATTTCTATCGAAACTGTTGAGGGCTACTTCGGATCCTCTCCTTGCAAGTCTTCGGTCGAGAAAATAAAAGCATCACCATCATTGTGACACCGTCGTCAATCAGGTTGACGAGAGCAATCGGCGCGACCAAATTGACAATGAAACAATGCGACGTTTCGCTAACGACTCCGACAGATAGACACACGTACAGAGACAGACGGATAGGCAAGGTGGACACATGGATCCTCGGCGACAACGAGTCGTTGACCATTTTATATATGTGCATTCGAAGGTTAAACGACGTGCACGCGTTGAAAACTCAATTGGAGTCGTTGGCGTGACGCGCGTGAAACAATTTGAACATCTTCGGTTGTCTTTTTCGTGCGAACTCGATGCCGTATTATCACGCGAAGATTGCACATTTTAGTCTGTTGTGCAATGGCGAAGGTTCTTCGAGAGTGTGTCGATTCGATCGAATGATAACATAGTTGCAAATTGTATTCGGTTGTGTATATTTGGGGTTTTAAGTAAACGCCTTTTGATTCAGATATGCATCGTGGGACAATTTGAATTTAATTGAAGCGTGATTGATCTGAAGAAAAGTAGTTCAAAATGTGTCTATTGAAACAGATCCTTTCTTCTTACTGATGAATAAAAATGATGTGTACTAACAATAAGAACACAAAATTGATTCGATACAATTGTCATTTCAGTGAATATTCAAACTGTATCTTCTACGAAGCGTTTCGCATTGAATCATTTGAAGCATCGTGACACAGTGCATTATGGAGTATTATAGCATGAAGGTTTTTTTTGCAATACATACGAGATTAAGACTGAGCCTTCGCGGTGAGTGCGGAGATTATTATCCATTTTGTAATAAATTTTAATTTATTTGACAAGGATGACTGTTTCGTTGCGAACGCATGCATTTTACAGGCGGTTTATGAAAGCGACATTCGAATCGTTGTGCAAACAAAAGTTTAATACAGGATTTTCAAGGCCGCTCAAATCACTCGATATCGTTTACGTCATCGGCATAATGCAATTAACCTTTCACTATTTCGTTAAACCTAATTAAGGATTCAAATAATTACGATACGAAACGAAATGCATTTCGGCCGACGAACACAGGATTTCATCGATAGATAAATTACGAAAATATCAATGTCGATTTTTGAACTCAAACAGAGCTATCGAATTTCATAAATATGTACATTAGTAAATTGTGCGATGGCGACAAATATTATACACGATAAGACAGTTCTAGAAAACAATTTCGAATAGAAAGACTTATATTTACACAAGGTCTTTTGTACGAATGTCCCACCAAGGAACCGTAGAACTGTTGAGCAGTGAGGAAATTGCTCATTTGAGCTTCCGGGTGCTGATTGTGAAGGAACACGCGTTTTTCTGAACTTCTTCCTCCTCGAATTCGACATCAACTCTTTGATGTTAAGAAGATCGATTTTATCAAACGACGAACATTCCCAAATACATATTCAGATTCGAAACGAAAAAAAAAAGAATGCGTAAACGAAAAAAAAGGTCGAATGATTTTAGTAGGCGTTGTTGCACACCGACGAATTTAGATAATCATGAGACAAGTTCACCTCGACATGTAATGCAATAGGTGCAATCGTAGCACAGGCGTCGGTAACATTTCGAATATCGCCTCTATATTAATTTGCAAAATTGAAGCTGATATATAAAATATGATGACTGAAAAGGCCAAGGGGTACTTGTGACTTCAAGAAAAGCGCGATCAAAGTTGACCGTGTATTAGGAGGAGGTCGACTGATTTGATGATATATCTCGGCACACGTTCCGAATTAGTTTATATCCTTATGCCACCAAATGAATGAGCGTATGTATAACTAAATTCGGCGAAAATGCTGCTTGTGCTCCTTGGCCTTTTCGATCGTCATATATGATTGATCATCTTATGCGTGATGAAATCAAATTGCGGACTCAAATTGATACATGCAAATATCGGTCAACTTAAATAGATATAAATAAGGTGTTTCGTTTGATGTAAAATTACAATTTAGAGTTTATTATATTATAAGATGCTTTGATGTCTCTAAGTAACATCATATTTATCAAAATCGTTGGTACATATTACTCAATAGGACGCATTTATGTCTCTAAGTAACATCATGATTATCTAAATAAGGAAGTTCATATTGTGACTGAAAGTCAGTATCAAAATAGAGATTAAAGCTAAAAAATAACAAAACAAAGTCGCAGAGGAAACGACCATGACTCCGGCGTTCATTTCGATGACATGTTTATGTAAATTTCAAGTTCAGGCGCATTTTTGTCAAAAATATGACCAGTTCACGTCCGTAATACACACGATTGCAAACGATAATCTTCTGACCCAGTGCGCCTACGGATTTGACATTCGGCCATCGACTTTCGGTGGAAAATACTACACATTTATAATTCGCAACGGTGAATTCAGAATTATCGTCGACCTTTGTGGTTTCGTCGATAGCTTCGTGATATCGAAAAAACAAATCGCAGCGACATTGAACTCGTTTGAAATTTATCGCGAATTCGGCGCGAGATAAGCTGGATATTGAAGGACGACAGAAATTCTAGAGTCCTTTGCTATTTTAGTTTTAAAAATATTTGTAAAAATCGATACTTTACCTCGAAAAATGTTCTCGTCGATCTCGTTTTGGTTTGAAGACACAATTACACTTTTATGAGCTTCAAACAAAACACTCCATGATGATGGTGTTTTATCACAAGTTTGCAAAATCACTAATGTTATTATGTTTTCAGTTCGATATCATGCCGAATATTCAGAAAAATATCCAACTGATTCAATACAATGTATGAAGTTCGAATGTGTTGCAAAAGCACTGAATTCGCTCGCTCGACAGTAAAACTAGTCTATAAAGGGAGCAAACCATATGGAACCGTTAACCAATTATTTTTAAACCGAGATATCTCGAGGGAGCTGTGTACTGAACATAAGGCTCTCTTCAGACAAAGAATAAATATTCAAACTGAATTTCACAATTTTATAAAAAATAGGATCGGTAGATCAATTTACTCAACGGAAGTATATATCTTTTCAATTAGATTCGATTAGAAATGGAATGATAAATGGGATATATACTGCAGTCAAATCGATTAATTATTTTGACACTTGATTGAAATTGTTTTTTAGACAAATATACGTCTGAAGAGAACCTAATAAGATTAAAAATTAGTACGTATAAACAAAGTACAAATTCGAAACGAAAAGCCGCACAGTAAACTATCCACCGTCAACTAAACATACAACTCGGGAATCTGAGCTCGGTTTACACAGATGTCGAAGTACGCGAAGATACACGAGATAAATACGAAATAGACATACGAAACGCCTGAGAGTAAATTACTGCATTCGAAACACACCTTCTGTAGAAGCTGTGAACGACCGATAATGCCGTTTTAAGATCCCCTTTGCTTCCAATCGACCGGCACATGTACGTGCGAGGAGACGAGCACTCTGCGGATGCTGCGTAATTCGAAATTAAATGTCTTTTCAATTCAGATGAATGTATAAGTTTGTATGCGATGGAGCAACGTTCGTTTTATGCACGGTAGGGTGCGAAGAATAAGCATCTTAGGTACTTCCTTTGATTCGAATCTCGTTTGAGAGTTTTGAACGAATGCGAAATGTTATAAATGAATTTGAAAACAGGGCGTCGATATTATTATATTCAGTTGTGAAGTTAGTTTCTAATGTATACTAGATTAAATTGGATTTGATTCATTATGCATATGCGATAATGTACAATACGCCCCTTTTGAATGTCAACCGCGAGTTACGTAGATAAATAATACGATTATCAATTATATAAAGGTAGAATGTCTGTACGTAGAGCCTTGAAACACTACGAGGAAACGAAGATTAACGAGAAAAATTTTCAAAAAGGAATTACGCGAAAACCCCAAGGGTGCCATTAAATCGAATAAAAAAACATTCCCGATCGATTCGTCAATTAAAATCAGAACTAGGAAACGGATCGGAGTACGGTTTTTAAAAACTTTTTAGAACTGTGTCGATATTGAATTGGCACATACACGATATTTTATAATACCCGTACGTTCAGCACTATTTGCGAAACGTTACTTTCATACGACTAATATGTGTAAGCTGACTAGATCAGCAAAAAATGCGATTAATTACAATACGTCGCGAATATAGTCGATAAGCAAATATCGTATATAACAATATCATGCAGATTACACACATTGAATATATCGATCCGTACAAACATGAGATAATTTATGTCACAGAAGAGAATTACAGTTGCCATGCACATTGCACATCATACACACACGTACTTGGAAATTACATGAGATTCGAACAGTTCATCACCGAGCGAAATGAAAAGACAATGACGGTAATGAATTCGCTTTTGTAATGGTATAATAAGGTGACGTTTCAAGATAAGGCCGTTTATCGTGAAAAGTGCTTATTATATTCAGTAGCCGTACAAACAAAAAGCATATGTTCGAAAGAGAGTAGGTAGCGATTTTTTATCGGAGGTTGCGAATTTTTGTCAGCATGTTCATAAACGCGGAAGTCGTTCGAAGTAAATTGCAATTGTGATTAAACGCTTTTTACTTGTTGGTTTTGACGGAAATTTGATTTGAATATCATAACAATTAAACGAATTGAATTTAATATGATTTTAATTCTTTTATTATCTCTATGTCAATATTTTTAGATAAATAATAATATGTGAACTAATTAATGATATCTAACAGTTGACACACTTGAGAGTAACAAATGTAAACGTGTATTTTTCCATTCACAATTACACGTATGTAAAATATTTGAAAATAACAATCGAAAATGAATATGTAAGTAGTTTTTTTATTTATTTTAAAAATACTAAATACTGAAATGGGTAAACGCATACTTGAGTCGAGTTGGCGTAAAAAACAATTGCACCACAATCTACCGTTTCAAAACAATCACAATGCATTATTAGCATCTGTCAAATGCAATACTCGGAATGACAAAGAAAAATATAATGATTGGATTCATAAACATTCTTAAGAAACTGAGCTATTGAGCAATCTGTCTTCTTCGAAACGTGAATGCGAAATAAAAACTCATTCATAATCAATAGTGTCGGGTAATGTGCACAATCTAATTCAATACAATCGATTCAATTAATATCAAATTCATCTCATGAAGACATTATTGATGAAATTATATGTATTATTTTTAATGGCACCTAAGTCCAGATCGGACTTCAGCCTGCGCTTTTCAGCTGTTTTGCAACCATGCGTTCATTCGATCAAGGATTAGTCCATAGATTAACCTTCTTTCCACATTATGCAATGAAACTCACATAGATAACATTTCGAAATTCGTACTCAAAGTGCAATAAATGCGACGATGCACACACATGGAAAAGACACACCGGAAACACTTTATATGAATTCGAGTGCTATTTTCGCGCCGGAAACAGACACAAGTCTGGAATCTGCTCTCTATCCATGCAAGGGTATTTAAGCAAGATTAGGGCTATATTGTAAACGTTTCCTATGCAGTATACTTTCTTCTGATCTGGTGGCGGAACTCGTGATCTTCCGTAGATCGGGTCGTGTGCGTTCGTTGCACTCTTCGTATATAATGTGGGTACGTTCTAAAGACCATCGAAGACCACGATTGCGAGATAAAGATGGTATGAGTTTTTAGTACTGTTCCGTCACGCAGTCTAATCGTAAGCAGTCTATTTTCAATGAAAAATATGTTCATTGCACTGATATATATACAAGTCAGATTTTTCTTTTACTAAAATCTGTTAACATATTTAAAGTGTTTTGTCGCGCTCGCCTTAGCAACGAACGACTTCTTTTATTATTTATTGGCAACAGAGAATCGATACGGAGATGAAAAAAACGACTTATAATCAATTGTGCAAAAAAAAACCGACTTATAATCGAATCGAATGAAGGTGTTCGCGAAACAAAAAACTCAAATAAATTCTTCGATAAATTTGCACTGTCGCCGTTCGAAATGTGCGATGTCCCACTTTGCAAAATTATCAACATCCAATTTGTTTATCGTTGAGAAATTGTGATCGGCCAACGTCACCGTTCGAACAAATATGGCGAAAAAAAAAAATGAACCGGCACAAACATAATGGACGAAACAAGGCCAACGAGCCGCGTAAAAATTTCGAAATAATTAATAAACGGTAGTCAAATATGCGAGGTGTAAAAAAATAAAGCCCCATTCAGATCAGTCAGTTCCTCGTGTCAAAAGTCACATATGGAAAAATAGACCGAATGTCACACATTCGACAGTGCAAACAAAACGAAACGAAATTGACAGTTCGAAGCAATCGGGTATATATAGATAAGGCGAACCGTCTAACCTTTCGTCGATATTTGCAATAACATAACAGACATTCGATAAAAGACTAGACGAGCACAAAACCCGTTACGAAACAGCCGCATTCGGCTGGCATTGATAACGAAGGCAACAAGCAGTTTCGAAGACGTTCGAGCGAACAAAACCGATTTTAATCGATCGAAATTAATCCGTTCGACTTGCGATTCGCTCCCGATATAGATAAGTTTGTTTTATTATCGAATTTGGAATAATTACGGAGCAAAAGTGATGCTTTTGTGAGCGTTTTGCCGAAGCACGACCGCACCGTGCAAGAGACGACCGATTACTGAGTGCGGTGCTACTCCGCATTGTGGACGTTGTATTGAGATACCCGTTACGAAGTTTCGTTCGAATGCGATCAGCTGACGCTTGATTTCACTTTCGAAATGTGCGATCTTTTTGCGAATTAATTAGTGTGATTAATTGTAATTTAGCTGATTGTTATTGTGATTAGATCCGATGGTTTCTGGATCGTAATTGAAGCTTCCGATTCGATCGTGTTCGTTTTATTTCATGGTGAACGACGGTTGTGAATTTTCAGTTGGTTGTGAAAATTTTGAAATTGTATGACGACTGAAAAGACCGAGGGGTATAAGTGACTTCGCGGTGATTTCGAGAAAAGCGCGCTCAAATTCGAACATCGATTTGATGACATATCTCGGTACACGTTCCAAGTTCGTTTTATCCCAGCAAATATATGAGCGTACATAGGAGCTATTTCTGTACATAACTCAATTTTGGTGAAAATGTCACTTGTGTTCCTTGGCCTATTCAGTCATTATATCATGTGACTAAATTGTAATGTTTTGTGTACGTAGTTTTTTTTTTAGAATTATCAATGAATGAACTATATGAATGACACACGTGATTCCAATTTAGAGACCTCAACAATTTATCTAATGTATGATTTCATACTAAAAAAAAGGAAAATCAAATAAATTATATTTTTGGAATAATCGACATTTTCACAATTTTACTATTTGACACTAGATAAGTTGAATAAGTAGAGTACGTAAATATTTGAAAATTCTATTGTTGATGCACTTAGCAAGTAGGTTCACAAAGGTGAAAAGTGATTCACATCGAGTTTTATTATCGAATGAAGAAAATTGTTTGTTCAATTTCAATTACATTGATTGCGTTATAAACGTGTTGCTATGTGAGACAGATGAAACATACGTGTTTAGATATCGATCATGTTGTTTTCTATTAATTTACATGTCCTCGATCACAAGTTTATTTAAAATTTAAATATGGATGATTTCGCTTTAGTTATGGTTTGTACACACAATCCACTGACGACTTAGCAGTCATGTGCTATAAATAAGACTCGGTTAACATAACAAAGATAGAAATCACGGGAACTAAGATCATGGTGAAACATTCTGGATTTTCATTCCAAGAATAACTATTTATAATTTGAATCTAATGCCTATGAAACAAAAAAATCAAAGCACAATAATGAAGTTAATCGGGAATACTATACATTTTTTGACAATTTTTTTTTCAACTATGTAAAATTCGTGAAAAACATTAATTTATGGAAATATCATCGTTGAACTTTATATATAAAAAATATCGCATTAGCATACATATTATACTCAATGAGCGTTCAAAGTCATTAATTTGAATACAATCACAAGAAAACCTATACAAAATGGAAACATACGAATATGAAATTGATAAAAAACCTGAACAACCTATAAATAAAGTACATAGACGAACGTTCGAAAAAAAAAAATCAAACACAGCAATATACACGTACAGTGAGCGAGTTTACGTCAATAGATCAAACCGGGAGTAGAACTGGGTCAAGACGTATCTAGAAAGGCACGACTTATAAAAGAGTCTGAAGAAAATGCATTATGCAACGGTCGAGTGCAACGCCGAAAATCGCGAAAAGCCAATCGAGCACATCCCACAATTAATCATTTATTAGACACTAAGAGCGAATAGGATCGTATCTGAATGGTAAAACAATAAAAAAAACGCATCTTTCGTAACGAATTCCATCGTGTAATAACACCATGGCTCATGGCGGGTATCCTAAAAAAACGTATCGTACGAAAAACACGCATCGGAGCAAATTGCATTAATTAAAAAACACACGGAGGAAAACCGCGGAGTCGCTGTCGCAACTCGTACGTGACCCATTTGTGAATTAGCTTATATGTACCCCGATGTTGGAGCGCTTTGTTGAATTTGTAAAAAGGTCGGAAAAGTCGCCGGTTTAATTGTCGATTTTGTTTTTTTACGATTTGATACATCGACGTGTGAGTTGGCTTGGAAATTCGTGCGTTTTTCGAGGAAAATTTGTGAAGATCGTGCGAAATTGACGCAGAGATCGCACATGATATCTAAGTGTCAATGAAATCACTTTTTAGGCAAACACGGAAATATTTTTCTATTTATTCAAACTGGTATATACCCTATTATTTACATAGGTATGCACACAACCAGACAGAGATAAGAAAATGTATAGAAAGTCGGGCAATTGACAAAATACGATTTGCCCAATTGATCGTTTAGCCCTATTCTCCCCTAAAATAAACTACACACCGAATGATCATCTTAAGTAAAAATCAGTCAGAAGACTTAGAGACTCCAAAGAAAAATCGACTAATTAAAATTTAATTGTGAATGTAAACAATCGACACAATCAAACTTGAAGATCAAATTGAGCTATTATAAAAGGTTGACATGCGATTCTCGTCAGAATTCGAACCCAGCCTCACGAATACACTGAGCCCAACACAGCACATCGAACGAATCAAATACAGATCGAATAAAATTCTAAATTTTTGAGCAATTTAATATCGAACTATATATCAAAATTAAGTCCTCAAAATCCCTTGCAAAACGCCGCTTTCGCAACGCGACTTATCCGAGCGTTCGGGAATTAACCGAGACGCATTACGGGAATAGTTAATGGGATAACCATAAATACCGATGAGGCTCGAAGAAGTTCAGCATCCGAACTCTCACACCGCCATGCTTAAGTATGAAATATAGCTCGGGTAATAATTAACGATGCATCCAGGGGGAGAGCGAGGCGAAGTTTGCCGAAGGAAGTATGTAGGTATGTGGTCCTGCGGTGAAGTAAACCGATATTGATAAAACTCGGTCGACATCCGGGAAAAATTGACAATTTTAATTACACTTGTCTTGAGAAAATAGTGTGAAAAATTCGATAAGCGTCTGAGTAATTGAGGATTTTCCGTGTTGATTTGAGAATTTACACGCGAAATATCAACGAAAGTTATAGTTAGAAGAACAGAATGAATCATGTATTTATTTTTCTCGATTTTTAATTTCTATTAATCTTCGATAAATATTTACATTTATTATTGAAACCACAAGTTTTCCGTCAGGTTTTTATAGTTTGAACACAATTTAATTTTCAGCTTAAACTGGTTTCAAACCGCAGTTACTGATAAATGAAAATTTCAAGGATTCCTAGAAAAGATCATAAACCGACAAAACCACATCGACTTTATTTATCCAATTTTATCAAAATACGTATGTGAACCCCTGAAAACCAACAGTTTAAGTGAAAATTTTGAATCACAGGAATAGAGTACAAAAATTGTCTCTGAATAGGTCAACTGTAGAAATTCTGATTTCTGGAATAATTAGAATCACTATGGTATTATCATACAGAATGAACTCTATTCGTGATATGAATTGTTTCAGGATCATGTATTGACATATGACAACACGTTTTCATTATTTCTTTAATTACAAAAGATTATTGTACTTTAAATACGGCATTTTTAAAATTCTGATATGAGCACTAGTACCCCTTGACTGTTAGAGTTTTCGTAAGTATTATGAAATTCAACAAACTCTAACAAATACAAACATGAGTACTGGCGAATCAGAAAACTTGGCGATTTACAAATTCACCGCACTGTGGAAATTTTCCGAAAGTTTTCCCCGTGACGGATAATGAGCCGTTCCCGAGAGCGAGATTTTCGCGATCGACAAAGGGTGGATAGTAACAAACATGGCCATGTAAAAGTTCCATTAGATGATGTCGGAGATGGCCACAAAACGACGTCGAAGGAACATCGCAAGAAATCGCCGTAAAAGTTAATAAGTTCTTTCCGAGATCCCTTTGTGTTCCTCTACACAGTTATGTTCCTTCGAGCGGATTTCATCTCTTGTTGCGCTTTCTTTGCGAATTTGCAGTTTTTACGTTTCCAGTTTCGTTTTAAAGTTTGGCATATTCGAGAAAAGCATGTGCATTTTCATTTCGTAGAGATAAACTCACATAAATGATATATTCTATTCAAAAAGATTGCCGACGATTGAATAAGTAATTGGCTAGGAAGTGGACATTGTAATATGTGACTCACATGAATATTTAGCGATGAGGACTCGATGTTTTTAAAGGCTTTATTTTACTGTTCATTAAAACGATACACGTGAAACAAATACAAAGATGGCTAATCACTGTAATATCCGCGATGACTAAATAACAAGTAACTTGGAATATAAAAAATGTTTTATGAACCATAAATTTAGAATGCTCGATCAAATTCATATAAATGCAAAACAAAAGTCTGCTTATTAAACATGATTACGTATAGTTGATGTGAGTATGTATTGTTGATCACTTGTGTGTTACTTTTTGTATATTTGAGATAAATTTTAAATGAAAAGCTTAAAAAATTTTGGATGTAGAAAAACAAGTATTGAAACATTTGCAACATAAATTGAACGGAATGTATGTATAATGCATTTATGGACAAAAACACAATAAATATCAACAAAAACAGGTCATATGATAGATTTGAAATGCATAAAATTGAATATCTATGATTAGCTGTTAATTTTCTCATTCCGATAGTAATAAAATTGTATTCATCCGAACGTAAAATACTTGCGAATGTTATTTCAAAACAAAATTAATATACAATCCACGTACGAACATAATAAAATACAATAACAAAAATAAACACGAGTATGATATAGCGAATTCGACACTACATCATCATTGAATTAACCATTCGAAAACAATTAAAATCAATGACATCACACCACCTTCACACAGAATATCAATAATGCATCAAAGAAATATCATATTTCAGCAAAAAAATATTAATTAGCATTCATTTATGTATTAATTACACTATCCACAATTTTTTATTGAAGTCTAAAAATAAAAGGGTCAAAAAGTGAATCTTCACGTGCGAGAAAAGTCGAAAGTGTAGTACGTGAGTCAAATCTAAAAGTGTCATACTAGAAAGTGGACTTCGCAACTTGTGCAACAATTAAAACAGACTTGGACGCAAGAAAAAACACGATTTGTGCCATACGAGTATAGTTGAATAAATAAGTAATGTGCGAATTCTGATTATCGATATTTAAATATATCGACAGTTTCCATTTCAAAGGTTAAATTTGGTGCACGAGGCGGAAATGCAAGAAAGGATTATTATGTTCGATCGAATGAATCCTTGATCAATTAAAAAAATATTTTAAATGAATTGACATATATGACTGAAACGTGTATCATAGCATTGAATGCAATCGTAAAAGCTTTATATTTCAATTCAATGGTAAAAATTGATTAAGAAACCTTGAATTTAAATTTTCGCCACAATCTCTAAGTGAAATTTTAACCTTTCAACTAAACTTCTAAGTGGTTAGAATCACCGTTTTCATTGAATCGATTTTTAATTCAAATCGAAAATGAAAGCAGTGAGAATTAATCACAATACTGCAATTACATCAATGTCATAATCGATCACTGCTATAGTTTTTATTAATCTAGATCGATCTGTGATCAGACGATAGATAAGAGGTGAAACTGACAATTTAACTCGAATCTCGTATAATAATCATTAGAATATTTCTCGTTTAATGCATGTGCATTCGATAGTTTCGAGATTGTGCAAAACTTTGCAAAGTGCATGTTCTGAGACGATCGAAAGTTACATACGGACCCTTACAAAGTCTGTTAGTTTTCATATTACGCGAAACGTTATATGAAACATTGTTAGGGGAGTAATTAAGTGAATTCGCCGGAGAAAATGTTTCGAGATTATTATCGGCGAAACGTTAAGTTAGAGCGATTCCACTTTCTTAAACGAATCAAAGCATTAATAAGCGTATGAATACGTATCTGAAAAATAATATATGAAATGTTTAACCTAGCTTGAAATCATAAATAAATAAATAAATAAATGATAATTGATGTTTAAACGTATATTATATAATTATGCTCATCAGAGTGAATCGGAGCACAACGTACGTTCAACTCGTTTACAGTTTAACTTTAGATAATTAATTTATCAGTTTCAATCCTTTTTGTGTTCTGTTCTTGTCAATAATAGAAGTATGCATGCATAATATGTATAAAGGCAAAAAGAGTCAGCTTTAACAAGGTGATATGCTAAAGATTTCAACGAAACGTTTACATAAGCATACAAACTTGCAATAGACTTTGTTACGATATTGAAATTTACAATTTTGAACAATAGGAAAAACGCAGAGATTGCGACATTTGATAACGAGTTCTAGAAAAAATACGACCTTTAGACAAATAATACTCTTCTGAGAATTCGAATAAAAAGCCATATACACTAAAATCACACTAATGCCAACATTCGACAACAAAGACTATGCAAAGCAACTGAAAAATTATTCACCTCCATAAAATAATTTCAACGCGTGAATCACACAACATATATAGACCGACTGGGGAGAGTTGGTACACGTGATATGAAATTATTACCAAACTACACTAATGTAAACTACGAGGCACAACTAGTAAATACACACGTGGCTGGATGCATTCAGGACGATGGACATCCAGCGCAAATTAACGACGATGCGAAACTCTGGTCAGGGGCTTCAGAGGCAAAGTGGAAGTTAGTAAGGTCAAGAGAAATGCTCGCTAAAACCTTGCTAAGTTAATTATGAGCATTGTCGTCGTATACTGATGTGTGCGATTTATATCTGAAGCATTAATTGAAACGTGTATCAGTGTGCGATCCTTGAAATCTTTGAATATTCATATATGTTAATTTCGATTTAAAGTCGTAATATAACATTAAATAAAACATTTATCGAAGCGGAAAAACGCTTATTTCCGATTTCATATTTCCACCATTTTCCTGAATGGAAAACCGCATGAAATACCTGAAATATACATGTTCGAAGTTTGATCGATCGATGAAACGTTTCGATATCGATTCAAACCGTATTATATAATTATCCTACTTAACACATCGACTGCAATTTTTAGCGCACTTTCGAATAAATCACATCAAGCAGCAGTAAGGATACAAAAAAAAAAACCGAGCAAAAACTAACTCGGAACTCGAAAACTTTATTAAATCACCGACATACGACGTTAGCTTAAAACAGCCAATTTCGGAAGTTAGCCGACTCTTGCGATTCCTTAGCCGTTTCCAACATTTAGTTCGGTACGAATTCGGTCGACCGAGTTCTTTTCGCTATACTAAATATATCATATTATAGTAGTGTATGCGAGTGTAACTTTTTTCATTATTTATGTCGAACAGGTCGTGCTGCATTAAGCAAAGTATTCCAGTGGCAAAGGGCCAGGATGGCCATTATGCAAGGGAGCGTGTGTTATGCAGTATGATACTGATCGTGATTCAATTACGTATGATCAATGTATACCTACTTAAAAACATTTCAATTCGTTATTTCAAAAATTAAATGTAACCTCTATGTATACATTTATCATTACTGTTAAGGTGAGTTCACACGCAAGTGGTGCAACCACAACCACAACTCAAAAAAAAAGAGAGACGTACTTACTAATAATACATATTTTTTGTATTGTATAGGTATGTCCATTTTTTTTCAAGTTGTGGTTGCGGTTGCGCCACTTGAATGTGAACTCACCCTTAAGCAACGACAAGTTTTCAAGTCGAAATCATCAATATGATAATTTAAATTAGATTTTGCAAAGTCAGTATGATAAACTGTCGAGATTTGATTCTATCCAAGTATTGATGAAATAAAAATTCATATTGGAAGTGTGAAAATGATATAAGAAAGAAATTTGTCGGAATACATAAAAAATGGGTAATAAATAACCAGATCACCTGAATATGTGGAAAAATACCCATAATAAAAAACGAATTCGTTTCGGTTATACAATACGTCTGAGACGGTTAAGTCACACAATCGTGACACAGATCGAAAAATCGATCGAGACTAGATTTTCGATATGTATGTATGTTATTCAGTGCGCTTGAAATTTTTTCTAGTAAAAGTAGGGCCGACAGACAGTCGGATATAATCTAAAAATGCGGAGAAAAGTCATCTGTTGAAATCGATTACGTGAATGATATCGAAGAGGTTAAATTTCGTTATAGGTTCCCTTTCAGAGTGGGTCGAATTTGAAATTGAAGTGACCGTTCGTTGGCTTATGATAAGTGCTCGAGATAGTTAGTGAATTAATCGCAGACTTCGACGAGAGTAGTTTTCGTAATAGTACTAGTTTATATGTGTTAAATTTTCAAATTGAGATGGTCTTTCGATCGTTAGATAACAGGTTATTGGTTCAATATAAAGCTGTGGAAAGAAAATCGTTATAAGCTGATGCGACTGCATTCGATTGTAAACAAACTTAATAAAAAGCTTCTAAAAATAATTTGAAAGTTTATTGAACAGATAAGCAGTCAAACGATGATTCAAAGATTATTCATAAATATGTGTTTACAGTGAATGGATTCTCAGTAAAAACAATCAACAAAAGAAGTAAAAATCGAGTGAAGTAGATAAGAAGTTATGAAAAACATGTTCATCGAATTTCGGAATTGAGGACAAATGCGATAAAAATCAACAAAATCTGTAAATACACTCAAAGAGGTCAATATGAGAAAATTCTCAATGGAAAAATCTTCAAAGATATTTCTCCCATTTTCCTTGAATTTTCTCGACACTCTTCCTTACGTACACCGAGCGAAACTTCGATATACTCAAGAGAGACCATTCAGGGAACATTCAGCTCCGATTACACTCGAAAAATGCATCGAATAGAGTTTTCTCGTACAAAAGTGTCGAGCTCGAGGGTCGAAAGATTCCTCGTGTCTACAGGTCAGATAAAATACCTACACGAGGTAAGGAAAATCGACGAGGAAAATTCGCCATAGAAGAAAATTTTCTATACCATACAAATGCATAGCGGAGTTCAAAAATAGTTGACATTTTCTATTCGTAACTTCAAACGTTAAATATGTGAATTTTTCTATACATAATAATATTGCAGATGATTCAAAATAATATAGATTGTACAAGATAATTTTTATATGCATCATGAATAAAGCAAGTAATGATGGAATTTTATAATCATGTTTCAAATATAAAACAATAATCGTATAGATATTAAAAAAAAACTAAAACACATTTCTTGAAATGGAAAAAATAAATTAAACTTCATCATTGATATGTATTTAGAAAACCAATCATTAAACGCTGAATAAGAAGAAATCAAGGATAATCATTTCACTAGGTTCTTACATACGTACATATATCGAAATGCTAATAAGGAACAATTACAAAGGCACAAAAAATACAATACGTCAACTAGATCATAAGTAATAGATTAATAATACAAACATTAATCACGATGATTGATTTTAGATATGAGGTTCAAAAAATGCAATGTCTTTCTACGGCGACCTACAGATTTTTTTTCCAAAACGACTTGCAATTGCAATATTGAAAAAAAATTTGGATTGCAAATATTTTGAACGTTCATTAATTCAACACGATAAGTTGAATGTGCTCTCAAGTAGTGAATATTAAAAGATAAAAATTCATTATTCGGGAGCAATGGAATTGTTTTTTTCAGAATATTTAAATAAGATTGCTTTGACATTCACCCGAACAGATACGATTATTAGTACAAGATGTCTAGACTGATAAAAAAAAGCTATAGACGACGATATACGATACATCAGTGGGAAAATTAATAGAAAACCATTTAAAATGTTATCTGAACTTCATTAAATAGAAACAAAAGAAGGTAGATAATTTGAGAAGCATTTATGTACTTATATTTCCTTGTAATATGATCTTTGAAAGCCATAAGAAAATTGCAAAACAATGTGAATGACAAGAAATCGAAACAAAAGCGAAAATATCTGATTTCTACATATGATTCATACTTATTTCTAGGAATTCAAAATAATATAAAAATGGCATAATAATCACTTTTATCAACGAATATAAGCTTTTAAAAAGAGGTACATACTTAAGTGAAATTATTATCAAAAAATGAATAAAAATAACTGCATGATTATTTCAATATTCATTTGATTAATAGAACGAAAAAAAAATCAAAATTATCATTTCTAACAAAAACAATTTTGCATTTCGAATTTCAAATCACGTGAACTTTTCAATGTGACTAATGGTCGAATATTGACATTCACATCAACATTTTGCATATAGAAATGCATATGCAATTATCAACGGAACCAAATGCGCCGTTATTTTAATAGGAAGCAATGATATAATCAATCAAAATTCAAAAAGATTATTAGGCACTTAAAACGATTGTGATTTTTTATTGATTGTTTCGATTTTAATATTAATGAAAACTAATCAATTTCATATAAAAAGTTAGCACGTGCAAATTTCGAATATATTAACAAAACATGAATTTATAATATTGGATGAAGTAAAATTGTTAAAATATAAAAAAAATATATTTTAATTGAAAAATCAGGAATTTGGAGTCATCATGTCTTCAAGTTACATATTTTTATTGAGTTTCATGCTCCAAGTAGTTTCTATAAGAACGGTACCTGTGATTTGAATTAAAAATACATAGAGTTAAAGTAAAGCATCTTGAAAATGTAATTGCTTCAAATTCCTTTGAAAATTAATTAAATCAGATATTTGCTTGACCCTTATTGAATATTCATCTATAGAAATACATATTATATAGAAAAAGCTCATATTTTAATAAGAATATTTGTGCAACTTCAATCTATAATACGATTATTGATTTTCATATAATTTCACCTCGATATTAATGAAATTTCATAAACAGTTTGGATACGAGAATAGTCTAGATATAATGAAACGATTCATACAACAGACGCCTATGTAAGCTCGACCAAATTTTAGGTTATGTTCGTTTTACATCAAACGTCAACCGAAAGCTCTGACATCGATCTGAACCTTCAATCGCACATCAAAAACGTCAAATAAACCCGAATTAACCCTAAACAACGACGAGAACGCGAATAAAATCGTTAAAACGGAACGCCACGGAGGGGTTGAAACAAGATGGTGATCGAATCCCCGTACAAGATGGTGACGCTCACCCCCGAAGAAATCCGACGAGATTCCCATTCGAAAAACACTTGCACAAATACTAAATAATACATATGAAACGTGCAAAAGTCGAGTCTGATGATGAGAAATGTGGAAAGGACGAGGCGTACCTTCGTTTTTGCGACTCCACGGTGCCGCGTTCGTGTCACTGGGTCGACGCTGGGCCGGAGCGCTGCGACATTTCGATCGCCGTGCGGACGAAGGGGGCGAAGTCTCGCGGGGGGGGGGCGCTCCTCTGCGGGGAGAGGAAGCGGAAGAGAGGAGACGAGGGCGCAGGCTCCGGGTCTCGAGGGCAGGGTTTTCAGCGCCAGGCCGGGAAGGCGAACATAAACAAAACGATCGCGACGCATGCGCCGTCCGCGGCCCGGTCTCTGGTCGATTGAGGCGCGATTCCGCACGCGGCCACCTAGTAGACACTTCCGGCAACGCGTTTAGTAAAAAGTTTTTGCTTTTGCTCATAGATGGTAGTAAATTCATTTGTTTTTATTATTTTGAAAATTAATTTCGAATTTTATTCGTTTAATAAATGTATTGTGCTTTAATTTTAAAAATATAAATTAAACATATTAGTTATGTAGAAATAAATTCAATAATTGAATTTTGTTAAATTATTCTATGAATCGTGTTTTATTGTAAAATGACATCTATTGAATCATATAGCAATTATTTGAATCGTTAAATTATTTTATTAATCGTGTTTTATTGTATAATGACATCTTTTGAATAATATGGCAACTATTAAAAATCAGTTTAATACGTCACGTGTAGATGTCATATAAATTTATATTCATTTATTTATTTCAAATTAATCGTTTTAATCTGCTTATAATATTTGAATAATAATCAAAATCTAATTGATGTAAAACATTTCCTTTTTTTCAATAATCATACGATAATACTGAAAAAAATACATCAAAAATTCATTAGCTGTCTTTGAAAACGACTTTAGTGTCATTTAACAATTCACAAGTGAATTTATTTTGATAAAAAACAAACGAAGTGAAATCCATACACTTTGTTATGCATTCATGATTTTTATATAGTTATTGTAAAGTTATAATTTTAATAATGTATACGAAGACCATTTATTTTTCGACAAAGGAAACTTCCCTTTAATTACAAAATCACCCCCGTTCATCGAAACCGACGAATTAAATCGTTCCCTCAAAGCCTTCACGTCAGACACCACTTCCACGACAGGGCGACAAAAATTTCAATAAATAAAGCATATCAAAAATAATTATGTAATCAATATCTGATATACGAAACAAACATCTTATCATGCTGCATAGTTTTAGATCTCATAACCATCATTTCAATAAGTTCAGAATTAAACATACTTCTCATTGTCAAATCTAAAGCAAAGCAGCTTCGAACTTTTAATAAACATAATCAATAGATTGTATCATATCTAGTCTAGAAACTAATATCCAATCGATCTAAAAAAACTCATCGAACCCAAATTCCGCATATTACGAACCGTCAAAAAAAGACACTGTCGCAATCCAGCGTTCTCCGAAAACTTCGCCTTAGAACATTAGCGTCATTTTCGGACGCCTGCGTCGTGATTAAGCGTCCCCGATACGATCTAAATTACAAGATTCGACAATGTGTGCGAGTTCCACCTCCCTCTGAAACACACGTGAGTCGAACAATACTACATCTACACACACGTGTGGGGAGAGTTGGCCTCCATCGACCAATATTTGTATGGAAAAGGCTGATGGACGCGATTAACTCGGCGATCGTGCCGCATTTATACGTAATCACATTAACCATTTTTCGTGGCCAAATGGCCGGAATGGCGTGCGACCGAGCTTTGTCAAAGGGTGCTCATTGTGTTTCGATGTGTTTGTATGTTTTTTTGGTATTTGGGAGGGTTTGAGAGTCGCGTCTTTAGTGCGGGAGAGATGGGCTTTTGATTAGATGAAGAGTTTCAATTTTAAGGATAAGAGATTGTGAGTGGATTCAGATTTGATATTAAGAAAAGTAGGTTTGTTTGAGAGTCGCGTCTTTGGTGTGCGAGAGATAGGCTTTTGATTGTATGAAGAGTTTCCATTTGGAGGTGAAAAGATTGCGATTGGATTCAGATGTGATTTTAAGAAAAGTATGTGTGTTTGAGAGTTGCGTCTTCGATGTGGATGAGATTGGCTTTTGATTGTATGAAGATTTTCCATTTGGAGGTGAAAAGATTGCGAGTGGATTCAGATTTGGTTTTTAAATGTAGGAAAAGGTTAGACTTGAAGTTTGGGGTGTAAGTTGTTATGAAGTCGTTTTATCACTCATTATTATAATGGTTGTTAAAGTTGTGCAATATTGTAGATTTAATTATGCTCTTCAGATCACATTAATTTCTTAGAAAATTATTCATTTCGATACAACTTTTTGCCGGAACTTTCAGTCTAACCTCTCGTATATTGAAGAATTTATCATTTGGTCGAAAATTAAATGGTGTTTTTTTATATGAGGATTGATTTAGATTGTGTCTTTAAAATATGTCGCTTTGATGAATCTAAACATTTTCTTTTCAGACTATTAATGATAGGAAATTATCTTATGATCAGATTTTTTTATTTGATGTTTAGATTTTATAATTCGTGATAATGAGGAAAAATATAGTAAAAAGGTTGATTGGTTTAATATGAAAAAAATATAACAATGATGTAATTTTCAGCAGTTTTCTTGAAAACATATTATCGATCGGAAAATGCTGAATTTATGAAATAAATTTCGTTCATATGCTCAATTTTGATCATATCATTTTAGTTCTTAAATCCTATTCATTAAATCTGAATGACATCACTCAATTTACACAATGTTATCTGTACACCATTAATGTGAAACTCAATAAAATACATGGATTCCAAAAAATATTTTTTTCAAATAAATTATAGATAACATAAGATATTAAAATTCAAAAATTTAATTTGAAAAAATTGAAACTGTCCTTAGAATCCCGCGTGGAAACATGCGACTCCCTCGATATGCACGTGAAACACAAACACTATTAGAATGGAAAAATGAAAAAGAAAGGTAGGTAAGTTGCGTGGCCCGAACGATAGGCTCCTATGGTCAGATGGGATACGAGCCATCGTGATAACGCAGTAATAATTGGGTTAGAGCCATTAAAGTATACGTCCATAACGGAGCCGATATTATATATTTTCCTCGGGGCCGGCTCTAGGCGCCCCTTATCGATGTCATAAAATCTTTTCTGGCCGCTGCACAATAACAAGGAAAAAATATTAAAAAAAAAATCGTATATACATATATAAAGGAGCTTAGTAATAAATGTGGCCAATAAAGATGGCGTGACCCATCCGAGGGGCACGCCACGCTTAGCGCCGCTTCCGCAAAAGGCCAACCGAGAAAATTATTTTTACATGTATGCATATGTACGATGGAACCTCGATTATCCGATTTTTATATTGTCCAGATCCTTTAGAATTAAAAAAATAAACTAATTTGTTAAAGTTCATTGAAATTAATCTCGTTCATCGTTGTTTATCAGCCTCGTCTCTGTGAAAAGCCAACTAATAAAATTATTTTTCAATGTATGATAGAACCTCGATTATCCGATTTTTCTATTATCCAGTTTCTTCAGAATTTCTTAATAAAATAATTGGCTAAATTTTGTTGAAATTAATTTTGTTCATCGTCGTTTCGATTGTCGATTGTGAAGAAGCAGAGCTACTATCTTATCGTTAGAGTCTCCGAAGATCAACATTCAAAAGGTGATGCTGAAATCGATCGAATTTAATTTATACAGGCAATGCGGTTGATCTATTTTATAAATTGTTCAATTACGACTTTTTTTTAATCAAATGGATCAAATATTAGAATGGAACGATCTAACAATTATATCGATTAAGAAAAACAAGTAACTCTACCAGGATCTTGTCAGTTTCTTTTATTTATACTGATTTTTGTGTATCCGAACTAATTCCATCCCTAATTAGTCCGGATAATTGTGGTTCTACTGCATATATGTATGTTTATGTGTTCGTTTTTCCTTCTGAGATTTTTCCGAACCCGTAGATAGATAATAAAGATATATCTTTTAACGAGTGGACGCCGTTAAGGGAAATTAACAGCAAATTTTTAAAACCGCGGCACGCGACGGTTTTTCCATTTTCTTCAGGAAAATTAACGGTGCGTTTACGTTTTGAATTTTATGTTTTTCTATGTCTATAAAGTTTGATTGATACACGAGTTTTATGGCTTATTCATGTGGCGTATGTGTACCTTTGGACCTAGTTTTTTTTAATTGTTAATTGTCACACATAAGTAATTTCATAATATTATTTTTGGTGATGGTTTTTATGATTTTTTTTAAGTATGATTTGATAACAACCCGCAAAGTAGTGTGGTAAATGAGAATTATATTTGATATTCGTATAATGTATCAAATTGCTAAACCAAGATAATCTTATGTAAATATTTAGTGTACTTTTATTATTGAAATCGTTTTGTATAAAATAATTACAGAATTTCCATTGTAAATTGAATAATTTCCATTTCAATTGAAGAACAATTAATTTCTTGCAATATTTCAGGGAAAACAATTGGATTCAAATAGGACAACGGGAGAATATTTTACTTGATCAGGAAATTTTTTACCAAAGCATCAGGTTTCGTTTAATTTTGGGCAACCATTTTAATCAGTCTGACGACGAAAGTTGAGTTACGAAAAATCTTCGGAACAACTTACCCCGGAACTTCTAACTGTACCTTTTACTATTTTTAACATAAATTAAGTTTTCCCAAAAAATTTTTTCAACAATACCTATTTAACTCTATTAACGAGAATCATTCGACACGTGACCGAATCCCAATCAAAAACAACCTTCAATCGAGCAAAATTCCTAATCTCCGCACGAGAAAATTCAAATCTCGCCTTCCTCCACCTGATTTTCCCAAGGATCCTAGAGTCGGGCTAGCGTGACTCTAACCCACACACATACATATATACCCCTAAAAAAATATAAAGATCGGCAAAACAGCGTCGACACACGTTGGCTGACCACGTGTAGGGCTTTTCTTCGGGAGTCGCCTAATTCCGCCCGTGCGTGATGAAGCCCACTAAATACGTGAATAATGTTAAACGATTCGACGTAAACAGTACCAGATGTGGGTTATGTGCGCGGATTCCTGAGAACCAGAAATAGACTCTCTTGTCACGCACCGGCCCTGTGCTTAATGGTTGACCGTCGCTGACTTGCCATTTTTTTCTTTGGTGGATGGTATTTTTTTGAAAATTTGTGATTTGGTTTAAATTTTGATGTATTTAGGTCAGTGAGAATGTATTCAGTCAGAGTTTTATGGGTGGTGATGTTAGATTGTCTTGTGATGATTGATGTTATAGGTGAAATCATGAGTAGGAAAAAGCTTCACATTTTCACATGTCCGGGAATAAATTTGTATTCACACTACGAAAACATTGTCTGTCTTTTAATTCATAAGGACGAGGGAAACAGTATTGTTTTGCTACTACTTTAAGTGCGAATAGTTTCGAGCATGGTCGAGTTCCTTAAGCTATTTTACTGTATCAAATTGTAAATTGAAACTTATCGAAAATTGATATTTTTGAAATTCGATTTGTGATTGTTGATTAATCGCAAAATCAAATGTGTGATCTTAAAATTTTATCGAACGTTTGCGGTTCTAGCCGAATTTGCTTTAAATTTTATTGCGTACGGTTATGAGTTTGTTAATTTATAGGGCCATAAGGATTTGTGATTCGAATCGTTTTCTATTCAATCGCTATATTATATTCAAGTACTTAATTAATTTATTGAATCGATTATATTTTCTTTAATAATTTTACAATGGAGTGATGATTGTTTTACAAGCACGAAAAAATGTTCGCCAGTTTCATGACAACCGTGTGATTAGAATATTGGGAGACCGGCAAAGCCTTCAACTTTTATATTAATATATCGTTACACGTACACATTCCCAATAATATCAGGTTTCCACGTCGTTGCCGCATTTTCCGACAAACTCCAGCGACACGATTTTCCTCTTGCTCGTTTTATATACATATATATTTTTTTGATATTTTTTCGTTTATCATCGGATAAAATCGTCGCAATAAACAATTCAGATTGGCACGGTGGCTTTCGTGACTGAGCCTCTAATAAGATTTAATTTGGCCCCCGTCTATTTAACACGAAAAACCGACGGTCATCCATCAGATGCCGAAAGCTCTTTGTGGTTTTGCGATTTTATCGCCCGTAATTAGATCGAATTATATTTATCGGGGAAAATTCGCGTTGTCTTGACGTGGAAATCGTCCATTTTGGATTTGAAATAGGCGTGGTTTTGTGAAGATGAGCAGAGATGCGCAAGTGCATCCGAGGGGAGTGTCTTCACAATTATCTTCTAAGCTCCTCCCCTTGTGGGGAAAATGGAAAACTTTCGTATTGGTATCTATTCGTTTAGTGTATATGACGATTGATTTCACCAAGGGCACAAATGTCCTTTCGATGATTTTGAGAAAAACATGTCCAAAGTTGAACGTGTATCATAATTGAGTGAAACAATTAGTCGAATTTCTGATAATTAGAAAGGGTTGTCCAATTCATATTAAATTCAGTGAAAATGATTTCATTCAATTCGAATAGTTAACAATTGCAATATAACGATTTTTGCGAAGACCCTCGGCACTTGTGCATTGTGTACAATTACAGGCGTAGAAGAAATAGATGAAAAACACAGAAAAAGGGACTTTTTTGTGATTATTTATTCGCCAAAAAACGTCACTCATATGACAATGTATACAACTGTTATACTACGAATTGAAAGAGTAGTACATATTGTCGATAAAATTTTACAAACATTGAAATTCAAACCCAAGTTCTATGGATCGTCGCGAATTACATCGCTTCGAGGCTAGTTTTAGTGAATTCTTCGTCAAAACCTCGAAATCGAATGCCATTTTCGAAAAATTCAATAACATTTTTGTTTACTAAGTGAATTAATTGAATTGATCGCATATTAATAAAATCACATCCAGATAAGTAACAGAGAATACATTATTATTCACATCAAAAGCATTAATTTGTTTTCGCTAGAGAGATCACGTTCGCTACATAAAAACAGTAAACAACCGAATTCCACAAAAAAAAAAATAGGTAAAAAAACTTTTTAAGTTAAACGGTTTTATGTTAAACATACATTGCAATGTTTAAGATAAATGTACTAAAAACCAAAAAATAATAAAATAGATACAGTCGTAGGAATTATAAACATATGCATAGACTAGACTAAAATTAAACCGTGGGGCACGTCGAATTTAACGACGAATTAAACGATTCTTCTATCGCACATTAAGTCGATAATTTGTAGACAATTGACTTGCCCCACGGTTTAATTTTAGTCTAGTCTATGCATATGTTTATAATTCCTACGACTGTATCTATTTTATTATTTTTTGGTTTTTAGTACATTTATCTTAAACATTGCAATGTATGTTTAACATAAAACCGTTTAACTTAAAAAGTTTTTTTACCTATTTTTTTTTATTTTCTAGTTTTTAGTTTTTTATAGTATATTGTATTCTGCTTATTGAGTCCTTTCATTTGATACGCATGTTGATTGGATTGATAAAACCTACGTTATCCGCCATTTTATAGCGGCCGCCATCTTGGATTTCAATTTTTTATACTATATTGTATTCTGCTTGTTGAGCCCTTTCATTTGGTACCCATATTGATAGGATTAATAAAACATATATCATCCGCCATTTTGTAGCGGCGGCCATCTTGAATTTATAATGATAGTGAATAAACATAATTGTATTGTCACCAAAATCCAAAGTGTATACAAAATTTCAGATTAATCGGTTGACAGGAAGTGGGTGAAATTTGAATTACTAAATTTGATCCAAGAAAGAAAAAAGAATAAAGAAAGAAAAAAACAAACGGGCTGAGCTAATTAAAACCGTTTAAAAACGCGAAAAGCCTCAACTGAATTGTATAATCAAACTTTTTGTTTTTCCATAAAATCGCAATTAAGCACATTGGACGAATTTCTCGAACAAAAACCTTTGAATTGAAACAACACACATAAGCGACAAATTACGAACGCGAATATAAGACGATTCACACTGCGCACTAACAATAAGACGAAAACTTTCAACATTTCACATTTATTTTCGACATTTTCATGCTGTTTTTCAGATTTGTACGCATCGGTGCGTGTCTGAGGAAAATTTCACGATATTTTCAAAAACGTTTCGAATTAAAAATCGCTCCAAAGTCCGCCTGGAGAGGGATTCCGCCCTTGTCGTGATAACAACCGCTCGTTTATGCGAAAAAAGGCGTCTTATTATTTTTCGACGATCGTATCGAACCCACCGCATTATTTATCGCCCCCGGGCGTAATTTAACGCACATTTATATTTTTTAACAATGATCGCCCTACTGGGTTTTCTTTATAGAGTTTGGGAAGCGAAAAGGCGGCGACTTCGCGTGGCAACTGTAAATTTCTAGATACGGACCTGGCCATTATTATATTCTGCGTACAGCGACGCCGTTACAATTACGATCTGATGTTACGATATACGATTTCGATTATGAAAATTTTCGTTTTTAGAATACTAGAGAATACGGAAAATTTACTGTAATATGCTATGTTAAAAAAAGTGAATCATATAACAGATGAATGCAAGTTTTACAAATGTATGATTTTCTTTTATATTCTCGCAACTGATGCATATTTATACTCATGTTATGTTAAATAGAAAAATTCACCAGAGATTAGTGATTTTTAGGAAAAATTCAATGGAAATAATTCCACTTAATAATTAATTAGTGTGTAATTCAAATCAATGCTGATGATATGCGAAACCAAATATTAAATTGATAAAAATTATTGATCAAAATTGTTGAAATTTTAATCAATAATTCTTTTAAATATTGTCAACTATGTCTGTTTGTGGATTACCATTATGTTGTAAATTTTTTTCAGAATAAAGTTCAGCTCTCGGTTAACTATTATATTTATCATTAGGACATGTTATCTAATTTTAATTATATAAACATCTCATAATAAATTTTTTAATTCAATTCAACAATTTTAATTATATTCATATATTTAACATTTTTTTCAGAAAGGAATCACACACTAGAAGCTGCTGACTATTTTCGAATCCAGTTAAACCCCACAGATAATACCGTACTTCCTCTAAAATGGCACTTAACCGAGATGACCCTTTGTTTGTCGGCAGAATATCAAGCGTGAAATCGTTCGAATATCCATGACTCGAGCTTCGAGTTTCCATCCTCATGGTGCTGATCTCACATCAAAAGTTTCCGCTTCCACGAAGAGTCGTTTCGAATCCATCTCGTATGGGGTTGTCTGTTTCACGTGTCTATGCGGGATGTTAATTTTACACCGAATTAGCGTTTTATCGACTGTCGAGACTCGTTTTCAGTCGACATCTGTTCGTTTGTCACAAGCGATTACCGCAAACGTGCGGTTTTCATTGCGGTGGATTTGCTTTGACGCTTATTCAGTGCCGACTTCGAATTGGGTTTGTTTTTTGGAAGATCGGATTGGAATTTTAACGATTTTGTTGATTTTGATTCAAATATAATCTATGTAAATGAAAATTTTATGTATGGTATTCATAGACTTCTTAATGGCTGATCCTTTTGCCGTGAAACGTTTTAGGTTCATTGAATGAAGGTTTCTGCATTATTACATATTTTTAATCTTCGATGATTCACAAGAAGAAGAAGGATTAATTGTATCAAATATTATGCATAGTCTTCATACACAACTGAATTTATTATGGGAATGGAAAATAATATCAATCCAATTAAAGTTTGCAGTCTCAAACGAAGTCTGGTCATAGAAGTTAATTATTTAAAAATAATAGTTATATTAAATTCGATTGTAGAAAATATTCTGATTTTTTTACGTCGAAAAGTGTCCGTGTTACAGTATTTTATGAAGAAGTGGTGAATATAAGTATTGTAAGGGGGTTGGTGACCAGCAGGTGCTTTTATCAATAAACCGCCCCCAAGACGCCCGCTGTCCTTTATTGCTTCACTTGGAAACTCTTGGACAACCTTTTCCAATACTTTTAGCACAGTGAAAAAAAGCACGACTAACTATTATAAAAAAAATCTGACGATCAATATAAATCTTAAATCATTAAAAAAAATCGAATTGGAAAATTTTATTCATAAAATGATGCAAGTCGCTAAATTAAAATCTTCATCGAATTCAAGCTTTTATGTTTACACGAGAAAGTATTGCAATAATTCATCATGTTATATTACAAAGCCTATCATGTTAATACATTTTCTTCTTCTTTTCTTGTGTTGATCGATTAATAATGCCTTGAGAATTCTCGAGAAATCAAAATTGGATACCAAAAGTATACATCAGGTAAATGAACTGAAAAAGTTCGGATTTGGCTAGGAACCTATTTGTTCAATTATCATGTTTAGACAGCTGTTAAACTCAATAGAAAAAAAAGCAATTCAAACTCTAGTTAAGTAAAAATATCTGCTCGAAAAAATTAAATAAGCGTCAAAGCTTCACAAAACAAAACTTTACAAAAAACATTTAAAAAACTTAACATCTCAATTAACCCGAAGCGATAAAGATACGCAACTTATCCTCGAACTCTTCGAGCGGACGTTCTTTCTCTCGCTAAGGGGGGGCCACGGGCGACTCGGCCGGGAATTTTTCTATATTTTATTCGTGTCACAGAAGCGGACCTAGGGGGGGCAGGTGGGGCTATATTGCGGCAATAAAATATATCACGTCGGGCCCGAGATCGGAGAAATTTCTTCGGCAAGCAGTCGCCGGGACATCGGCAATATTTCAACGGCCGCAGCGCACGCTCGTGTCCCCGCACGACATATCGCCAATTGTTGCCAGGTGGTCGTGTATTATTTTTATTATACTTTTCCTTATGTGTGCACGTATTTTCCTCGTGTACGTAAGTCTTTATGTCGTATTGGAGTGTGGTCGTGCACGTGTCCCGGCGCGGTCGTACGTGACCGTTCCGATATCGGATTGCGACTGTTAAACGCTGTCGCTTTTGTTCTTTTGCAGTTGTCGCCGTGTTGCGTCGACGATGCCTGGGAATCTTATTTTGTTTATGCCGAGAATCGCTTTTCAGGGTGAGTATTCGCGATGGAATGTCAACAAATTGAAGCGTCCGTGCTTAAGAGGTGTGTTTGTTTTTTCCGCGTTCGCTTGTGCAATGTGCGCGTTGAGCTTCGACTGCATCGAATTTAAATATAAGCTTTGCTGAGTAATTCGGTTCATTTGACAAGAAAAAGGTTATATGAGAGATGGGAGGAAAAACTCACTTTTCGACTCGGTTTATCTTTCTAGAACGATTTATATACATAATTAAAAACTACATACTTTTTCAATTTTATGCTTTTATCAACTAAATTGATTATACAGAAGATTCTATAATATCGTATACAGATAATTATACAGATTACAATCTCAATACATTACGAAGGAAGCCCATCATCCCGCCTTTTAACTCCACCTCAACTCTATGTCAGCTTGTTAGGCAGGCCTAGTTGGGTACCAGAAAATCTAGGCGAAACTACGGGCTCCACATTTACGTTTACAGGGAACTCTATATTTAATAATTATAAAAGCTATCGCGAACGACAGCTTTTCAGGGGCTTGCGGAATGCCAAGGAATATAATCTCAATACAAATTACATCGTAATACAGATCAATTTAATAAAAAGACACTATTTTCATTATCAACGGAATTAAATAAAAAATTGAAAATGAGCATATTGAGCTAAAGTATTATAGAATATTCGAAAATAGAAGATGTTAAACATTTGCACAAGCGAAACTTCAACGTGAATATTTCAAATGCAGTTCCCTGAATGCGACACTGAGTGGTCCAATAACGAGATCATTACTTATCCGAGTATAAAAAATAATTCCGAATCGACCCCATCGATACGGAATATATACGGAATTGGAGGCGGAAAGGCAAGAGCACCATAGAGTGCTTCGGCTATCCTCTGAAGCGAGATAATTGCCGACTCCCCCGCCATTCCTCTCTTGTATAAGACCCCACGATTTCGCACTAAAGCTGAAAGCCACGGATCTCTGACTCTGGCTAATATAGAAAACGTTAGACAGGAAGCCCCCTAGCTGAAGCTCACGTTTCTGAAACGGCTTTCATCCACCCGAACTCGTGCTATAGTGTGTGTTATAGTATAGCCCAAGTCGAACCGACTGAAAAAGCTAACTTTCACGATTCCATTTAAAAAAGGCACATTACGCTCCGAGGAGCTTTGAGATCCCACATCACGTCTGCGCTTTAGTGGTGTAAAGCGAGTGCCTCACTCGGTGCTTGTCTGTGATTTGTTTTCGATATTATTTAATAATGTATGTATGAGAATGTGATTTTGTTTTTATTTGAGTTGGAAAATCTGTTATTTTTACAATTGAAGAATCTTGAAAATTTTATTATTTGAGCAACATGAGCAAACTATCTTTATGAGCTTCAATGCTTTCAAGCTTAAGTGTTTCTGAAATTGAAATAACTGTGAAGACCATCGGCACAACACATAACCCAATTTAACATTATCTAAAAAAAAACCTGACTAATCTTCTCCTAACCTAATCCAAAATCTTTCTTGACTAAAAGTGTATCACAATTTGAAGAAAGAAAAATGTAACCGAACCTTTCTTAACCAAAAAAATCTAATTGAACATTACCCGTTGAATGTCATTCAGTTCGATTTACTAGTTTCAAATCCATGATTATTTAATTTCAGAAATTAATAAAATGACAGCTTATTCAATTTACATGTTGATATTTAATTTACAATCAATTGTATTTTTTAAAAAGATACTGTAAGGCCAACTTAATACTGAAATGTGGATAGAATGACAGATATATAAGAGCACAGTTTACCCTCATCCACCCTCCAGCGCCAACCAAAGAAATCGACATAGAGAAGAAATTCAGACAACTTTAAACCTTAATAACTAAAGGTTTAATAACAAAATCGTATGCAAATTTTGCAGTCATTTACAACATTCTGAAAATTTTCAGCAGCTGTATCCTCTTTGCCGCTTCGAGCGAGTGAAAAGCTTTGCAATTCTACAAGGCGGATATATAAAAGCTCAAAATTTTATCCGTTAATCGTAAAACTCGAAAGCTCGATTATTCACGTTTATAACGTAAAAGTATATTACATTACCGGTGTTTTATAGTTTTGTGAGTTTTTTATTTCGAATCGTATTTTTTCATGTAAAATAAATATTTTTGAAAAGGAAATTCAATTTCACAGTTTCATTATTTGTGTCCCGAATTTAGAATTTTCCAATCACCATAAACCAAAGAAAATTGTAATTTATCGCCATTATTCGCGAGATATTCAAAGAGTTAAATCCACGTGGAAAAAAAGGTGTATTTGTTTCATTTTACGGCTCATTACGTTACGACGTGTTTTATTTTATAATTCGAGTCATAAAAACCGGGAAACACCTATATTTGGAATAACCAAACAATTATTTTATTTTTGTGATAGCCATTTCGGCTATATATTTTATTATTGCATGGCTGAGTTACATTTGGGCGATTGCGTGATAGAAATTAAATTGGCACAATAATTTTCATAGAAGATATATGGGTAATTCTACAGCCTTTAAGAAATCGTTTTTATTTATTGTTAATTAAAATAGAACGAATTGTACACGGAGCACGATATCATTTTCATGCGATGTCGCTGCTGAAACGTATTTTTTTCCTTTTCCAAGAGCCGTATAAATCAGTCATGTAAACAGTTGTGAAATAAAAAATCGTAAAATGTGGGAATGTATTAAATGTCCTTCGTTGTTTCCAAGTTTTCTTTTATTGAACTAGCTACTGAAACGTTATGGAAATTTGTATCTTTTTGCTCTGAACGTTTTCCACACGAACATAATCATTTTACATTACTAAAAAAGCAAAAGTTTTATATTCAGAAAAATGTAGTAATAAACGATTTTAATTGTATATAAATAATAAGCATTTGATAAAATCGTTGACTTAAATTACTTAATAGAATATCTGTAAAAACTATTATATTTTTAATAGACACATTGATAGTTTATGTTTCAGATTTTCCACACAAGACTATATCTTATGAAATATCTGACATTTCCAATATTTCTTTTACTTCTTCGATACAATTTCCTCGACTTCAGAAAAAGAAAACGAATTGCAGTAAACCAGCAAAGAAAATATATCGACACAATTGAAAATTAAAAGAGAAGAATAATTAAATTTTATGGATATTTTGATATTTTTCTGTCACACATACTAGTACTATTAGTTTAGTTAGTTAGAAAGTATGATTTTTAGAACACTTTTTCAGTTTTTGATCATGTGATTTGTTATTAAAATAGGAACACGTCAGATAGATGAGTTTTTATCTAAAAATAGAATATAATCAATTAAGGAGTTGGATTAGTTTATGAAAAATTTTTGATTTCCTATCATGTTAGATTAGATTCGGCTTGGATGAGCGACGTTTTATGCTCGTTAGATTCGGATAATTTGAGCTACATTTTAGATTCGATTAAGGTAGGCCGAGTATTTTTACGATTGGATAAAAAAAATCAAGAATATTAATATGAAAAAATAAATCGAACGAAAAAGCCTTATATTACATTTAGGAGCGAGTGGGTGGTTTCTGGGAGTTTGGAGCCAGCAACGGAGCACAAGGAGCAAGGGAGCAAAGGGAGAGGAGCAAGGAGAGACAGGGGTGTCTAGGAGACAGATGGGTGGTTGGGCGCCCCTGGCCAGAAGACGAATCGATGATGCCGTCGAGATGAGAGCGAGACAGGAGCTGCGCCCCTGACGTCTCGTCGCCATGGATACGGTTCTCTCTCTACACACACAGAAGCCTCCTCCTCTCCCTCTCTCACTCTTTTGTATGTGTATATATGTCTGTGCATGTACGCGTGGAAAACCCGGCCCGGGAAAACTGGGGAAATTGGGAAAGCGCCTCGACGTTGGCGCGCATCTGCTGCAACCGATGATGGAGCAATGTTAGAGTTATTGTTGTTAGGAATTGATTTCGTGGTGTATTTCTATCGAATTGGGTGTTAATTGATCGATTTTGTTGTCGATGTGTCTCTTTAATGTGAGATGTTGGTGTAAATCAATTGCAAGATGCATTGAGATACAGTCGATATGTCGTTTTAGCATTGGTGCTGTATTTTGGCAAGAACTTTCTGTCATTGGTTAGTCAAATCGAGTGTCAGTTAATGTTTTCTTTTCTTATATAATTTTTATTGTTAATGAAAATTATTATCGTAAACACGTTCAAATTCTATAGCCAAAAAAAACATTAACCAAAATTTGAGTTGAAAAACTAACGATTGAATTTCAAGCCTAAAACATGCATCGATATGTGTCAAAGGGTTTCAATATATATTCCTAGACAATCAATATGACATATTAATATTTGAGTAATGTGTTAACAATATTATCGATCTTTAAGAGAGTAATTTGAATTTTTGCAATTTTAATCAATCAGATAATTGAGGTTCGGTTTAATTGAAAGTAAATAGTAGGTTACCTACATATCTATATCCTTAGAATGCTGATTGTTAAAATTGATTTTATTCATTTGAAATACGAAATGGAGCAATTCAAATATTCAAAAATTAATTTCATTTAAAAATGTATAGACGATGTCACAAAATAGTTACAAACTCAATTATGAAATCTGAAAAATGCGACGAGTTCGCTCGCTCGCTCGTACTTTTTCCTTTCTATACGAAAAAACATCCAAAAAGAACGCCTCGCAGAAAATACCGAATCCGTAGAAAAGGTAGAATTTTCATGACTGGCAATACGTAAATAGCTTTAGTAACAAACCAAAGACGTTGTATGATTGCCTCAATGAAGACCACCTACGCCTTGCCGACAACGAGGGAACGCACCTTTATAAGGGAGAGCTTTTCTCGGTTTCCCTTTGAGGGCCAGGTTTCCTTTTATGTTTCCCCGAATATTATGCGATGGAGAAAGGAGTCCGTTTTGTTCCCGTTTTTGATTTCGCGTTTGTGCGGAATCGCACGATAAACGAAATGTCCTCCTTCTAGGTGTCGAATCGTTTATTAATTGGTTGAAAAAAATGTGTTTTCGAAGGGTTTTTTGTCGTCGATGTGCATATGAGAATGTATATGGGGTGTTTTCGTTGTCTGAGAATCAGTTCGATGTTCTATTCGAGTGTAGAGTTCAATGCATATCGTTAATCATCGGTGTCAAACGCACGCTCCTTGCGCATTCGATAATATCGTAATTCAGGGGTGTTAGATTGTTGGTTTTAGATTATATCGATTTAGTAAAATGTTTCAAAATAATTTCATTATTTAATAGAAACGTTAATTGAATCGAAATCGATTTTAAATATATCAAAAATATTGTTTAAAATTTATTCACATTAAAATAGAATTCAAATTATGCAATATTCGTTCATTTGAATCGCAAAAATGTTTGATTTTACTGTCAGATGTAGTTTGCATAATACTATTATAACATTCCAGAAAAAAGTTCCAACACCTCTGCGACATAATATCACAATAAGTTTTAAAGGGTCACAATGTCAAGTATTGATTTTCCCTCGAATAACAGCTGTTTTCCGCAAAGATGCATTTCCGCAACAAAAACATTGCATTTTCCATTCGCGACCTCGATTTTTATCCATTTTTCTCACTTTTTCCGATTAAATCACGATTATCGATTAATAAATATTTTAATTTAAAGTCGACATTTTAACGAGATATAAAAAAAAATCAATAAGATAACAGTTATCTGGGGGCGTAGCTCAGATGGTAGAGCGCTCGCTTAGCATGTGAGAGGTACCGGGATCGATACCCGGCGCCTCCAATACCTCTTTTTTTAATCAAAACATAACAAATAATCACCATTCATATTATAATTAATTATTCATCAATTAAATAGCTATCGTTTGAGACCGAAAAAAGGCCATTTTTCGTACGATTTTCATTCGATATCGGACTCGTTTGTAACGCTGCGTGCATCGGAGACCGTTTACGAATTCTTGTTTCGTCGTTGTGTAATTGACCTGGATTCCGATTGTGCGCGAACACAAGAACCGCGCCCAATAAAATAATCATTTTATTAAGCTATATACAATATATTATAATTTATATTACACCAAAATAAAATATTCGACTAAATAAAACCATTATTTTTAAATATAATTTGTACTTGTACACAAAATAAATATTTTACAAATGATTATAGATTTTCATCGAAAATCAATTATTAATCATATACTTCACATTATAATAATAATATTAAAAAAAAAATTGAAGTAATTTCGGAAACGTTTATTTCTGGAGCTAGCAATCTGAGCGACTTTTACTTGGCGCAACTGTTACGTTCGCGCCTTGTGAATGTCAATGACATTTTAAAAGGTGAAAGTCAGCCTTAATACATTCGAATTGTATCAGATTAAATTATCTTGTCAATACCGGGGGCGTAGCTCAGATGGTAGAGCGCTCGCTTAGCATGTGAGAGGTACCGGGATCGATACCCGGCGCCTCCAAAATCTTATTTTTTTCCATCCCCCATAGCATTAATTAATCATATTTAAGAGTTCACATATCCGAATAAAATCCTTGAGCTTTTTATTTCACGAGCAATCGAAATAAAATCCTTCGCGAACAACAAAGACGAAAGAAATCAATTAAAGCTAATCGCGCAAACGAGCGAGCAGATGTTATCGGCGACTTTTCAAAAAAGGTTAACGAAAGGGTTCAAAAGTGTACCGCTCGCTTTATAAGATATATCTGCTCAGATAAGTCGAAACTGCCCGAAAAAATATTATACATTTATATGAGCGACTGTGACAGTTAATTAATTATTTTTACGGATGCAATCGGGCTTAACGTAGCACGTGAACGGTCACGAACCTCCCCGAAAAAAGTGGGATCTCCGCAAACATTTCACGTTTACGAAACACATTAAAGTCGCTATCGAACCGTCGATCTTATAACCTACATAAAAATAATTTTGCATACATGAATAATTTCGACCACGAAAAAACAAAATTAAAATCTGAAAAAAAACTTAATTATAAGAGCGAAAAAAATCGAATCGAAATCTCGAAAGAGGAGGAATCATCACGTGAGAAACGACATACGATTTCGCACCGAAATTAATTTTACCTTAAAATACACTCATAATAATTGTAAAAAAATCAAAAGATAAAGATGGATCTTCACTAATAATACTGTATAATTTATTCGGCAATCTTGTGACTGAAAAAAATAAGACAAATAAAAAGCAAAATATATCTATGGATGTTGTACCTAATGGAGGTCCGAGCGTACCAAAAAAATTGCTCGAGTGAAGTTCCGTCTTTATCTTTCAGCGTTTCGTAAATGAAGGAATGAGTGTGACTTTACGAACTTTAAATTTTCCGATTGAAAATTGCTCTTATTATTTTTTTCGAAAATTTTCTTAAGTGAGACGTTATCAGGCGTCGATCGTGCGTTTCTTCGCTGGAAGTCGCTCTGATAAATTTCGACATGACTAAGTAAATTTAAGGTCACCGATAACGTCCGACACAAAAGGCTCTTTTTTTGAGCTTGCACACACACTTTCGGCTGAAATTATATATTCATCGACCATAAATAATGAGGTGTAATTATTCTCGTGGCGGACACGACAGTGACGAATTTGGCCAGAAATTGCTGTTTACCAAAGCTGCCCCTTATCGCTTTACACGAGTGACGTTTTGCCCTTATCGACCATCCGAAGCATGACGTTCGTATCTGAGCGATTTTTTTTTAACTTTCGACTCATTTTTATTTTTTCATTTAGCCTTTTGGGAACTGTGTAGCTTTTCCGACGCAAAAGGGTGACTATTATGAAAGTGAACGGATTTTTAGTGGCTTAAATATTAAGCTTCCGATGTATACCATCAATCATATTAATATACACGTAATGGTGTGATTATTTTGATGATTTGATAAGTTTATATTCCTTGTCTTGCTTAGTAAAGTAATTATACATTAATATTCAGAACATTTATATTGATTTAAAAATACTAGATATAATTTGTCAAATGAAATTTTAAATCTGGAGAAAATGATAATTCCAACTATTTTACATCAAATCTATTTCGTGCCACAATTGACTGAAAAGGCCAAGGATTACAACTGACATTTTCGCCGAAATTGAGTTATGTACAGGAATCACTTATATGTACGCTCATATATTTGGTGGCAAAAGGATATAAGCGAATTTGAATTGTGTGCTGAGATGTATCATCAAATCACTCGACCTCCTCCTATTATATAATATATAGGCACATTATTAACTTTGAGCGTCCTTTTTTTGAAATCACCGTGAAGTACATATCTTGCAGATTTAAAAATTTAAAGCAATCTAACTCAAAAAGGCATTTGTTCCAGACCCTTCGTTAAATCATATATGAAAATCGGAAACTTTACAGTTGATTATGAAGTGCAATCAAATTCATAAATTGAACCTTATAGATACGAGTATATTTTGAGTTTTTAAAAACGACAGTTATTCAATTTTTTAATAAATTGTGAAAAAATATAATTCTGATAAGTCATTAAAACATCGAAGATGACAGTTAAAAGATGCTCACAGATTGTATGAAAAAATGAATCAAATTTTTTCCTAAATACAAACAGATACTCAAAAAATCAATCCAAATCCCTCAAAATGAATTCCCAATACACAAAAAAACCCAAAAAAAAAAATCTTCGCATACATCGACATATCAAAAGAGCCTCGCGTCACGAATTCGCGCCTCGCCAAAGACACAACCTCCCCCCGGGGCAAGAAAGGGGTGACCCCTTTAATGAATTTGCATAAAAAAGCAATGCCGAAGAGCCACCTTCGGGGGTGGTTTGAGGTCGTGTGTCGTGTGTGTGTCATAAAGAAGGCGGCCGGGCCAATCACGTCACCTGCGCGCAAGACATTAATCATGGCGTAATGATAGGCCGGGGAATGTGCGCGCACACCACCCCCAAGTAACACCATACCACCCCCAAGCAGCGCCATACCACCCCCAAGTCGACGTCGAAGAAGTCGTCGAAGAGTGTGGAGGTCGAGGGCCGACCTGGTCGAGATGTCCAACTTTCGTGTTAGGGGCTGATTCTCAAGTTTTTCTTTTTTGAGGTTTTGGATTTTGATTGATTTTTGTGGAAAAATGTGTGTTGATAATATGATTTTTAATGCAGGGATGTTTTGTTGTATTTGGGATTGTGATGGTTGATGAGTTCTAAGCCGGAATATCAAGGATTCAAGTGTATGGGGCGTAGAGTTGGAAGTTTCGGGGTAGGTTGTTCCGATGTTATTTTGTCGTTTAATCATTATCGCAAGAGTGACAGAAATGGTCGACAAAATTGAGTAATATTTGATGCTTTAATTATCCTCTTCATATGATAACATATTACTATATTTGCTTTTGCAAAATTATTCCTTTCGGATCAACTTACCCTCGGAGCTTTCAGCTCCACTTGTTGAAAAAAAAGTCAAATACAAAATTTAAAATACACGAATATTAACTATTTTTTATTGAAATATTACATATTACAGTATTATTCAATTTAAAAAGTAACCCCAACTAATTAGAAACTCTAATCAATTCTATCATGGTGGACAAATGCTTAATTGGGAATGTTTTCGAAATTTTTGCATGATCACTAATCGTAGCTTGAGTCTTGTTTGTTCATGGAAATGCTGACTCATTATTAAGTATTTCTTGTGTTTATAGAATTAAATATGAAATTTATTCACATATGTAATTTTTATTGACTAAATTATGTAAAATCAACTTGATATTAATAAAAGAATGAAAATTTTTGCATTTGATTTTTTTAATTAATATTTGATTGAAATGAAAACATTGTAATAAACAATTAAAATCGATAATTCGATAAAATATTGCGTCTAATTTTCAGTAAAATATAACTTGGAAAAATTGAGAAACGCAGAACTTTTTTTAGCGCTTCGCGTGTCAGTATAAGCTTAATAGTCACGATACTATTGAATGTGACAATTTCTAGGGAAGCGGAAAATATTTGAAGCAAATCTTTGGCCTTAGATTATGATAGCACGTGTATTTTCCATAATTCACACACAACACAAAGTAATATTTTCTATAATAATAATAGTACATTTCGGCGAAAAATAACACGCGCCCGACATGAACTCGGCGATCACGAAAAATAACGTAATATAAAAGCCCCAATAAATATTAACACCGAAAATTAAGGTCAAAAATTGCGGTCGCTATCCAAAACGCAATCAATATTAACAAAAAAAATACTATGATCCATAACGATTTGAATCGATAAGCTATTGCGAATTTTAATCCAAAAAACTACTCGATTCAGAAAATTCAAATTTATACACTCACTCAATTATCTACATTGTGGCCGTTTAATATCTACGTGGCTTTGTTGATTTACAAAAGTGTGTAAAAGTACAAAAGGTTCGTGCCGGAGGTCGCAGGACAGCGGGTGGGTAATTGCCTCTTTCTTGCCCGTTTCCTTATGGTCACGTAATGAATCCTAGTCACCCTACACCCACCACCCCTAAACCAGCGATACTCAAATGTTCGCTCGTGACAATGTAGCGGTATGTAGATTTTTCTGGGTTCATATTTTGAATAAAAGTTGGGTAAAAATGTTCCAACTGAAGATTTTCCATCTATTAAATGTATCTCAATCTAATATAATAATAGCATAATTTTCTTTGTCTGTTTGTCTAATGAAACACTATTCTACTGTGTCTGCTAAAATTCAGAATAAAAAATTGAAATTTCCATACTCGACTATTACTGTGACATTTTAGTCTCCAGTCATGTTTGACATTTGTGGCCAAAATACGATATTTTGCGCGCATAAATGTACCTGCAGATATGAACGAGTTTGCCTTAATATTTTACAGATTGATTACTCGTTGACACAAATTGACAGATTGATGATTTTCTCTTTTATGACAAACTATCTGGGATTTTCATGGAAAATTGAAAATTTTCGTGTGAAAAGTTGTTTCATATCATTTATAACCGATTTTCATTTGTAATTTTTCACATTGATAATGAAACCCAAATCAGTCTGTATCGCGAGAGTAGATAGCTTGAATACATTTTTACCCAAGCACCTTTTTCTAATGTAATGAACGAATTAACGTGTGATTGGAAAATTTCAATAATTAGTATGCATTTTTCATATGAAGAAATATAATTTTATGCAAAATTTTAGTATGGTGAGGCTATTTATCTTTTTTCATACATGCGTATTAATGTGGGTAAATTGTATGCAATTTCATTCAATTTTGGGGTTCTAATTAGCCCGGTGATTTAATACGAAGTCACTCCCTCGTAAAATTAAAAAATGCTAGATTTGAATATTGCGTTTGCGAAAATAGTCCTCGAATACGTAATTTGGTTACGAAATATTTTTACCCTTTCGTAATGATTCGAGCTTCGTATATTAACTCACGTGATATGTTCTTTGTACAAGTAAAGGGTGTATAAATACAATTAAGCAGCGATTAAACACGAAAAACGTTTTACCAAAATATAAATAAACATTACACCGAACGGAAAATTCGGACATACGTGAATTGAATATTATAACAGTGCGAGATTTTCCTAGCGAGATTACTTTTATCACTGACTTAAGAAGATTTATTGAATTAAACAGAAACCATATTGTAATATTTAAAAGGTTAAAACCAACAAATACAGCATAAAATTAAGATAAAATAGAGGTATTATATGTACAAATTTTCTAAAATACGGAAAATTCATTAAATAGAACTGTGTATTATGCATTTTCCAACATAATTTAAGTATCTATAGAATACAAGTGTTATATAGTGAAATCGTCATAGTTATTTAATAAGATTCCAATTTTATATAAATTAAATCTTTTGTGAGACATACATATGTGTAGGTATTGAGATTATTTTCAATAAAGTCAGTATTTCACTGGTTATAAAAATTTCGTTGGAGATGGAATGAGGAAAGAAGTTTTTTTAAAGTTAAATTCGATTAGGTTTGGGTAAGTTTTAGGTTCAGTGTAATTGAATTGAGAGTCTCGCTAAATAGATGAGAGAAAACTACCGATCTCACCGAAGTATGGTTGAAATCATGATTTCGCTGAAAATTTCGAACAACTTTCGAACACGAATTTGAGAAAATGATTTGACAGTTTGAAAACGCGTTGTTTTTCCGAACTCGCCTCACAACAAGCAATACGTAGATATATCGCATTTTCATTCCGATGCGAAGACATTCGAACTTCGAAGGTACACAATCCTATGGGCGTGTCCGTCTGCTCACCTGTCTCTGTCCCTCGTTTGTCTCACGCTTACGACCATCTCGTCGGAAATACGCACGCAGTGACACACTATACTCTTCCCTCTTGCACTCGAAGAAAACTCTATACAGCTAAGGCTGCGCGAAAGAGACGCACGAACGCATCACCTGCCGATGAGTGTCCTTCGATCTTCCACGTGATAAGATACGTACGAGCGAATAAAACATACCGCGATTTTTTATGGTGGGGGTTGAAATTAGAGCAACGTTTCATAATCTTTTATTTTTCAATTTTTTTGAAAATATAATTAATGATTCGTGCAATAAAATGCAATACTATCAATCATTTTAAAATTGCAATAAATGTGTATGTGCACAATTATGATTCGAATCACGCTATCGGCGTTTTGATTGATTTATATAAAAGTGAGAAAGGGGGGGACGGGTATGTGCGCACCTCGGAATTTCCATCGGAAAACTCGAAGAAGTCGAAGAGCTGGCGAGCGACAGGGACGCAAACACGCCGCTAAAGGTGAGCGCCGTATGCAAATGCGCGTAGCTCTCAATTTTCAAACAAAAATGCGCCTTTAGCCCCGGTGGCAGAAGGGGCCAAGTGGCCTGCACGTTCTCGGTTGGAGCTCGCTAATTCCGACGGTGATGCCGAGGTGAAAAACAATCAGCGGCCGCCGCCAGCCGCGCCGGACACGTCGTCCAGGCGAACTGTCAAATTTCTCCCTAAACCTAACCTAAAACGTTTTTGACACATTCGAGGTGGGATCGTTTTGACATTCTCGGTCGTTACACGTGCTTCGTCTTATTGTCGATACGGTAAAACTTCTGTTGTCTATTTATTTTCGATTGTCAAATTTTTATATTTCGAATTGTATAAAATTTTCATATTCAGTCTATATGTCAAAAAATTCATTTTTTAGTGAAGCAAATTTATATTTATTTTATTCTATAACTAAAGTTTTATTATTTTGCCGCCAAAATGTTTCATTGAAAATTTCACGCGAATTATTTTTAGCATTGATATGGTTTAATTATCGATTATTTTTCATTTTGCAATAGTTAAAACAATTTCTTATCTTTCCGATAAAATCATTTACATACATTATTCAAATTAGTGAAACTAATTGAATCGAATTACTAATCTTAAAATTATACACATTTAGTTAGAATTAAATGCTCGCTTTTATTTTATCGGGGTGAACGTTCATTGTTTCTTTATCAATGCGTATGTTAGACTCAATTAAGATTTTTCTGTTAATTTTGTACTAGGGTACAGAATGGGATTTGTGGGGGGCGGGTGAGGGCAAAGACTCGCTAGTCGTAAAGTCCACTTTATTAGGTGTAGCCGGTTGTAAAATGCAAATGAGACATTTGAATATTGAACGAGGGAAGAAAAAAAATGATAAAAGACTTTAGTGACGCGATGATGTGGGGGGGAGGTCGGGGTGGCGTGGCCCACGCGTGTGTGTTTGTGTTTGTGTATCGCGGGTAGTGGGGTTGAAACAGAAGTCGAATTCTCCACGTTGCGTGATTTTTACTTCACTATTCAAAGCACCTTAACTCCTTCGACAGAAGTGACGTTTGTTTTATATCGCTCTTCGCGGTAAATGAACTTTTCGTTTCGAAAAATATCAATCATAGTATTTTTTTTACAGTGACATAATAAAATTTGAACTTTCATTCAACCGTTTCGATTGACTAAACAAATGTGCGAAAAAGTGATGACGAATTTATAAAGTGAAAAACTGTTTTCGACAAACACGGCTCCTTCAAAGAAAATGCGGTCGAAACCTGTCGCCAGGAAGCTGCCTGCTCAAGGTAAGTTATTTCCATTTTAACAATTAAAAATGTATGGTAATTTTCTTTTATCCTACTAACACATAAACTTAAGTCCGTTCGAATTAAATTTTAGATAATTTTTTTTTCACGTCAAATTAAATTCGATTAGCTAAGTATCTAATTAATAGGATAATAAACTAGTATTAAAATAATTTTAAATTCATATAGAAAGTTTGAAAAGCTCAATAAAATGTGTACATCACGTGATGTGCGCTTGCGGGCTCATCAAGTATCTTCTGCTCGATTGTGATTGGTCGAAAATAGATACGCCCACACCAATGACAAGATAGTATATCCTTGGTAAATGCGATCTTGTCACGAAAAACAGTACTGCTGTAAGATTCAAAATCGCTTGACGTGTCCGTGAAAATTCTGGAAAAACTCCAGAAGAAAATTCATCCTTTTTAGAATTTTCTTTTCGTATCTAATTTGCATGTTTGTCGGTAACTGTTAATTATGATGACGAAGCATGTTCGATTCCGTTATTATCGGAAATTGATTAAATCGTTCCGTTTTGTTGAGTGAGGTGTGCTAAACCGAGGCGTACTGAATTAATTATTGAGTTTGCCGCACACTATCGGCTTACATTTGTAGGGCTACCTCAAATGTGGGGTCGCTCTTAAACTTTGGCCGAGTTTATATTTTTCGATGCATCTTTGTCATTTTGATTACTTAATCTATTGAGCAATGTGTATTTCTTCTTTTATTGTATGAGCCGTTCAGTGTGCAACGTAAATAATTTCATAAAATAAATATTTGAGAAAAATTATGAAACGTATTTGACGTGTTTCGTAAAATTCTCTTCATTATTAGATACATTTATCTGAAATAACAATATAAATGTAAAAAATTATTTTACATACATACATATAATAAGCTACAGATGTGGTCAGTTCACATTTGAGTATAATTAATTTAAATGACCTCTGTAATAAATTATGTATGATTCGGTGACTAAACAAATTTTAGCATTTAATGATAGTATATGTACCTTAATTATTTCGGAAAGATATTTCACAGATAAGAAGTTGTGACTGTATTGAAGATTGTATTTTTTTTTTCAGAAATAATTCATCAAACGATTCATATGATGAGTAATAAGAATAGTCAAACAATTTTTTTTTTCATATCTCATATAGATTTATTTTTTCATAAATTTTCTTGGTATTCATAGAACGATTTATCAGTTGTTTTCAAATAATATTTTTATGAAAATATATAAGTAACGGGAGATAAGCGAGTATGACGATGGTACTTGAAGACTGCTCGATACGGGGGACGCATGCGCTTTGAAAATCGACGCAGCCTCTTTTCAACATGAACACAACTTTTATCAAGACCTAAATAAAATTCCACAATTATCTCATAAATATTCAACTAAAACATCATTCGAATATTTCATATCATGCTAATATTCGTTACATTGGAATATAGTTTTTATAAAATGTTTTCAATTTTCATTCAATTTGAAATTAGATATTAGACATTTAATTATTATTTCGGTCCAAAGTTCATCAATAATTATTATTTCAACCGCAAGTGAAGGAAATTTCAAATTCAAAATTCATTCTTGATTTTTTTTTCATCGGTAGAATCGAAGCTAGGTTGAAATTGCGGTTCAAATAAATAAAAATGCACTAGTTTATGCTGACGTTCAATGCTGAAATGATAAGATAATACAGAAGGAAAACCGTGTGAAAAACTGTTACCGATAAAAATCACAATGCAAAAACGTAAAGTATTATCACTAACCACAAATATTTATAATTACAGTATTGCAAACGTGACTTCAGCAATTAAATTTCAATCAAAACTGAATACATATAACAACGACACGAGCAGTACCTAGGCATCGGAACAACGACAGTCGCGCAAACGCTTTCAATTATATATTTTTTGTATTAACAAGGAAAAAAATGCATTTTTTTCCTCGTTAACCGACAATGGTACGTGGGTTGCATTTAACCGCAGATCTCCGAATCGTTTTTATTTGACCAAAGGAAAATATGATACGTCTGTGCCGCAACGCCCGGATGAATTTCCGGCATATTGTGATACGCGAGCGAGGATCTCTTCCTTTGGGTCTTTCAATGAGATTTGAGTCCTTTGTGTTCAGTTGCCGAAATGATAAAGGGACGTCTGCATCCGAAATATAAAACAAAAACGACCTACAAAGCGAGCTCGATTCGCAGATCTACACCGACAGATAGTACTGAGAGTTCGAGCATCCTCCTTCCTGTCGATTCTTGTATAAGTATTATATTTTTTTCCATACAATAGCTAAGCTCTTCTCACTTTCGGTATTTCTATAATATGCACGAATTGAATTAATGAACAAATGTGAGATGAAAAGATGCTCGAATTCTGTGAGCGCACAATGGAGTTCGTTTTTAATTTTGCGCTCGTTTATATAGAAGGATATTCGTATTTTATATTCTGGAAAGTTAATTTCATTTCGAAAGTCTACAGTCCCCTTCTTCTTTGAGATCGTTGTCCCCGAGGGATGAAACAATTTGCGGTCGTCGAAAAAAAAATACGCCAAAAACAATAACCCCCCTTTTGTAACTTCGAAGGCTTCGTCGGGGCTGCTTCTGCAAATTGGAAAAGTTTTTATTTGTACGAATCGAGATAGACTTGGGAATCGTCTCGTTTTTAATACATCACATCGTACCGTCTGCATTAAAAAAATATTCGTTTCGTTACATTCTGTTGAATATTTTAACGTATAGTTTCAATTAGCCGATTGTATTTTATAGATGGGCGATATATTCTCGTATTATTGTTATTAATAATAAATTTTCATGCATGAACGTAAACTTCTCGGCTTCGAACAGCTCGTCTCAAGTTTCTCAGGTTTATGGTCCATTGTTTCATGGCGTCAACTCAATACAATCTGCAGCAACAGCTCGGACACTGCTTCGAACCCATAAAACGAAATACCTCCGCAATAATATGAGGATATGATTTTATGGACTTGGGGTTGAGTGTTATTTCAATTATTCGAAATATGCGTACGCTTAATATACAGTCGGATTTGTATTTTATGTTATCTTTTGAACGATAGTATTTCCGCTTTCTTCATTTTTTTTTTTCAATCGGGAAGTGATTATAATTGAGCCGTTTAGATTATCCCACTTAAAAAATATAATATTAAAAATTGATGCATTTGGTTCAGTTATGTGTTAAATATAATTTCTGAGTAACAAATATGCATAAATATGTACTGTTTAATGTTGTTTGGCAAAAATAAATCATTTATTTTTGAGTTCATTTTAATTAATGTACTGTTGAAAAGACTGAAAACTTCTGTAGCTTATTAAAAATAAAATTTATCTGTTTATAATTTAGAATAAATGGACAAATGAAGTGAATTTTGAAAGACGTTTAAAATATGTTTAATCGTATTTCTTGACTTTTTGTTTTATGAAATTAATCACGTTGCGCATTATACGGCTCAATTATGATCTTGCACACGTGAATGATTCGAAAACTGTGAAATCTTTATTTAACCGATAAAAACCCTTTTCATTTTATTTGAAATATATTTAAAGAAGAAAGATGCTTTGCCTTTATGCGTCATTGCATGAAGAAACGAACGTCAAACATTCTCACGAACTGCGTCAACTTAATGGTTTCTTCGGATCTGTATGCGTCGAAGCAATATCGTAAATAAAAATTGCAGTCGACAAAATATCGTAACATCGTTATTCTAAAAATAATTTCTCGGACATTTGTTTCAAGGAAAATTATACACGTACATGTACATGTGAAGTGTTTTTGAACTTAAATTCGAGGAAGGGTTAACGATGCGAAATACCGGAGCACAAATAATTTTTGACCATGTTCACTTTTAAGCTTAAAAAGTTGATTGGGCAATTCCAAGAAAGCAAAACGTGTGAAATTTTGTAAATTCAAAATGTAAATGTAAAATATTTCATAAAATTCAAATTGTGTAAATATTGAAATATGTTTATAAATCTCTGATATTATTATTTTTTAAATAAAATTCGATTTATCTATATGATATTGTGAAAATTCATCTAGTTTCCTTTATTTTTTTATATAACTTTAGATAATGTACAATTCGTGACGTTAATTCGTAATGTTTTATTTGGCGCGTCGGTTTCGCTGTTTGACGAACGTAATTGGTTTGTGCGATAGAATAAACCTTATCGATTCGCGATAGTCAATACATTATTTGAACAATCGAATCTGAAACTAAATCGGACAAATATTTTTCAGATAATCGAAAACTAAAGAGTTTGCCTAAAACTAGCTAACTGAAAGTGCAGCGATATAAAGCCTATGTGCACAAAAAGTCGATTAGGGATGCCTGTGTTCAAGTTCTGTCGATTCTGGCAAAATTGATACATTATTTTTCTCAATTGTCTAATTAATAGGAAGACTTGATCGATTCTTTAGAACATTTGATTCGAAAAAAATAACGATTTATAAAAATTATCACTTCCCATCTTATCTGTATCGATTCAACTCGATTCGTTTATTATGTGCGTTTTTAGCACTCTTAAGAGTTTCTATTTTAGCAATTCACTTCAAAAGTGAATGATATTATTGATAAATACAAAAAAGTATTTGGTTATCAATACCTGTTAATCTCGCTCTAAACCAGTGATTATCAAACTTATTTCTTTCACCGCCCCCTTTAAAAATAAATTATTTCTCAGCGCCCCCCCCCCCCCTCTCACACTTTTACAAAATCCGGGCCCGGGTACATTCATGGAATTGGGCTTTCCCCAAAAAAAAAAACAGTTAAAATGATAAAATATATGTTCCTCCCAACATATTTTTATTATATGCATATGAAAAAAAAAATAAAAATAGCGCCGCAGGCGAAAATTTTTTTCATAATTTTTGAAAATCTTAAAATATCTCTTCAGAAAATGAAATTTTTGATATGTGGATGTTTATTATATTCACCACTTTTAAGCCGTCTGACATATTAAACCCTTATGCAAAATTGACATCTAAAAAGTCCGAAATGAAAATACATATTTAAATTCTTAAACTTAGAAAATGATTCTTTTATCCTTAACAGATGTAAAAATCTTAGCTGACAAGTTTTTTCAAATTCATATTTAATTTATTAAACTAAAACACAATGCGCCGCAGGCGAAAATTTTTAGACATTATCCGCAAAAACTTGCGTACGGTGTGCGGGCTATCCTACTAAATCTATGTTAAAGATTTTAAGTTTTTATAACATCATACAGGGTAGAAATATAAACTTATTATTCATTATTGTGTAATATGTAGATGGGTTTTAATTTTAGTGAAATTTAAAAAATACTATATAAAGTAAATGAAATTACAAATTTCAAAACGCCCCCCTAGCCCCCGCCAACGCCCACCATTTTTGTCTGGGCGCCTCAACGCCCCCCTCGAGGTCTAAAACGCCCCCTGGGGGGCGCTAACGCCCACTTTGAGAAACACTGCTCTAAACTCTCGCGCGAATCACGCACGAACACATTTTTCACTCATTTCTTTCATACACTTGATTCATTCACGCGTGAATCGCCCACAAATCTAAAACTAACTTCAAAAAAAGATACGAATAAAATTTTCAAACATAAAAAAAGCAATACCATATCGACAAACACAAAATCGTTCTACTCCTCGGCGACATAAAATCGAGGAATTTCCCCAGGTATCTGACCAAGAAAATCTGATACACACCGCTCGGGGGACGCGGCATATTTTCAAGGGGGCGGACATAATCGGCACTGAAATTACCCACCCGAGGGGGCGGAGATGCCTCCCACCCACCCCATATAAGGAGGGGTTGCCACCCCATACAGGGTGGGGTTGCCACCCCTCGGCTGGCGGCCAGTTTCCGGTCGTCCGTCACGACACCGCGCCTTAAACAGGTCACATGAATCTCGAACGTAAGGAATGACATGCAATTTCGTCATCACACACGCTCCCGCCGAAGGGACGGACACGCCATCCCCTTCCGTCGCCATAACTCATATCGGACACCCTGTATAACCACCCCCCGGTTCGAGGATTTGGGGGTTGAACGTTTGGACGGATAAGTTCGGCTGCTTGACCGCGATTGAAGCCTGTTGTGGAGTCGAGTTGTTGTTTTTTTTTTTTATAATTTTAGTATTTAGTATTTTAGGCGAATCGAATAGAAAATGATGAATTAGATGCAACTATACGGTTAAACAGTTGTCTTTTTCTGTGAGGGAATTTTTATCGAGTTTAGCATGAAGATGGTCACAAGTAGCATATACTTCGTGACCGATGATATTTCAAATGAAACAAAAAATGGATTCTCAACATAGCGTTTTTAATTGGTCTTAAAATTTTATGTAGAATTCGTTCATACTCGTAGTATTTTTATGTGCAAGACATATTTGAAATTTGGATATAGTGACACGGGTCATGAAATACGACAGCGTTGAAAATTTTTACGATTCAGGAAGATTTTTTTTCAAAGTGTCGTTGAACTAAAGCGCAGTTTTTCAAATTTAACAATATAAATAAATCCGAAATTATGTTTTTGGTTTGTTAACGTAAGGAAATCAAACGTTTTAATTCGAAATCGAGATATCATCTTATCGTTAGTATGTATAGCGTTTCATCAGTCGATTTCATAGAATTTCGCTATCATTATATGAAATAATTCATTTTACAAAGTAATCAACCCTCGACATTACCATTCGATTTAAGAAAAAATGAAATCAGACACAAAAACATGACCTGAGAACATCAATCGGGCGCGATTTCCTTCCACCCCTTTGTCCGGCAACATCTCATAGATCGATTTCATCAAATTACGCTATTATTATATACAATTATTTACTTTAAAATAATTTCAACCCCTGACATTACGATTCGATCGAAGAAAAATTGAAATCGGACACAAACAAAAACTCGACCTGAGAACATCAATCGGGCGCGATTTTCTTCCACCCTTTTGTCTAGCTAGCAGCATCTCATCAACCGATTTCATCAAATTACACTATTATTATATAAAATTATTTACTTTAAAATAATTTCAACCACTGACATTACAATTCGATCGAAGAAAAATTGAAATCGGACACAAACAAAGACACGACCCGAGAACATCAATTGGGCGCGATTTCCTTCCACTACTTGTCCGGCAGCATCTCATCAGTCGATTTCATCGAATTACGCCATTATTATACAAAATTATTTACTTTACAATAATTTCAACCCCCGACATTACAATTCGATCGAATAAAAATTGAAATCGGACACAAACAAAGACACGGCCCGAGAAGTGAAGCGGGCGCGATTTCCTTCCACCCCTTTGTCCGGCGCCCTTAATGGCCGCGATAACGCCCCCCGATAACGCGGCAGCGGTCTCCGAATATAATAACCTTATATTCACTTTTTTCCCACCCCCAACAGCCTTCGCACTGCGCGTGTATAAGAGCGGAATCCGAAGCGCCTTTCCGCGGGGTGGCCTCTCCGACTTAATTGGCAGAGGGGGTGGTTGGGTTGGGTTATGAGGGTTGGGTTATGTAGGTTGAGTTGGGTGGTATTCGAGGGGGTGGAGGCTTTTGTATGGACGCGACCCACCGTTTGATCAGATTTGCTCCGTCCGGCCTCTCTGGTCACATTGTCGACACGTGACGAATTGAATCGTTCTTGCTTTTTTATTGACAATTTTCTTTTGTTCGAGTTTGTTCATATTGACGTCATTGAATGGTGTTTTGAGAATTGATATTTGTTTGTTTTCTGACGAAATGATATTTGATATAATTGAGGCTCGATCTTTTCATTTCTGGTTAAAAAACAAAATGAATCTAAATTTTTCGTAGTTCTCCGATTATAATTTGTTTAAACAGTCGCGGATAGAGATAGACATACTACAGTACATGTGTACATCCATCTTTGTATCCCTGATTATGACAGCTCGTATTTGGAAGACTTCGTTTAGTTTAATTAATTTGTTTTTTAACCAGATATGAAATGACCGATCCTGAAACTGAAACGTAGCGCAACTTAAACAAATCTGAATTATGATGAAAAATGCGAAAAACATAACCTAATCTAACCTGAAATATACCCAAACCTATTCTAACTAAATCAATAAAAATACTTGTGATATATTATATGGTGGGATGTTTTTCGTTTATATAGCTAGAAACTATTACATTTCTCATTCCAGTGCTCACATCAAGAGCAAGAAAGGCAATGGTTTTCATTATAGTCAGAATCTAGCAAGAAATAAAAAGCGTTCCTCCATATAATCCATCATTGGTAGTAAGATAATAAATAGAGATGTATTATTAGGAGGAACACTCATATTTTTTAGATAGATTCCAACTTGAAATTAATCTCCAAAGACAATACTTTCTAAACAAACGAAGATGAGCTTTCCTCCCAACACTAAATCTTTACCAACAGACAAACGATAGATTAACGTTTAAACGTTAAACATTTCTTAAAAACGATAGATTAAACGAATCAAATAAAATGAGACATTTTAGAATCTATCATCGCTTTATACACATGAGTCACAATCGAGAGTTTTTCTACAAAACATCCTCTCGTTTTACGATACGTTTTATCGCTTATGCTATCTGTTTCGTTTATTTTCGAAACGACAGTCAACTTTAGCATTGACATTGACTGTAGCCGGAACCGAAGTTAATTCCTCTTGCGGTGTCAGTGCCGTTTGAACCCGAAGCGTGTGTGTTATTTTCGGTCGTGGCGAAGCACATTACCGATTGTCCACGGTCTGGTGCTCGACAACAACCTTATGTCACCCGACAGCTGATGAATATGGATTTGTTTCCGTGGCCCTCGTGTATATTGATGTAAAAACCCCTTTGATGTATAAAAAAAGAACGAATTAACTATACGGAGATTATTGGCGAACAAAGCGTTTGTATCATTATGTTTTTTTTTTTCGGGAAAATCGATATGATTCACGAATTTTGATTAGGGAATATGTTTTCTAGATACTCATGCGATTTTTATGGCAATATGGCTGTTGGTATTACAGTCTCTGATTTCCCTAATTTTTGATTTGATTCACGAATCTTGTTTTATATATTAGACGAGAATCGCAGTTGTCAATCGTCTACAAAAAGCGTTATATTCGCGCACACGTCCCGAATAACAAATGTTGGCCATTCCTTCCAAGAGAGTATTTCTTCCCAAAGGTTCAGTCCGATCTGCGCACTCCACAGAACAAAGGGCCATCGACAATGGCAAAGAAAATAAATGTCTAAAATGGCTTTTCTTCGATTTTCTCCTACGACGGCGACGACCGCGTCCGGCCACGCTAAGGACGTGGCCACACTTGCTATAATTTGTCACGCGACAATATTTTATCTCGAAAATATCATTGAAATTGAAGAATATAATAATTTTCTATAACTTTCATCCTTTTTCTATTGTATAAAAATAAATACAGTATTAAAGCGATTGAGCATGTCGCATTAATTTAGATTACTCGTGATGTTGGATTTGAGTCTTGGTGAAAGTTACATGCGGTCCAAGAATGGAAGCCATGGGGCGAAAAACGCCCAAGGGGCCGGCCAATGAAAAGATGGAAAGACGACATCATCGAGGTGGCCGGCCGGGACTGGCTGCAAAGGGCGAGCGACCGCCACAAATGGAGAGAAATGGAAGAGGCCTACACCCGAGCCAGGGTTGACATGGGCTAAAAAGAAGAAGAAAGAAGAAGAAGAAAGTTACATGTCATTTTTCGTAAATAATATAGAGACTCGGTCGTTTTTTTGAATATTTGATTATAAAAAATGTTAACTTTAATTCTTTAAAAAACAATTCCCAAAAATGAATCACTCACTTTGCACAGATTAAATCCGATCGATTCAGTATCACCAATTATGTGTTATTATAATTTTGCAGAATTTCTAGCTCACTTTTTCCACGTTAAAATGAAATGATGATTGAAAAACATGCATAAAAATAATTCGCACAATACCTGAAACAATAAAAAAATAAAATTATTACACATCACTTATCTTGTTGCCAGATTAGAACCGCTCTAGTTGACTAACCATAGATTACGAACTATGAACTATCAAAATCTGTCTTTTTTCCTCGGATTTATGACAGATCACAGTCGAAGAACTGACTAACTCTCTGGTCAGTTAACTAAAGCAGTGAAAATATCGGTCCTTAATGCACTAGTCTGTCCACAATCTAAGGTTTCTATATCGAATGGGGATGGAAGAAGTGGAAAGAGTTTTCCTCCACTAGTATAAAAGTGGGCGTTCGGCTTTTCGGAGTTATCTAATCTCGGCTAAGGCCCCCTTCACCATCCCCTTTTCCAGATTGAAATTGACAGTTCGCATGTCCTTTGTCGAGGTCGGTGGGCGTTTTTCAGGAAAATGGGAAAGTCCGAGAAGGCAACATTCCGTGGGTGTCGAAATCGAGTTTCGTAATAGTCTGTCCGAAATTATCATCGTTTATTTTGCTCGCTTCACTGTGTTCCTTTCTTATATTTTTGAAGGAATTTAAAAAATATATATACACTAATTTACGTTTTACGAAGGCAATTGCTTCCTAATGCGCTCGTAAAGATCTCATTGCGCGATTAGATTTGATTTTTTTTTCGGGATTTTAAACATGGATGCGTGTTGGGAAAAGGTACAGATTGTGCTATATCAATTTTCTTACAGTTAAATGATTAGGTCGTCGAGTAAATTATGCGTTTTTATACGCTTCAAGATTTTAATTAAAATAAGGATTTTTTCGAGATTTAACGGGAGATAATATTTTTTTTAATATTTTAAGACTAATAAATGTGATAATTCAAAATTAGCATATACGAAAATGTAAAGTTTATAATACAAAAAAACGAAAGGTTTTAAAGCTTTTTTTCAGTTTATAAAAAGGAAATAAAATATTTTTCTAAACAGTATCACAGCTCATAAGCACGGTTAAGTATTAAACGCAATTAATTTAATTTGAAACGGCGCATATAAAGCCAAGCAACGAATCGGACTTTAAAAACGTGAGAATTCTTTTTTCGCCAAAAAAGCTCGGTTTCACGACTTGATCAGAAATTGATAATATCCCGAACGAAATTATGAATTTCTCACGGTTTACATTAAATCAAAACGAAATAAATCAAGCGATAACGTTCCGAACGTAAGTCTAGTCAAATTTATAAGACTCACGAATGTGACATGATTAAAATTAGTATTTTGCATGTCTGAATAGCGACCGCCTTCCGAATTTTTATTGCACAACCGAACAAAACGCAGCATACCAGTATTGTATTATAAATTATAATCTGTATGTACTTTCTGTGTTATTTTTACTGAGCGTTTTTATCGCGGTCGGCGTAGCTTTGTCCGTCATAACGAAACTGTCGTTATCCGCTCGGCTATCCGACGTCGTTAAAGTATAAAACGGTGTAGCTTTCATAAATATCACAACCCTCACTTCTAAATCATTATCACGTGTACAGCTTAAATTATTCTGAAGGCGTTCATTGTCTCGCGTTTCCATTTATATTGCTTTTTTTTGTACGGTTTATGTCCATTAGAAATTACGAGACTTCGCCTTCGCGTGATATTGCTTCTTCACATTAGATATGAATGACTTCGATATATTTATACACTTTTATGAGGATTTCTTGACACTTTTGATAAATGTTGAATTATTTTATAATTTGAAGACTAACCAAATATGATTCCATGTGTAATGATGTCATTCCAAGAAGTGTGTTGATTTCATTAAGTAGAGTGCCCAGAATTAAGATCAACAATTTATTCTTGTACACATTGTCAATTTTTGAAATATTTTTTAAAAATTCGATTGATTCATCTAAATTACAATAACTGCAAATTTGCCACAAATACGACTCGAATAAATATTGCATCAGAGCTTTGCTCTTTCAATTTGACCCTGCACATAAAAATTGACGGGTTTCGGTACAAATCGCTCGGTTACGACTCGATCGTGAGTCCGGTGTTAGTTTTCGGATTATGTTAGACTTTTGATGCACCGACGTGTGCAGTTCATCCCTTTGTGGGGGATGATTTTTCAACCCCGAATATCCCTTCGAGTTTATGACACGAGTGAAATATACGCGGCTTACACACGTCTCTATTAGTTCCAAATCGGTTATGTGAAAGTTTTTCTATTTTATGGCTGTTGCGAATCCGTAATTATGCACCGTTTTTCCGTAATACAGTAATAAAATACTTCGGAGGTATAGTTGACATTATTCCGGCGGGTATTTAATGTTAATGAAATTCACTGATTGGATCGCACTCGGCTGTACAAACAATTTTCAATTATTATTACGTTTAATTGTATGGCCGTTGGAAATAAATACGAATTTCGCATGATATCGCAATAGATTTTCCCATACGTGTGTATTTTACAATATCGAAGGCTAATGCTGAGTAATAAATGTCGTATTTGCCTTCTGGAAATCGCGTGACTGAATTCCTTATATGACATTTACATATCAAAATATTTTTAATAATTTACGATGAACTAAACCGGGTTACGCGATTTGCCTGAATTATAATTTATTTTTGTAAAGAATTAAGGCTCTGTAATTTCCATAAAATGCGAGTTTACACTGTAATCTAAAAAGAGAAAGTGCCTAATAAATAAAACAAGCTTAAGTATTTAGTCGTAATTGAATTTAAGCTGAAAAAAACTCAACGTAAAACACTTTTTGTAAATAGCCGAATATCATGTGTTTATTTTAAAACTTGAATTATCGATTAATTATTATAATGTCTTGATTTATTCAAGTATTTTTAAGATTATTAAAAAGTAGTTTCGGTGACTTGGTATTGCTCGAGACTCTGTGGAACTTAAAGCCGATTTTTAACTATTGTAATTATGTTACGTGTGTAGACCATGCACAATATTTACTACGATTTGGCTATGGAAAGATCTTCCTGTGAAACGTCAAAGTTAAAAATCTCAATGATAAATATAATACAATGATGTAGAAACCATTTCAGATGAACACACAATTTTCCTGGATAGTTTCACTGCAGAAGTATAAGACAATTAGGAGTCTTAGAATAACATTCACACATTTATATAAAAAATAGATTATATTTTAAATTTTAAACATTTTCGATTAAAAAAAAACAGACAATCGGCTTGTTTTACACCATCGAACAAGTGTAAACTAAACGAAGCCACTAAACACACATTCAAACAACAACGACATAAAAAAGAAGCTAAAAAGCGTCGGTGGCACACATTCTCTGTTCGCAGCTAAATAGCGCGAATAATAAACGATGAATAAGAATGTGCGTATGAAAAAAAAGAGGAATACGACATTAACATCAGTAGGGGGACATCTGCTTATACAGAAAGCGTCATCCATTATTTCCATTGTGCCGGCGAAAACATCCCTTATTGCGAAAGGGATGCTGTGTGTTAAATTTAGACGTCATCGAACAAACAATTTTTGTATTCGATTTTTTTTTAGGTTTTTGGGATTGCGATTATCCCCAGCGTTGCGCATTTCGGGCGCGATTTTGATTAATTTATCTCGTTTCGCTCACCGCCGGTGCTTTGTGCTAAATGGGGTGACCATGCTGTCGATTTCACTAATTTAAATATTTTAGTCGATATTTAGTTAAATAATTCTGAAAATATATCTATTTAGCTGTTTATGATTCATTAATTAATTTCATTATATTATAGTGGAACCTCACTTATTTTGCATAACAAGTAATTCGTATATGTATAACAAGTGATTCGCATAACGAATAATTTGCACAATGGACAATTCACATAACGAGTAATAAATAAGCATAGCAAGGGAAACAGAATATAAAAATGACACGCTTAACGAGCAATGTTTCGCATTACGAATAAGATTTGGTGACAAATTATGCTCGATATGCAAGATTTCATTGTATTAATTTACATATTATGTATGTATATCGAAAATATTGATGAACCAGTGAAACATTTATTTCAAGTCGGAAGCTTAAGTATTTTGCGGAATTAAAAAAGTAAGATCATTTAAGTAATTTATAAGAAAAAATCAAAAATCTAATTATACCTAACTTTACCTAATCAGACTTATTAACTGACTGGATGCGAAGAAAATAGCTAACAAAATTTCGCTACATTGGTCACCCTATTCGATAAGCTTTCGCCATTATGTAAGAGGGCGGGCATCAAACGACTGCAAATGTGGCTGTAAATTACGCCAAAAAAATAATAGATTGTATAAATACAGCACAAAACTGCATTATTATGGATGATACGTGTCGATTTCACGCTTCCAGGGGATGAGTATCTCGAAACACCCCGGGATTCCGATCTCATTGACAAATAATACTAAAATCGCACCTTTGTCCTGCACAATTGCGTATTTTTGTCATTCCAAACACCTGGCATATAACTTGCATACATTACGTCGATTAAATCACGGGGAAATATTGTAAAATTACGATTTCGGCACGTGTGTGCCCTCGCGTTCGTTTCGCAAATTGGCCTATTAATAAAACTTTAAATTTTTATCGATCGCGATTAGAGCCCGACCAAACAAAGCGAAATTCTTCGCCGAAGCCGAAAGTCGTAAAGGCCAATGTGATATTCGTGGTAGGGTCCAAGATAAGCAATGTCTTGCGTGACTGTGACACCGAAACTAAAAAATGCCAACTAATGTGACTTGCCATAAAAGAGGCATTAAACCCTTTTATCATACGAGCGCATGCGGCTCGATCAATTTCCGAGTCGAATTTTATGGCAGATACACGTTGAATTAAGTTTCCAGAATTATTTTATAATCTACTTTGTGCTTTTTGAGAATCTTAGATGTAATTAAAGTTTTCACGCGAATAATTAATTTAAATATAAACTTAATCTCTCTGTGTTGTGTAGAAATGCGACTTGTGAGTGAAATTGTACTTGAGACGTTCAGTGCATAAAGTGATCAATTCTACTTTTTGAAAAAAAAATGGATTCAAGTGTAGCATATTCTATGTGACGACTGAAAAGGCCAAGAGGTACATGTGACATTTTCGCCGAAATTGCCACTTCCGTAGATTATTATAAACAAAAGTACGTTTATAATATCGAATAAATTAAATAATAAAGGGAGATAGTGAAATTTTTAAAAAATGCATCAAACATGTTTCATTATTTTTCTCAGCAATTTATTCCATTAAGTTAATCACGCTGTGCACTGATCGACTCATTTGTATGACGTATTTCTTTTCATGTGGTATAATGAAACATGAAAATTAAAATTCAACTTCGCTTTCATATCAGAATCAAATTGTCACTGTTATAATTACGTCGAACATTAATTTGACGTGAATTGTGCACACTCGAAAGAGCACAGAATAAATATCACATCAACGAATCAAGTAACTGTTCCTATTGTACAACACACAGCGTTCACTCACGCCCTTATCTATACGAAGGGCGTAAATTATTTCGGCATAGAACTCCACGAAGATTGATATCTGCGTAAAAACAGAAAAAAATATAGATCTTATCTCATACGAACGAAAGTAAACTGAATATTAATCATAAATATGACTAACGCTCTCAGCATGAGAACTCTGACCGCCCACAAACGAATCCTCCCATCCCTTAAAATTCAACCCCATAACGTATCTTTAGTAGTAGGGTGGGTTATTCAAGGGTGATTTGACGATGGTGAGATAGGAAACGATTCGATCTTAATCGCGGTAATGACGTTTAACTTTAACGCAAGACGTCTTATTCGTGTTAATCGAGTCGATGACCAGTATAACGTTTATTCTTTTGTAATCCTGATTGATATGAAAAAAAGTGTATGAGTCAATAATAAAATAGATGAAAATTAAAATTATCACAATTTTATGTCTACTAGAAAAATTTTATTCAAACATTATATTACAGAATTAATTAATATGTCTCTGAAATAAATGATCTATTATTTGACGGCTTAACAAATTTCGTCATTGAATAGTAATTTATCTTAATCATTCAGAAAATATATTTCACATATAATAAGTTATGACCAAACCTATTGTAGATGCACATTTATATCTCATTTTTTATTCAAAATGTGAAATTAGACGATTTATGCACTGAACGACTCAATTAATGTATTGTATAAAATTTCCCATACATAATGTGTACGTGTTGATTTCACGTCACTGTTATTTGTTGCGAATGTCAATGAGAATGTATAGCAAATACTGAGGTATCGTTTCGTATGCGTATAGAATATATTAAAACCGGTTAACGATACGAAAGTAATTTAAAGCGTACGAAAGTAGATCACGCATAACATTCGTTCGAAATGCTTAAGATTGTCTTTCACCTGGGGGCGTAGCTCAGATGGTAGAGCGCTCGCTTAGCATGTGAGAGGTACCGGGATCGATACCCGGCGCCTCCAATACCTCTTTTTTTTCAATTATTTTAATTTTTATTAATTAAAAAAGAAGATAGAATGAAGAAACTCAGTATTCCTTTTCAATAACCTCACAATCTAGTTGAATCAGAAAAAATATATGCATTCATACATATTTATATCATTTGATATTCAATTTTATATCAATTTGAAATTGCGAAGAACATAAATTTCTAGAAAATAGAAATCGTAAAACCACATAGAACAATACTTACTTCAGAATTAATATCGCAAAACGCGACAGCGTTCAAAAGCGATGAAAATCGATTAACATCCTTATCAATAAGACCTTGTATGCAAGAATGAATTGAACAGATTATAAAGCATAGACGACAATATTATTCTATCATACATACTCAACTCAATATGAGCGAATCGTTCGAATGGAAAACAATCTCAATACTAAAATACTTATACGATTGAACGAAATGGAAGCTCATTCGACCGCACAGTCGATAATTGAAATCTTCCGATGTTCGTTGTCGCAAATGTGCAATTATCGGCAAAATCGTGTATCGGGGTGACTTTATAGCCACATATGTATGTATATGGTGCAGGGCTAAATGGAGGTCGAGGGTGAAGTTCCAGTGAAGTTTGTCGGCGGTCATTAAGGGAAACGTGTGCTGCACACCCCGAGATTACAACTCGGGGATCAAAGTGCAACACCGTGACGACAAGTGTGTTATCTACCCCTCACCTATATAATAATTTTATGCTATAAAAGTTTTGATAATTATTTTTTGAAATTTATATGAAAAAAATTGAAAATTGTGTCTGTACATTACTTATAGACTTATTAACAGCTGATATGTCAGCAGTGAAAACTTCAAAAATTATTGCATGCACGTCTAGAAAGATTTTTGCATCATTATATTTTACGATTCATATTTGAAATTTTATAAATAATGAGATTTAAGTATGTATATAATTCGACGGTTCTCATGGAGGCATTTTCCAAGCGCAGCCGATGCAATTATTATGCATGATAACGAGATGTACTACGCAAACGGAAAATTGTACATATTTAACACGTTGCAGTTCGCAATCGGCTTTAAGTCTGAAGAGTCTCGAGCAAAGTCAGGTCACAAATGTTAATATAAATTAAAATTTCATAATGTCACTAATAAAGAAATAATTTATTTTTCACTGAATATAAGGAAATTCGAATTATATGTACACATGTTTTATCGATATGCGAATAAAACGGGCGTTGTTTATAAAATAAATATGATGTATGAATAAGTGACGTAATTGCCGATCTTGATCCCCCTATCTAGTCAGTAGTGACAATGTCCATTGATTAAGTTACGGTAGGGGGTGTCAAAAGAAGGGCATAAGAGTCGCAACATGTGTCACAGGGGTCGACAAGTACGAGCCGAGAGCCGAATCGAAACCCCGCACTTTGCGATATTATCTATTTTCACCGCAATCAAATCCTGGGAACGAAAATAAAACGCCGCTTTATTATTTTATACGACTTCGCCAAACATCGATTCGGAGCTGAAGCAATTCTGATACGAAATGCATCGAAAGTTTGCTCGATATTGTTGTCTTCCTGTCACGAAACGCTTCGAATCGCTCAAGTTTGATGATTATATGATATACACCCTGTCCGCGATATACGAAATCCGCTGATGATATGGTGCCACGCCAGACTCGTTCTATGGGGTTGTTTGTACTTCGGGAGTGGCTCGTTATAGTGGGTAACTATCCTGAAAACGGGTGGTGGTGCTATCACTTTATTTGTACCTGGCGGTAACGCCAAATTATCTCTTATTGCGAAGGGAGGTTATAGCTCGAAACGTCAATAAGACGTCCACACCCACGTGCATGTGCAAATATACAATAACACCAGTGGTGGAGTACCGGCACTTTAAATTGACGCCGGAACGGGTACCGATTTAAAAAATTAAAAAAATCAAAGTATAGTAAGCTCCAAGTAAAATTAAAGTGAAGTACAGTAGAGATAGGTTCGACGTTATCGGGGACGTTTGTTTAAATTTGAAATCATGAATTCAAATGTTTTCATATATATGTTTTTTATTATTTTTTACGCGATAACCAGCTACGTTGTAAGGAGTTTGGACCTTATAGACAGGAAAAAAAACACCGTGAAAGTTCTAAGTGGGTTTACTGTAGTATTAAAGTTTTCAAATATATTTTGTTTCACAAATCTATACAAAAGCAATGAAACCACACAAAATTCTTATGATATGCAGTTCATAACGAATATTGAGAATTTTTTATCGAACTTCTCCATTTTCAATCCAAATTTTGTCTCAATTTATTTGGAAACCTAATAAACTTGCGCCACAGTTTGTTAACAATAAACAAGTTTCTTACTTTAATTACTTTTTTCACTGAACTTTTGTATGAAATACATTTTGTGCTGATCACTAACCGACATTTTTTTTTGTTAGAATTGTTTGTAAATATGGTGTCTAACTACAAGAATCCATACAAATATGCAGAAAAATTTGAAGTTCAAAGTTACATCATACGATTTTTTTTAATTCAAAGAAAAATGTATATGGAACTGCAAAATCAAGCGTATCGTCACTTTAAAAATAAGTAGGTACTACACCACTGAATAGCACGCTTTGCATAATTCCATTCGAAGAACCTAGACACGAAAGTCTTTTTGCGATCGGGCGACTGCAGTTCGTTATTATTTTTTTCAATGTCCACTTTGTTCAACAATTGCGTGATCGTTCGCACTTGAACTTTATAAATCACGAGCTCGTCGGAATCGCAGTGCATGACCGATAGGCAATAAAAAATAATGTGAACTATGGCTACGTTTTAAGTGGGGTTATTCCTACTCTGAGTTCTTGTCTGACAAACTCCTCAAAATTGACACGGGGCGGTTATTGAGGGGCAATTATGGACACGTGAGGTGCGTGAACTCTCAGAGGGTGGGTTTTTCATATAAAAGCTCTAGAAAGTATTTTTTTTAATATTCGATTAATTAATTAAAAAATGATTTATTAATTTTAAATGTCGCCTAGTTGTGGTTTATGCTTGTACGCGTCGTCATTATCGCGAAACCGTAAAGTTGAATAAAAGCTTCTTCCTGCACAGTCGAGCACTTGCTGTAAAGCTCGTTATCTTAATGACGTTCATCTGCGAACGATTTAAAAAACTCTAGGGTGGTTTTCATATAGCGTTTTGAGATGATGATTATTTTGAGCTCTCGTTTAGTTCGTGAGCTTTTTCGTTGGAAACTCGTTCGAATCACATCTATCGATATATAAATACATTTGTCTGTCTATTATGGTCATAATAATATATATGGAATTGAACGTGGGATCGTTGGTCGCACTCGAGATCATCCTTTATATCTATGCGTGTGAAAAATTTTGAATAATGGGATCGTCTTTGTTTTATTTATTCACCTTGCGTTTCTTTCACGGGCAACTTTTCCCACACGAGCTTCTAAATGCCGTCCATTACGAATTTCGTTGAAAGACGGTCTCGAAGTATGAATGGCTAAGACAATTTTATTTTCATAATTAACATGCATGGGCCGCGGATGATAGTTGTAAAAAATCGGAGCTCAAGTGCACGGAGTCTGAAGATGGGTTTCTTTAGACAAAAGTGGCTACCGAAGCAGAAGTTTATAGTTTTTTCGATAAAGAAAGGTTCAAATGAGCGCACGATCTATAAAAGACATGTGACGTTTTCTATGTTGACTTTTATGTGGTGAAATTACGTTTTTTTGAAGTGTGTCTGTGTGTTCAGTCGACGAGAGCGTTTCGTTTGCTTTTAACTTCGTTGGGATGAAATTAAATTGCCGCATATAAATTTGATGTATTCTTTTAATGTTAAAGCTTTTAATTAGTTTTTCTTGTTTTATTGCTGTTATGAACTTTTTTGTTAGTAGTCAATGAGAGTCGTTATTAATATTTTGTGTTTAAACTCATTGTGGATGGTTCGCGATAATTTTGATCTTACTTATGTGAAGGGTTCGAACTTCTTTTTCGAATTTCTTAAAGTTTTTCTTAAAAAATCAGCCTATTATTGGCGATTATTTCTTGAAATTATCTTCCAAAGTGATAACTCAAACCAGCAATCGATTAATCAATTCCTTCCACAATTTCGATCCATTAAAGCGACGAAATAAATAAATACAAGAAGTCTCACCGAACAACAGAGCAATTCTTATTCGCAGCACAATAAACTCGATACACCCTCGGCATATAAAACTGGGCTGCTTCAAGGCGTCGAATGTCGTTTTTGAACTTATGGGACTTTCCTCTTGTTGTTCCCTACTTCAGCGTTATACGGCCTTCCGACAATTAGTTGGCATCTGACGCTCGGATCGTTTTATTGTGTTATATCAAGACACACAATGCTCGTTGATAATTATTCGGAGGGTCGACGATACGCACACACACACCCTTCAGCCGATATACATAAGGAGCCCGTAAATTCAAAGTAAAGTGACAATCTGTCAAACAAAAGGCAATCGGGCGGCGAAGCCTCACAAAGGCCACCCCCGACACATTGTTTCTGGGAAATCGGAGTAAGAGAACCTCTCCGTGTCACAAAGCCCTTTCGATATTTTGCTCTTTCTCTGTGTGTACGTATTGCGAATGTGTGACATTGTGTCACGGCTAAATTAATTTTGTGTCGGCTTTGATTGCGCACATTTACTTGCGTACGCCCCCGAAATCTCACTCGGGAAGCCGATGCGATGTTTCCCTTTGCTTGCTTCCGCCTCAAAGAAAATTTCGTACATAGTAAAATTACGAAACTGTATTTTACGTAATTAAGTAAGCTATTTATGATTGTTTTGGTCAGCGCGTTATTTATGCGTGTATCGAATTAGGTAACGACTGTGACGTCGAGGGTTTTTCATCGGTTGAATAATTGCGTACGATTTCAACGAAGAAGGATGTGTAATAATGGACACTTCCACTCAACATATTCAAAATATTTCTCAATCTATAGATATTAATAATCTTATAATCTTATATTTAGGATTTTCATGGAAAATAAATTTTAAATTACATTTTCATTCACTAGCGAACAGAACCGACGCAGTGAACTAATTTTTTTTACGAACTACATTGATTTCGGTGTAAAATTCAATTTAATCATAACAATATTTTAGGATTATAATGAGTTGATAATTATCTAATTTAAATGTGTTGAGGGAGGAGTCCACTCGCCATAGTAAGCTGCGTATTGTTAATTTCTTAATTTTATTTATATAAACCAGATACTTAGTTCAAGAAGGAATGTTTATCATTTTCTGACTTTAAATTATCGTCATTCACATTTTGAGCAAAATAATGCAATATTTTCTAGCTTGAATCTAGATAGAAAAGAAAAGCGTTCTATCTTGCACTTCATCTCTGGTGAAAACTCTAGAAGTCTACGTGTGCAGATGATCAAATTTTAAGATAATCAAATTCAAAGTTGAATACCTATCGTCATTAAATGAATATAGGAAAGCAGTCAAGTGATCTGACATGTATGTTAATACAGATCTCGACATTTTTGTATAATATATTTATTTAATTCAAATCAAACGTATTCAATGAAAATTTTAGTACCAACTCTAACGATTTGAATTTGTCGTTTTTTGAAGTCAAAAGTCCTCATATAAAAATCCCATACACTTTTTTAAAAAAAATATTTAAATAACACAATTTTTTTACTAAGATCGCAGTGAATTGCTACGATGCAATAATAGCGCTCGCTCGGCACCAGTTCCTTTTTCATTTCTCCAAGTTTTATATGGCGCTTTAATTGATACTCGAGTTTGATATAAAAGAGTGGAAAGCGTTGTCGACCTCTGCCCTCCTCGCGGATCATAATTTCTTCTTTTTCTCATTAGAGGCCCGGGGCCGCGATCCCCGAGACGACTTCTCGCGCTCACTAATGTGCTTTTTAATTGCTCAGGACAGATGGGCTCAACACGCTCGGCAATATCGCAGGATTTATAAGCATTTTTATATTCTTAATTAAGCCGTTTCGTCTTTGAGATTTGCTCGCTTCGGACGCTTTGCCGCCCCCCGTTCGTGGGGCGAGAGACCAACTTTCCGATTGTCGGACGCTTTGAGACATTTCGCTCTTTTGATAGCGGAAATTTTATAACTTTTCCGAGTTTAAAATTTTTAAATGGCTCACGTAGACGTTTTGAATATTATATAATATCTATATGAATAAAATTTAATGTATGTCTGTTATAGACTTCTCAAATACTGATTCATTGGCAATAAAACTTCAAAGAGTTATTGTAGGCACGCTGGGGATAGATTATGTATAATTGCATCATAGAATTTATATTTTACATTATACAATACAAAAAACGAGATATCTATCATTTGACAGTTCTTAGATGGGTCTTTTTGTAGCCCAGTCATAGCATTTATTCATGACCTACACACGTAACGGGAATTATTATGGAAACTGGAACTATTATGGATACAATTGTTCACAGTCGGCTTAAAGTTCATCGAGTCTCGAGCAACACCAATTCATAGAAACTAGTAACGTGTAGTTATATTAAACAGCTGATAGCGTAGCGGTATAGTGTTTGTGCATGCCACGTCGGGCTTTAGTATTTTTATGATGCTATATCGATTTCTGTCAAATTCTGGCGAGAGTCACATGTCTTTTTTCTTAATTAATATGATAGCTCAATCATATCTTTCGAAAATTTGATTCAGAAAATGTGTTGATTTTGAAATAATTTCAAAAAATAGATCCTTTACCTTATCTCTGTCGATTAAATTCAATCGATTTTCGCTCAACATTTCATGCGCTATACCCATTACCCTTCCAAATTTTTACCCTAGAGTCCACTCCTTTACCTTAAAATCAACTAATCAAAAAAAAAACAATATATCTATACATTAATGATTCATTAATCGAATTTCACAGCGGTTTTCGCGTCACCTATCATCCGACGACCTTCCGGATCGAAGTCGATCGATTCCCAAAAACGCTTCCAGTCGCCTTGTTTACAGGAAGGAGGGAATTCTAGCCCATTACAGCCCCAATGGGAATGGATTCTGTAATGGGCTCGTAGGGCTAAGGGACACGTGGCGCACACGCGAATACTCCGGAATAGCCCAATTATATCGACGGCGTGGGCGCGTGTTGCCGCAAGATACGAAACGATCGTTTTCAATACTCGTTCAGACTGTGTCTGTTGTGTTTGTTTTGGAAATATCTAATTTGACGATTTAGGGAAACTTCCGAAGCCGTTCACGACTTTGGCGAATCGGTCGATGTGAAGGATTTGTCGGGTTTATTGCGTCGTTTACGGAATATTCGATTCGATTGGAACGCAATGAAAAATTGATAATAGAATATTGTGAGAGTTTTGGATACTTTCGATAAAGATAAATGATGCATTTTTACGCAAATTTTTCATTTAATTGTTAGAAGTTTCTTTTACAATCTGAAGATTGATAGAGAACAGTTTTTAATATTGCATTCGACAACGACATTTGGGATGGTTTGTCCTAACGCACGAGCATAACATCAAATGCGTTTATTCATATTTATTACGATTTAGCCGAACTTCATTCGAAAACACCATTGTGCAAATACTCCGATGATTTATAAGCTCGATCATTCAGATAGACCCTTCGGATCTATGGATCGATCGATCAATCACAAGCTTCAGACGATGGCGGTCGTCGAATGGTTTTCGCGAACGGATTATTCATCGCCACACGCTCAAACACGTGACCGGCCAATAAAAAACCTAAAAATATGCGTGCACAAAAAGAGAGTCACCCTTTTATTAGCAGTGTAAAACATCGATGTCAATTCTAGTCCATTATGACAAATAATGGATGTTGCAGCGACAACGCCTACGGCACACAAGACAATTTACTATGGGCGTGGAGCTACCCGTGAAAAATCGCCCTACGCCGCCTATTGTCTGATAATTAATTGTCATTAAAACGTTATATCGATCCCTAGGTTAAATATGACGACTGAAAAGGCCAAGGGGTACAAGTGAATTTGCGGTGATTGCGAGAAAAGCGCGTTCAAAGTTGACCATGTATTGAGAGGAGGTCGACTGATTTGATGATATATCTCGGCACACGTTCCGAATTTGCTTATATCCTTTTGTCACCAAATAAATTAGCATGCATAGAAGCGAAAAATGTCACTTGTGCCCCTTTGCTTTTTCGATCGTCATATGAAAGGTGCGATCCGCTTAATGATTTATTAATCGGAGCGATTGATTGATTGCCGTGGGACGCTCGGTGTTGATCGTCGATTTTTTACCAACGCGATGTTGTATCACGAACGTTTATCCAATTGTCCACTCGAGTATTCATAGGTGTGTTTTCGTAATCCATCATTGTCGCATTTAAAAGGTCTTCAAAATGCTATGAATTTTATATTCGAGTCAGCCATTCGACGAAGAAACGATTAATTTGTCATATTTTCGATTAATAGTTAATTCAAAAATCATCTAAATATTCATTTTTTTCACAATATCAGCATTTTAAATTTTGTCGCTAAACCATAAACGTCACCGAACTTTCTAACTTTCGCACATATGAGATTCGCGTAACGAGAAAATACGACGTCGCATAATCCGACGTACATAAGCGTTATTTATATGCGTATTTTTTTTATTATATAGCGTTTTTTTGCAACACACATACTTCCTTTTCATGTTACAACGGCTTCTGTAAAATAATATTTTTCGGGGGTGAATCGCACCCCGCAAAACATACGCAACAATAATAACATCGAATAATACAAACGCGCGCGCGTTATGCGAGGAATTCGTACGACACGTCTCTATTAAACGAGTATTAATACGATTTTTATCCGGGGATACGTATTTATATATGTGTTAAATAATAAAAAATATCCCCGCTTTTGCTCATCCCCTTCGCGTACATTTCGGCAGGACGAATGCGCTAATTTATGCGTTATGTATTATTAAATATATTATGGCTTTTGTAGCGCCTCGTTCACCCCGTTTTATTTTTTGTAAATGCATTTTTATAAAGAACAGGGTGGTAATAGTTAGAAAAATGATTCCGGTTACGCCCACAAGGCAGATGGATGAATCCTCTTTGTAAATTGAGTTGTCATATTGCGCAGATCCGATTTATTCATCATTATTTTCGATAGCTGAATTTAAAATGAACATGTGGATAATATGAAATTTATCTTCTTTCTAACAATTCATTAGATGCTGTAAATCATTATGGTAACGTTAAAATATTATTAATCTTTGCATAAATTCAGAAGTGCATTAATCTTGGAAGAAGAATAAAGATCGATTATTTACAACGAAATGAAAATATAAAGTGATTTCAATGGAATAAATTCTTAAATAGAAAACATAGATTATTGATAATTTTTAAATCAAAACAGATGTCTTAAAATCAATATGATAACATTTAAATAATAGATTTAGATGAAAATTATTCATAGATAAAATCGAGTGTAATATGTACAATGTGAACATCACAAAAGTCTCAACAGTCTGAAAGATACTTCAATGTACTTATCACTCACATTGGTAATACAAAATGTTATTTTTTTAATTATCTTATATATTCAATCGATATCTTAAGATCAATATAACAATGCTCAAATAATATAAAAATACCAGAATAGATTCAGAAATGAATCATTGACGAAATAACTAAGCATTTACGTCGCGTAAGTTCATCACAGCTATTTGAAGGCACTAATCACTAACATTGATAATATTGATTTTAATTTTCCTTCAGATCATATTAGCAATTTATTAGATGGAATTAGGCAACTGGATGGATTAGGTAACTTGAAAATAATATCAAATCAATCCCTGAATAGATTCGGAAATGAATCACCACGAAGAAAAAACCGAGCATTTACTACACATACGTTCACCACAAAAGTCTCGAATGCGACTTGTATACACTAGAACAGCATAATCCTAGCGCGTGCAACTTAAGAAGGCTCTTATTCATTCCTCGAATTAATATATAATAAATAAAGTGCATTATGCCCTTCGTGGGGGGAGTGAGCGTGTGCCTCGGCGCAAGCACGCGCCCCATTGTCTTTGGGGCCCTCCACCTCGGAACTGTTGAATTGTCGGAGTCCGGGGGACATTCGAACTCGTATTTCGGGATCTCCTCGAGGTAATGATAAGGGACGGGGCCATTCAAGAGTCCCGGGACTGAAGATAATGACGCCTCCAATGTCGGAGGCACAATGTCCAGGAAGCGGGCGGGACGAGGCAGCTGCCGAAACAGATGTAGGTAGTTGTTGTTTTCGAGTGTGTATGTACTCGTGCTGGTGTTGTTATGTTATGTTGGCATTGCTTTTTGGTTTCTGGTTCGATATGTCGTCTGCTGCATTGCGCAGAAACGCCCCGGAGTTGTTTTTTGAGGGTGCGTACGTGTACCGTTAAGTGGCGGCTGAAGATTTTAATTTCATGCCCATTGTCATTTGTTTCGAAAAAATAGATTTCGTTTTAAAGAAGCTGATATGTTTATAAGTGCAGAATCGATCGAGGAGCCAAAGACGATACGAAAATTTGGCATGAAAATCCATTTGAAGAATCGTTTCGTGAAAAATTCAAGACACACTTTTTGAAATTCTTTCTGATGGTTAGTTTTTGAGTTTGGTGGTTTATTTTAAAAATCTGAAGTTTTCATGTTATTTTTGTAGCATTTCGAATCAAATATTTGAAAGAATTTATAATAGAATACCTCCAAATTAATCAATCAATAAAACAATATGTGATTCATTCCATGATCAGATAATACTCAAACTCAACATCACGAGAATGCTTATTTTCATAAAGTATACAAAGACGCTTTTACTGCTAGTTATTTTCTACACACGACCCATAAATTAATTCACATTATTAAAAAAACTAAATGTGCAAATCAAACAATACGCGTAAGGGTTACTTTGCGATATAATGTTACCAACTAGGCACCGGTTGATTTTAGATCGCTTGTCATAATAAGGTCTGATATTTACTGAAAAAAAAATACAGCTCTACTTCCGATTTGACTGGATTGCATTTGGGTAAAAAGAAAGACGCTTTTATACATAAATAAAAAAGATGTCTATCTGAAGCAGCTGGCGCGTGCCGTTTCCTCTTCATTGTGGCTTCATGAAGGTACAATCACTGAAAAGAAACCAGTTTTATTCCTTGAAATAATGACTGACTCTCAATTGATCTTCACTTCATAGTAAAACCGTTATCGTTTTATGTAAGCTCGAATAATAAGCCGATCGAAAATTTTATTATAGAGATGGAAAATGCACTGTAACATACATTACATTTTCTTTAACGGAAATTCCACTATATTCAAAACTCATTTTTAAAAATATTGATACCCAATTATATATTTATAATTCTTTTTTATTAATTTAACGGGAGAAAATCAGGCACTAGGTTAGTATCACTTAAGAGCAATGAAAATCGATCAAGTTTAATCGAAATAAACAAGGTGATTGGTCCATTTTCATGAATCATAAAGCATTAAATTAACCTTTTTTCGAATCAAATATTTGAAAAAAACAATCAAGTTATCATATTAATTAAGAAATGCGACCCTTGACTTTCACCATGATCATCCGCCATGACTCGAACCCAGCATAAAGATGCCACCGAATCTCGACGCGGTATGCACAAAACGCTTAATTGACTAACTTTATTTGATTTTCTCAATCTTCAGACTATTATACACATATATAATACAATATGAACATGATAGAAAAGCGTGTCGATTTGATTGCTGCGAGTGAAACGGGGTTGATCCGTGGGTGGAGTCGACGCGTGCTTCGCCATAGCAAACGGCACTTCCTCTTTCTAATAACATGTCATGGTGGCACCCCCATCAGCTGCACGAGACCTTCTCTTCCAGGTGACACGCACTTATTTCTATGCAAAAAGCCCTTTGGGAGACTCGGAAATTGGCGAAAAGTCTCTCCTCGGCGGTGTCGGATTGCCAAGGATAAGTGTGGTCTTTTTGCGATTCGGCATCTGCTTGATTGAAATCGCTGTTAAATCGATCCACAAAGATCGATCCATTAGGATCGATTTCGTATTTTTAAGATTTCGAATGAAAAATATTTTTAGTTAATTGACGAAATTTCTTTCAGTTTATGAGATGTTTCGTGGGGGTTGCGTTGGAGGTTTGGTTTTGTCTATTGAGCTCCATTTTTTTATGTGAATTTAAGATTTCTTTCTCAAATAATTCAAGTATTTATTAAGAGTCATATTGAAGTTGTGTTTTTCTAAAAAAATGTCCGTTTTTATTTTTTTCTATTATATAATCAATTACAAAATGCAGATCCTGACAACAAAGCCATAGTAACGACTGTTAGATAAAAGTTCTTCTATTACATGATATCTTAATTATATTATGAAAAATTACACATATAATCATAATTTATGATATAATAATTTAAAAAAATGTAATATTTAGACGAGAAAAGTTTATCTTAAGAATAAATCTCGTTTAAAGAGTTAATTAAAACTTGTTCGCATATCTTTATTTTAACTTAATAAACGATACGTTAAAAAAATATAAATTGGATTTTTTACTTCGTTATATTCTTAAGATTATGTAAAGGTTTTCCGTGAACGAAAAACGCTAGGTGTTTAAACAGAATATGAAAGCCTTCAATAACCTCTCGGTCGGTTGTCATTTTAACTCTCATACAATTTCCCATCTAGAACATAACGAATTTTCCACATAATAGTTTCGCAATTTTTAATTGTGTAAAATTTAATTATTTCTAGGAACACTAGATATAAGGTTTTGTGTTAAAAAACCTTTTCACGGGTTAAATTAAAATTTAGTTCGAAATATCATTCATTTAAAATTTTAGTCAATATTTCAAAATAATAAAAAATTTCAATATAAAATATAAATTGATTTTTATTTAAACAACTTCACTGCACCAGTCGTATGTTCGAAGATCGGCGTTCAAGCTTTAATGTTTGAGCGGCAGATAAAAAGATTTTGATGTTTTTTTTAACTTCGCTTAATGTTGGATAACGATATGATTCAGTAGCTGCTGCTTAATCGTCATTGATAATGACAGTCCGTTTTTAGTTGACATAACATTTATCTATTTCCTGTTCACATCCTTCCTGCGATGTTTGAAATGATGAATGAATTGCACACGAGCTATTAAAATACTCTAAAAAACAGATTCCAGAAGTATTATAAAAATAATACGTTTTTAATTGCGTAGATATTAAACTTTAACATTTGTCTTAAATTATACGAACCTAGTATGCAGCTAAATCTAATCGAATCCAACTCAATAGGATACGCGATGCGCCTTGCAAATCGGAAAATTCAATAGAAAATCGCCAATTTTATTAAACAATATATCAATTCGCATCAAAGAACACACATTCGTCACAATTGAAAATCGAACAAAACGAAAAAAAAACATTTTTCTAACTTAAAGTGCGTGCACCATTGTATTCAATGAACGACCATCGACGCGAACTCCGCCATTCAAAGCATCGAAGCGATACCGAAAAAACACAATAAAATCGACATTCGTCCAACAGCCAGTTGTTTATTATTCAATCGAACTATTATACAATCCTATTGTTTCACATTTGCATCGAAAGCGGGGGTTCGATCGACAATAATGATTCACCGCTCGTTAGCGGTCCTCGCGCTCGGTTCATCGCTCTGATACGCTTTTTTTCCACAGCTCTTTTTATTTTATGCCATCAGGAGGACCTTAGGCGGGGTGAAGACTAAAAGAGCATTCGTTCTAGGGGTGGGTTGTGGCTCTTGTCCCAAAACGGTTCATTGTCTGAGCCCATTACTGCGTCCGCGGGAGATCGACGAGTGGTTGAACCTCTCGTGGCACCCCACGAGTGGGTGGCCCATTAAATCGTGAATCGTCGACGATTTCAGAATATACTGTTGAATATAATTCTCGTTTTGTAATTAATGTATTTAGTGATTATGAAGTGGAATCTGATCTTATTTATTTTTGCTGCAGCCCAGCAGCCACTGTCACTATCCCTTGCTGCATGATTTATACTATTTCAGCTTGTTAGACCAATCTAATTTGGTATCATTTTGTATAACTATTCATTCACATTTAGATCGTGTATCAATATGAATACTCAGATTTCGACTCAATTAGACGATTTTTATTAGATAGAAGCTGTAAGAGCGAGAAAACTCGATTACTTTCTGTGTTCTAAAACTTTGTTTTGCTCTAAAAGTATTCGATTAAAAAAGATCATCTATATAAATCAAAAACTGAGTGTATATATTTAAAGAAGGATAGATAGATAATAGAACGTATGAGACAGAGTACTATAAAATATGGTTATGAACTGTAGTTATATGAACGAGGCCTTACAGGGAACTCTATATTTAAATAATTTGATAAGTTTATCACGAAAGATGGTTTTCCGGGAAAATTAGTTGATATATTCGCTCAGTTTATAAAAAAATATTCTTTGAAAAAAGAGTGATGATATGAAGTATATAATAAAACGTTTGCAGTTTAGTTAGCAGTACTCACATTACCGAACGTTGGTGAAAGTGTCACCCCCCGAGGTTTAGTTTATAAAATAGAATTGAGGTTCTGAGTTCTCACCACCCTCCCTTTTCGATAACCCTTGAATAACGCAGTTTATGTACTTCATACGTATGTAAAATATTCCAATCAGCGTTAAATTTAATCCTCATATTTGTATTTGTCATTTCTATACAATATAATTAGAATTTAATTATATTTTGATCATTTTTTTATTATTAAATTAATTAGTTAATAAAATTAATCGATTTTTAATAGAGCTACGCCACTGAAACCCTTATATTTCAAGGGTGTATTACAAACTAATGGCGATCGTTTAAAAAAAAACGTTATTCGCGCACTTCGTGACGCGTGTTCTCGTTACATAGCACTTATTATTCAAAACGAATCCGTTTCTAACATCACAAAATATCTTGAATGCAAATTTTAGATTTATTATCGGTTAGAAATTCAGCATTCGATTTGTTTGATGTTTGATTAATGTTTGTTTTTCCCGAACATATCGTTCGAAATGTTGAAACAATCGGTCTTTAATGATCACGAAATATTAAAATAAGTCGATGAAGTGTTCAATAATGAATGCGTTTCGAAGAAACAACGTATTGGCAATGCTCGAGTTCTTCTTTCAATAAACAGCTGCCAATTGTTTACGCACATTGTCGCAAATAGATTCGTTCTACGTTCAGTTATTTCGAAAGAGCCAATAAACATGTCGAAACCGCAATTTCCATTGAAATTTGAACTCAATTTCTTGAGTGTTAACATCACAAAATTTAAATCATATTATTTCGAGCACTTAATTTGCGCGGAGTTCGTATAAAACATCATGCAGTAGGAAACATTCAGAATTTTTCAATCCGGTTGGTAATTTATATTCTTAAAAAACAAATGCGAGGACAAAAACTCGTCTCTTTGTCACTGAAGCGATATAAATTAATTTTGAAATCCGATTTCTGCACAGAACGTGACGAGCGACGGATTCCACAAACTTTCAACCGGAACGAAGAAGCTGTCGTTCTGAGATTTTCAATCTGTTCGTTTTGCTTCGAAGCAAAATGAATATTTTAAAATTCTCACACTTGAAAGCCTCATCGAAACATTATTCAATTTTTACGAATACACATGAAAAAATTCATACGAAGCCTCGATTCGAAAATATGCATCATCGCATTTTCGACGCGTTTCTCAGAAAACATTGACCACGCAACGAATTACTCCAGAAAATATTTTTTTATCACCTTTTCTCGGAATACACTAGAAACCCATAAACTAACCATCTCGAAAAATCGAATCGAAATTGAAAATAATGGAGGTGCTCTCGACCGACTCGCAGAATTTACGACCGTTTCCGAAGCGTATCCGTTTATGACATACGACTGTTACACTCACACGTACAATAATATCTATATATATGTACATATAGAATCTTTTACTTACATTACTCACTTTCAGTAAATAACCGAAGTGCACATACTCGCCGGTCATAAACGAAATGGCTTCATTCTGTCCCGATATTATACGGCGTCACCTGAGAGCAGCGCTAATAAAATCGGCTCACTTATCGCATCGCGGCCATTGTTGCTCGTTTCTCATCTTGTATATACATAGGTATATGTGGATATGGATATATTCTATATGTGGTTATGGATATATTCTATATGTGCATGTCGATGCACTCTGGATGAAGTTGATGAAGACGAGGATGAGAATATGGAAAGCGTTGACCCTTTCGCGTTGTATTCTCGGAGCACGTGTGACTGCTTCGGTTCGTTATCGTTTCCTTTCGAAGTGTCGCTTTGACTTTCGAATCGGTTTTCATTTAAATTAGTCAGTCTATAACATTTAAGTGTTGGAATCAATATTCTAGTAATGCTGGGATTGAGTTCAGCCGGATTAAAGCAATTTGTCGATTTTTCAATTTGATATGGTAGCATTATAATATCATTCAAAGATTTGATTAGAATAATATGCTGATTTAATGATTTATATAATTATCTTTTAAATAGATACGCCAGTTTGTTAAAATCGATCGAAATCAATTGATTTTAGTAATACTTTACATTTGGAGATCGTTCTTCGATGTTTCAAGCCATCGAATGGCTATCAATTCATTAGAGACTTTACTTAATTGGATGATTTATAGACTTTCAATATTATTTCATAATCTTTTAATATAACATTTGCTTCAATACTGATTTTTCAATTAGAATCACTCGATGTGTAATTCGATTTCCACTTCGACTTTCGAACATATTCTCTACAGTTTGAACAAATAATTTCAACTCGAATTCACACACAATTTCAAAAATCCAATCAAACCAAATCACAGACACGACAGACAAATCCTCGGAAACCAAATCGACCAACATCCTCGATTCGAATTTAGGCAGCACAGTTCAATCAATCGGCTCATTGTCGAATCCGGGATTTGAACCGCACAAAGGGGGCTATATACATAGTTCGTGGCACGCGATATAACCCAAACACCGTTCCGAAACGGCTTACTTATTAATCCCGGATCGGAGCTTCGCCCCCGGGTGCTGCGCCCCCGATGACATTGTGTGTCTGTTGGCCGAACAAAGGGCAAATAGCCGCGAACAATGTTGTGATACGGTAGCGATTGTTTCCTAGGGCTTCCCATGGCACGAGACCAGTGACGTAGAAAGTGTTGCCATAGAAATTTGTGCTAAAGGTTCTTGTGATTGGGTGAGTGAAACATTTTGTGTGATAGAAACTCGTTCAAATTAATCTGCGTTTTGTTCTGGATTTCTTTTGTTTTTTAATTGTCGCGGTCTTAAACAATCGTAGTGAATGTACCTAAATGCTTCTTTTATGTTCTTAAAGCACAATTGAAAAATTTATGTAACGAGCCAACTTTCATTGTTCCGGTTTTGCGTCGAAATAAATCAATATTTTGGTAAAAAAAAAATACTACAAATTATCTTTTTGAAATGAATTGTAAAGTGCAAATACGTACTTTTTTCAATTTGAATCAATAAATCAACAACAATGTTTGATATTTCAGTTGAATATCAACAAATTTCAATCCGCACATCACTGGAATTCAGCGAGGGTGGAAAACGTAGCCCCCGGATATATGAAATTAATTTAACAATTTTGTAGACACACAACACCAACGGGGAAAGTTCCAAAACGATACATCGTACATATCGCATACAATACGAATTAAAATTGAATTTTCGTCAAAAATTCATAGAAACGCTCGCACATGCGTACTTCCATCGAACGATCATATCTATAATACAAAACGACAGTCATTCCTACATTTACGAAATGTCGAAAATCTCTGTTTTTCGTCACTCTGGTAGTTTTTTAACCGTTCGAAAATGCATGTACGCTCGGGAACAAATTGATTGTTTCTCAAAATTATAATGTCTGCGATCGGAATCAAAGGGATAAGTAATGTGTTCACGAAATGCTCACTCACCCCAGTAATGGTTCCCCTCTCGGTAACAAGATGTGACCGAAAGAAGGCATATCCGGTCATGTGATCGCATATTTTTTTACCATCGTGAATTCCTCTACTTCCGTCCACCTTTTCAATAAGTGCATTCATATAAAACGATGGTGGGGTGCTCGTCGATTTTATATCTACATCGTCTCCGAATCAAAGTTTTGAAGGGTCGTGTTTTTCCATCATTAAATGCACTTCGATTTATGATCATTTGATATTTCAATCATATTATATTTTTAATTTATTTATTTGTACAAAGTTTTATATTAGGTATATTATGAACGTGAATCGATAAATGAGTGGAAAACTGATTAATTGCGAAAATGAAAACATTTTTAGACAAAAACCAACTATAATTACATATTGATTCGATAGGTACGTAGAGTAAATTTTCGCTTAACCATGTTATCGTTTTCTATGTGCATTAATATCTCACATTTTCATTAAGGTATTGATATGCATGTAACACTGTCAATAACTGAATCAATTTATATTAATACGATTATCTTTTATATTTTTTTAAATAATTGTATGATGATATTTTATAATCATATCTATTTAGAACCTTATATAATTCTATTTGAACTGAATATGGTTTTATAAAAAAAACCTTATTGAATATAGAGTTCCGTTGGAATATCGGAGTTCATACAATTGTCGGCCATTTTTACTTATTATTGAAATGTATAATATATAGAACGAGAGAAGTCAGACTCATTCAGATCGTAAGAGCTCATGTGGCGCGAGCACAAAACGATTTCAATGTCAGTTTTCAGATAATGAGCTGACTTCAATGATTCCCGTTTCGAATGTAGGGTCACGAAAGAATGAGAATTCGCGTTCTATTTATTTACACCGTCTGAAGAATTCGAAAGCTGTTTATTGTTTTGCAATTCGAGCGTTTAACGATCATCTTGATTTTGGGGGAACTGCGGCGAAAGTTCCAACTCTTATTATATACGAGAGAGAGAGAGAGGAAAAAAACTCAAAACGTTCAAAAGCACTCCCCGAAGCACTCGAATTCGTTTTTTGTAATTTGCTATCATGGCCGATTTTAATACGCTCCAACCGTCAAGGTTTTCAATGCTTAGACAATATTTTTATTTGCTATATGAAGGGTTTTTTCATTATCGAATTCGTATTGTTGAAAATCTAACGAACTTTTTGATTTTGATGTAATTGTCGATTGTGCAATCTGACCAATACCAATTTTAAGTGAAATAAATATTTTTTTATTAAATTATCATCGATTCGATCGAATTCGATTGTTTTCGCCAGAGTACGAAAAATGGTTATACAGCTTCTTTTTCTCACAAAATTATTTATTTCGAACTCATTTCCAGAACTTACAATACCACCTCCTCTATTTTGTTAATCATAAACGTTAAATTATTAAAAAAAAGGTTTTTATAAGAATATATCTCGTATGAACAATATAAGAAACATGTCTTCTTTTAAAAAGCCATGATTCAATTATTAACGGACAGTTTTCAATAAAAAAACTACCTGTACATATGGATATGAATTTATATTCGAAAGCACTGATTTATATGGATCGAATTATTATTTACAAATCGTTTAGCATATAAAATATAAAATATACGTGCATATTATTCACATATAACTATAGAGTCGTTTCTCAATGTAATGGGGAGTGTCTAAAATTGAAAATTGAAATTTGTCTGCGAACCAAGTCGTCAAAAAAAAAAAAAAACACCCCGCAGAGCTTCAACATCTATAATATAAATTTACTAAGCGTATTTGTACGTTTGTTTGTACGTTTGTACGTTTGTACGTCTGCCCGGGATTTTGTATGGAAAATCTTCAAGCGTCGAATTCAGACGGTACAAAACATAGCAGATTGCACCTTTTGCACAGCATTTAATTCGAAACTAAATAAGAGAATATGTTAATTTGGATCTTACGGCCGATGCAATAAGACCTCCTTTCGTATCTTCTGGATATTTCGGAAAAAAATCTGTACATAAATGCCTTCATACAAATCTGACCCTTAACGCTGATTATCGATAGGTAGCATTTTCGAAAATCAAGGTCACGCCGTCCGCTTTGTTTACATTTTCAAATATAATAATTAATTTTTGAAAACAAATAGTTTTCGGCCATTTTGTTTTTTGTCGCGTCGCGGATCGGTTCGACCGGAAATTCGTTTCTGACCCTTCAATGACCGAACAATTAACACGTTTGGAACCGATATATTTTTAATATTTTTTTTTAATTATATTTAAATTTGAATTTATATTGATCATCTAAATTGTATGGTTTGTTTATAATAACCGAAATATTAATATGTATTATTTAGTTTTGCAGCTCAATTAACTAAATGCTGTTCCAGAAGTTTATTTCATTTTTACTTTTTGAGTTCATTTTAATTTTGTTTTTTTTTTTTCGCGTTTATAAATAAGTAAATTGACCGGAAATTCGTTCTTACACATTAAAAACTGGACAATATTTTAACTCATTCAGACTTGATTTTTTTTCAATATTTTTCATGTAAATTATGATTACAAACAAAGCCCGTAAGTTAAAGTTGAAAATTTTCGCGGCAAACGGATCAGCTGCTTAAGAATTCTTTTCAATGATGTATTAAATCAGTACTTTACTATTATAAACAAAAGATATTCAAATTATTTTCAATATTAGGTACGTGAATTACTATTAATATTAGTAATTTTGTAATTTTCGAAATTGTGAGCGAGGGTAGATATAGATCGCCTCAAAAATTATAATCTTAGGTACTACTGCTAGTTATTGTTAAAGCGCAATCAGTGGGGTTCGCTTTAAAGTGTAAAAAAATACAAATTTTCACCTTCGAACCGTTATATGGACGAAATTGTCCATCATGTCATATTGGAACGGCACTCGAATCAATACGATATTGTTGTATTTTCGACGAATTTTCAACGAAAAAAGAGGCGCGAGTTAAAGGGTACGCGAATAATTGTGGGCCAGACGTTTCGGTCGTTTTAAATAACAACAAAGAAACCGGTAAAATCGGGAACAAAGGGCAACAGGTACACGACCTATCCGTAGCTTTATGTGCGTGAACTTTCCGGAAAATAACGAAAATAAAAAAGACGAGGAACTGTAAAATTTCGGTAAATTTCGCACGCTCGAGCCCGTTTTGAAAAGCCGCTAATTTGACCGAACCGTAGATAACCGATTTTTTAGAATGAAGGGTTGTGTCACTTTTTTGCAGCGGATAGGTAAAATCGAAAGGGGTGTCTATTGATTGGTTTAATTCATTTGCACCTTGCTACCGAAGAAGGGTTACTTTTTATCAAGGATTGAATTGTATTGTGTCATTCGATTTGTGACATCTCGACCTGCGTTTGTGCGAAATTTATAATTCTCTGCGACCTTTAAACCCCAAAGGATATGTTTGAAATTTGTGGGAATTTTTATTTTGATTATCATTTAAATTATTAGTTATTCGTTATGGTATTGGAGGGCTTCGATTAACGAAAAGTACTGAATTGGAAGGGTAGTTAAATTTGCATAGTGCTATCGATATAATTAGAATTTGACATTGAAATTGAATTCATATCGCAATTATTTGTGCTATAATGCATTTTGTAATCATACATATGATTCGTTAATATAAAATATCAAATGATGATGTCGAACACCCTTGTCAAATAGTGTGTGGCTAATTTCAATTGAATATCAATTCAAATCAATTCGAGCTTCTTAAATATCGTATATTCAATCATGAGAAATATAAAAATAAATTAAATTTAAGACATACGAAAAAATCAGTACTGAAATATTATCTTTGATATACGCTTAGGTAGCAGGCATGTTACGTACCAGACAATATTGGATGCTGTAAATCTTCGAAAGTCGCAATCAATTTTTCATCAGTACGCGATGACACAGACAAAAGGGGCAAATTGTATAAAAATTGTTAAATAACTGCCGGTTGATTTATCGATGCACCGAGTGTGTGTCTCGAGACCTCATCCCCCGATGAAACATCCCGTTAATTCGCCCTTTGTGCAAGAAAAAACTTATACTTTTCGAATTCTATTAAAAAAAAATACCTAAAAATTTTTAGGATGATGGTTATTGTGTGTTTTTCGAACGCTACAGTACGGTTTTGCGGTTTTCTCACCTTCGATTTCATAGTACATACAGTCTTTCAATTACACATCGCGGGTTGAGCGTGTTGTTGTCAGCTGTGTGATCAAAGGACTCGATTCGGTCGTTTTATCTAGTTTTCCTTTTAAGCCAACAATAAAAAAGTTGATAAATATGTAAAAATTGTTGATATCAAATGTTTTTATATGAAAAAAAAGAGTAGTTTGCTTTTGGATGTCGATATATCTTTGTATTTTGTGCGATATGATTCTCATCTCATCATATAATCAAGTCATGATTCTAGGCGGTACGTATGAGCAGTTCAGTGCATAATGTGATTAACTCTACTTTTAGGAAAATAATGAGATTTAATCGTGAAATCACTTCGTATAATCACTAGTTTTAATTTTTTAAAAATCATTCTTGAATAATTAAGATATAACATACAATTAAATGACAAAATTTGTTCGGTAATAAAATAATAAATAATTTATTTCAAAGGTCATTTTAATTATTTCTGCACTCTAATGTGAACTAACCACACCGTGGCTTGTTATAAATGAAGACTCGTATATTTATAATATTGACAAATATAATAATGAAGGAAAATTTGAAAACGCATCATATACGTTTCATCGTTTTTTCAACTTTTGATTTTATGGAATTGCTTAAGTTGTGCACTGAGCTGTTCACATAACTCTGCCTTCACATAATAGAAAACACAATAAATGCATTTTTCGTCGTTATTATTATTAAGATGTATCAATCCTCCGGAATGGTGTTTTCCGCAGCGTATATCCCCTTTGCCCTCCTCCCTGACATCACCAGTTCACAGTCCGTGACGGCACGCGGCCATGACATCCCTTTGCTTTTGGCACGTTCACCCTTCAAAGGTATACGACGTCTGAATTCGCTCTATTCCCATATAATCGACAAGTGTTAGCTTCGCACATCACGCCTATAATTTCAAAATGATGGATAATCTTGGGCCGCCTCGCGAATACAGTATGATGCCCTACCAAAGAACATAAAATTGATTCTTCATATTGCATCTTCTACTTAACACACTATTATGATCGATTCACATTGCAATCAAATCGAATTGGACAGATCACCCTCAGACGTAGATGTAGATGTACCTTTTAATAATCATCGTTATTCATTAATAAATCAATTGAAAATTATATAAAGCCAAAGAAAAAGAAGTCTTGTTTAGTTATCGAGGGTGTCAAACTTAGAATCTATTATGGAAGCGGGGGTAGAACACCGTGGGATGTATATGTATAAAATTTATAATTGAATCTCGTAAATTAAGGTGACAGTAACAGTTGCCTCTTCCCTTCGATGCAGCCCCGATATAATGAGTAAACTTTTGGCTTCTGAACGCCGAAGGGGATGACTTGGGGTGTCGACGCCCGTCAAGCTATAATTTTCGCAAACTGCTCAAAATAGAATTTTGCTTGCACATTTTTCGCATGCATAATCTATACGTGTTTTTCGTTCGATGTGAAATTTTTCAAGACAAAATTTCATATTCGATAGCTTAAAAAATTTCAACTCTTTTAGCGTCGACCGCCAACTGTGAACTGTGACTCTTTGGGGTGGGTTTGCGAACTCGCCGACACCCCGACAAACATATGTTACGACAATTTTACACTCTATTATATTGATAAATGAAGCATCGCCCCTAAAACGATTGTTCCTCGGCCATAATCTGCGCCAGAGTCCCACTTTCATATTGTCCGTTCGACGCTTTTAAGAGGGGTTGAATTGCGCACGCTGGGAAAAAGAAATATTGCATGTAACTGGAAATTTCAATTTTGAAAATATACGAAAAAATAATAAAATCTTATGTTATATTGAAAACGTGAAAATTGTGATTATGTATTACAGTGGAATCCCGACATATGAACACAATCCTTTCTAGGAAACAGTGCGTATAACGAAGCATTTTTCTCATACATTATAATGTAAATCAAATCAATCCGTTCCATATAACCATGATTGTTTATTTTAATGTATAACATCATGAAAATACAGTTGATTTAGCACTATTATAATAATTATGAATTGAAGGTATATCAAATGAGTTCTACTTTCAATTTTCGCATCAATTTCTTTTTTAAACACATAAAGTAAATAAAAAAAATCTCATTACTTTTAAACTTGTTTCAATCTTAAATCCTTTTTAGATTAATTGTGTAATGTTTTTGATAAAAACAATACAGAAATTAACACAGATTTTGATCAGATCTCAGGACATTGTATGTATGTATAGCGAAGCATGTTTTGATTATACTACGTATGGCGAGGTGTACGTATGTCAAAGTTCCATTGTATCTTACACAAGGAATGTTATGATAGTCCATTGTCGAAAGCTAGATAGGTAAGCTATTAATGTCATTGTAATAGATGAATTTCATTGTCGAAAGCCAAGATAGATCGTTCACACTTGACAAGATAAATGTTTCGCGATCAGCACCGAAAGGACATCCATCTTGACCCGTTTATTCGCATGGGACATTCAACAATACGTTCACACTGGCAAACTCTCGAATTCGATTCGGCTCTATTCTGTCCCATAACGCCCACATCGCATTATTATTTTACGATTCCCATTCACGACGAGATCCATTCCGATACATCTCCATTATCGGCGAAAACACAATTCCGAGGGTGGACTTTGGAACCGTTTTAAAATTTATGTGATCGACTCGCCATTGTCGACCTCCGGTCAGATAGCGCCACTTTAGTTTTTAAATCGCCTCGCGTTCAATTTGGCCGACCCCTTTTTCAACCCCTCCATTGTAAACTACAAAGTATTGAGAATCGACAATTGCGATTCGAGTGTGATCCTTAGCGTCGAATCCACTGTTGAGTCGGACGCATTCGAATCGTTTGAGTCCGGGATGAATAGATTTTATGCGAGTGTTTCGGAAGCCAGTGCGAGGATTGAATCCACAATGATCCTGGGATCGAATCCGGGATTCGAAGCGTTTGAGAAATGATAGTATCGGATGTGTTTGGTATAGTGTTTGGGTGTGTGTGCATACGTATCCGCTATTTCGCCAGCTAGAAAATTTATCAGGGTTAGATAAGATCACCTATTTCCTCGAATGGAGCGGAATGGGATATTTAACCGCAAAAAATCCGTTGATATTACGATATGCGCATGTACCGAGATTCTGTTGGTGTAAAGCAAATTAACGCTCGTGTCGTAATTAGGACATAAATGATAAACGGCCGGACACGCGTTATGCGTATTTTTCAACAATGTCAATAAAATTTGAAAATTTTCAGTGAAGGTTCTGGGAAAGCGTAGCTTTTTAAGAGGAAATTCAACGATAGATATACATAAATTTGGAATGATGGATTGTTTTGAGCATGATACGATTGCATATCTAACATTACGAAATTGTCATCAGGATGTCAAATATGGCGATATGTGTATGGACTCTAGTGATTAATGAACTTGCGTGGGTCGAGTTCCCATGAGAAAAGATGTCCGTTGTCCGGAAGTTGAACGCTGACACATCAAAAAATGTGTATTCTACGAAACGATATAGATATTTTGACTTGAAATAATTTTAAATATTATACAAAACGATTACTTTTTATAAAATACGGAAAAAATGAAATAAATTCAAATGAACATTCGAATTCGTAAAGAAACATTCGAATATGAAGTGTTGGGCTCATTCAGATCGACTTAACAATCAGTTGGAAAAAATTGGAACCTGGTATACTTTGGCATTCTGATCACTTGAATTTAAACTTAATTTTTAACTGGTTAAAATATAAGTCTAAAAATCACATTCGGATTGATTCCATGACCGATTTCAGATGCACTCTTCGAAAACTCGTCCCCTTCGCTTCTTCGGCGCGCCGCTGCGAAGACATTACCACTTGAAAGCGTCGTCGTCGACGGGTGGTAAACACGCGACAAAGGGCTCGCGCTTTTGCGACGATTAAATTTGCATGTGAAAGATGATGGCACGCCATTGTGAGGCGTGACTCCGCGACAAATTCGTCGGATTCAAATTATGAATGTTCGATTCGAACTTCGAGCAGTCCGAGCGAGTGAAAGTGTATCGGATTGTGGAGTCGGTCGAATCTGGGTCATCGAGAGCGCGAGAATTGAATGTCAAGTTGTTGTCGTTATCTGTTGGTCAACTGGGGGCGTAGCTCAGATGGTAGAGCGCTCGCTTAGCATGTGAGAGGTACCGGGATCGATACCCGGCGCCTCCAATACCTCTTTTTTGGTTTGTGATAATGATTTTAGGGATCCCCTTTTCAGATTTTCCGCTAAGATGCTAGTTTGGATAGCAGTAAGATGCATACTTATTTGACTTTAAAGCTACATGTTTTGCTTGGATATGTAGGTCTGATTATAAATAGCTAGGAAACTAGGTGGATATGTCTCGTTGATGTCAACTCTAGCGTTCCTGGTTGGATACGGATTTAACTGCAAGCCGATTCAATGTGAATCGTATAAGATTCTCATTAAGACTACTTAAAAAGCATCACTTTGAATTAAAGGCTAGTTCATACTTAAGACAGTAGACATCCCATTTGATCTCATGTTAGTGTTAACATAAGTTAATTCGACTTCATGACAGTTGAGTGGACAGTAGATAGTTTACTGGACTAATGTCAATGCCAACTTGACGTCAAATTGGGTGTTAACTCTGATACAGTTGATCATCGATTGTCTATTATCCTCAGTGTGAAATAGCCTTAAAATATGTTTACTTCAGATCTCTGTAAATTTAAATAATTAAATAAATATTCGAACGACCTCTTACATAATATTTTAATAAAAATTCCCATAATATTTACAATGCGAGGCTTTGCGCAAATTGTCAAACATCGATCGAACGTAAATGTATCAAATTGCAATACGAAACCTCAGTTAACATGAGACGTATATCGATTAACATAACAATAATACCATTTTTTTTTTCTTTGTCGTGAGAGCACAGAGTCAGCAACGGACACAGTGCGATAATAACAGTGTTTAACTTGTCACACTATTGTAGCAAATAGTACGCGACAATAAACGAGAAGATTTTTTTTCGAATCCGATTCAAAACCAACGAAACGACTTTTCCCAAGCGAAAGGGAGACTTTCGCCTCGGGCTAACCGAATTTCGTTACATTTCGAATTCCGTTTCTGCATTTAATATCTATGCGATTTAGAAATATGTAATTGAGGTTCCGACGTATTCTCGCTAATCGGTTAGAGCTTGTTCTTATAGAAAGCATCTCCTGAAGGAAAGAGGGTGTGTAATTACCCATGTCTTACAAGCCACAATAAGGCACTTGCGGAGAAATCTCAAACCCTACGCCTCCCTCGTTGAGTCCTCCTCAACAGAACATAAATCTCGTTTGCCAAGAGGGGTATCGTTATCCACTTTCGTTGTGATCTTGAGATATATTCAAATGAATATATTTACCTGAAAAATCCCGATGGGAATTCTTATTTGAATATAAATCTCAAATATTATTGATTCAGATCAAATTAATCACTACTTGTTGTATAATAATAAAATTGATTTTGATAAAAGAAATTATCAATTATTCAAAGTATGTATTTGCTATAATCAATCTTTTAGTGAAAGTAAGTTTTCTGAGAGAAATCAGATGTTACGACACCACTGAGACAGATATTAATTGAGGATCCTTGAACTATGGGGTAACTTGAGGGATGGTGTCTAAGGTTATCATTCAATCAAAGTGGCGTCAAAGGCGATGGTCGCCCCTCTAAGATAAATGAATTGTGGGTGAAAAATAAATTAGTGTACAAGGAACGAGAAGGAATATAACAGCATTTGAATCTTAAGATGAAAGTACGAACAATAAAAAACAATACTTTGATCAACAGAGAACCAAAATGCTGCAAAAAACGTCATAATATCTCCCACACGTCACTCGTTATGCGAATTACTCATGGTGCGAATTGCTCGCGATGCGAATCATGTACTCGTTATGCGAGGAAATTATTAAGGAAAATCTTTCTGTATATAGAAAATCTATTGAATTTTGGTTAGATTATTAATATTTATCGAATTTCCAAGCAAAATCGTGCATCGAACCTCAAAAATCTCGCACAAAAGTCGGCGGTCAGTACGTTTCCAGAACGCGGTCGTCCTTTGTACTCGGACAACATAAAGGATCTCCTCTGTCGAAATACAAATGTCACCCCCAGTCCCTCTTTCGCTCTGGGATATCTGCCCACTTTTAAAATTGAAAAACCCTCAAACGCAATTATGTATTGATCACGCGTTTAGCCCCGCAACGGCGGCGTCGACCTTTTCTCTTATGGGGTGGAGGGCTTTTTTTTTTGCCACAGCACAAAGGATTCGGATCCAATTTTGTTCGGTTCGAATCTTATTTTTCAGCAGAGTTTGCGATGTCTCTAGATGGGGCGTGAAAGGAAAATCAGAGGGAAAAAAATCTCTAGGTGGAGGCCATTTGTTATTTTTCATGCCGCGCATTAGAGGTTATGCGGGTTTTCTCGAAATAAATTAGATTCTATTTGTATTCGAATAAAATCGTATTTTTTGTTTAAAAATACTATTGAAATTTAAATTGAGTACATATAACTATCTGTGACTCAGTATGGGGAATCGTTGAATACAAATATCGAGAATTAATTCATCTGAAAAATTAATGAATTCGAAATTTGATTACAAAAGTACTTTCCTTTGCTTCGATAAATTACATCTACTGAACCATTTATTTAGATTTTTTTTTAAATAACATTTTCTTTGTTTTTTGAATTACATTAGAATATCGAATATCGAAGAAATTAATTCGAAATTTATTAAAAAAAAATTGTTTGATTCAATGAATTAGTATTTATTTCAAGAATTTTCGTAAGTAAGACTAAGGACAGTCTTTTTACTCGTAATTAATAATTTATCTAATTTTTTCGTAATAGTATTTATATTATATTTATTCATTAATTTAAATTTTAATGTATTTTCATCGAAACAATCTGAAAAACCATAGATGTGTCTATACTATGTATATTCGCACGAAACAAACTCGTATGAAAAATTTCGCCGCTCATATTGTAGCAATGTATTCACATTAAATGTGTCACAGTAGACTCGCGCGAGACAATTTTATCAGATTTATGACGACCGTATTACACACTGTGAGAATTTAATAAAAGCACATATCTAAAATGAAAATTGAAAAAAATAGCCGTGTTGTCTGTCACTTTAAAACGTATAAACATCAATAAGCAAGCATATGAATATCGTTGTACGGGTTAAATATTCGACGATGTCATCGGGCGTGAAAAAAATATGTTCAAGTGACAGATAAGTTCTTGTAAACGCCCCACTAAACTCGAATTGTTATCCTTTTTATGGGGAAAGAGCCCTTAAACCAATTTCGCATCTTTTGACGCGTGTGAAAGGATCAAGTCTATTGTCAAGACTGCCGAAAAGGGATTCATCCTCATAAATATATTAATTCAGCTCTGATACACACCCACTTTCAGATTTATCTTAATAATTTGCAAATTAAATCGACACGAAATGCTTTAATATGAGAAAATACGAAATGACTAGATCCTTCATAAATTTGCTTTAAATCCGATGCTAGTACTGATTTATAATTGGAACCCGAAAAAATTACTTAAAAAAAAAACAGTTAAAAATATAGACACCTACTGGTTTCATAAAAACTAAATATTAAAGGGGTACCTTACAGTTTTTTTTTTAATATTTATTTACATTTTATACTTTGAGATTTATTATTGATAAAGAATTTCGTAGTAATATAAAAAAAAATAGTAGGTAACAAAAGTTCAGAAAGTCAGTATCACGAAAAATTCAATAGCTTCAAATCTGCATATAAATACTCCAAGAAGATTTGATGAAAATTATGGGATTCTATAATATGTGATTCTTGCTAAATCTATTAAAGAAAAAAAATGATACAGATCTGAAGCAAAGTATTTTAAAAATATATTTTCTTCCTAACCCCATGTATTTTTTTTAAATTTTATTAACTTTTTTAACATTCGTTATAATCAATATGAAAATTGATCGATTTAAATGATGCTAAGATTGACCTCATACAATCTTCAAAACAACACTCATTTATATGACATAAATGGAATCAAATGACAGTAGAATACAAATAGATAGATAGATGTACCATTCGGTCCGCATTTGAGGACACACGAGTAAGTACATTGTCCGCCCCTCTCTCGAAGCCCCGCCCACAGGCTCCGCCCATCCGCGCGCCCCGCCCCGCCCCTCTGGCCTCATCCGCAGCTCATCTGAGGACACTACCACAAAAATCGATAACAACCAACCCATAATTCGTCCCAGAGCCGATATTGCCTCTACAACACGGAATCACCTCCACTACGACTCGCAAGTTTCACCGACGGATCCGGTTTAGAAAATTCGAATTGTCAAAATTTTTTTTCGGATTCGAATAGTTCGATAGGTATTGAACTTGAGGTGGAAAGTCGACGTTATCAATTCGAGATCGGGTGTGCATAATGAATGGGCGGAAATTCGGTTTCGAAGTTCGTTCGCGTGATCGCGGTCTATTCGGGAAATTCCTCGCGGAAAATTCTGTGCCGTACGTTTGTTTCGGATCGGATTTTGATATGCATAGTTTTTGGATCGTGTCAAAAGTTTCAATTTTGAACGTTTAATAAGTAAAGGATTAATTGATCTATTATTTGTAAAAGTTGATTGATTTTTCAATTGGAATTTTAATATGAATCACGTGTTTAGTTGTTTATTTTATTAGCAAACGAATATAAAAAAAAATATTTTTCAAATTTTCTCTCATACAAAATCGTTTATTCATAATATTCGTTCATTTTTTTCCAAATAAATAATTTCAAATTAATATCGATTCATTTATTTTTTCACACTGAAAATTTCAGTTTCGACTTACACGTGACATTTTCGTTCGATTTTCACGTAAATTCAATCGAATCATAGCAAGAATAATCGAAAATAACTTCACACCACTTTCCATCACCTCCAAACCCTCCCACCTCCCTTTTTTATACCCAAAATCTCGCACTCCGACCAGGTGCATTTTCAATCAACTTCCGCCTTCTACATACTTCCATCATCCACTTCCTAAATGACATTATGGATATAGCAACAGCATCTCTCAGTGAGTGGATATTTCATTAAAATTTTAACATAAATACATACACAGTCATTACTCTAACAGTTCGTACAGTTGTCAAAAATCTACATGAGTGATAAAAGAGATAGACGCACATATTTGTATACGCATTCGTACATTCATCATATGTTCATTTTTATTTTTCGTCACTCACATGGATTTTCAACAGTTTGTATATAATTTGAAGACTATCTGTAGTGTCATATCAAATTTATATACTTGACATTTACGTTTGATTATTTTATATACGAAACTACGAATAAACAAATACACTTTACAGAAATAATTATCGAAGAAAACTCCATATTATCTTTCCTCAACTTCAAACCCTCTTGCTTCAGCTCGGAGCAATCTCAACAAACAATTTCATTAAAATTCAAATACATAATATATTAAATCTATATAATCGATACTCAATGCATGAATGTTTCTCATTTAAAATCATAAACAAACAAACAGATGCACGCTAAAGATATTATCATCGAAAAAAACCCTATATATACTATCTTTCCTCGTCTTCAGACCCCAAACCGGGTGCAATCTCAATCGACTTCCGCCTACCACTTTCAAGGATGACATCCTCACAGCATCATCATCCCTCAAATGAACCCATCGAGTGATAATTTCATTGAAATCTCAATAATAATCGATACTAATTGCTATAGAATATTTCAAAATCTCAAACGATCGACAAATAATCATCGAAGACAACCCTATACTATCATCCTCATCATCAAACCCAAACATCTCAACCGGGCGCAATCTCAACCGACTTCCGTCTTGCACTTTTAGGATGACACCCTCGTAGCATCACCATCCCTCAAATAAACCCATCGAGTAATGATTTCATTAAAATCTCAATAATAATCGATACTAATTGCTAGCATATTTCAAAATCTCAAACGATCGACGAAGACATCCCAATACTATCTCTCCTCATCATCAAACCCTAACATCTCAACCGGGCGCAATCTGAACCGACTTCCGCCAACCGACTTCCGTCTTCCACTTCCCGGATGACATCCTGGCATCAGAGCAGCATCATCATCCCCCCCCAGTGGATCCAGGGAGTGGCCAGGGGCAGGAGATGTCTCCGTGGCCAGGGGTGGGGCGTGGCCCGGCAGCCAGCGCCGAACTCGCACGTGCTCAGTCGCGCTCCGGCGCCCCAACCAACACCCATACGCTCCCGGGGACTCACTTGCTCCTTTGTGCAAATACTGTTAAGTGGTTGTCGACGAGTCGCTGTCGTCGTGGTTGTCGCCGTTGTTGCGGGGGTGTCGTGTGCGCAACACGTTGATAACGAGCCTCGAGTGGCTTTTTTTTTCGGTCGCCCGTTTTCTGTTGAGATGAGGTGACTTGGTGACGAAGCTGCGTCATGATCTATCTTCATCCCAGTAAAGGTTTGTGCTTTTGAGTGATGAAATGTTCGGTTTCGATTGTAGGTCGATTTTTATCTATCTATTAATGTGACGAAATGTTCAGTTTTGAATTTAGATTGTGGGTTGATTCTTGTCGTATGGTGAGAAATGTCTCGCAAATCAATTGATCGAATTATTACGTTCTTGAAGATATTGATTAAGCCATTATGATCTATCTGTCTTCATCCTAGTAAAGATTTGTGCTTTTGTTTGTTAGTGATTCGATACATTTGAGCAATTGTAGTTTCACAAATTGTTTCTGGTTGAATGTTAAAAAACGATTCTCAAATTTATTGATGCTTCTATTTAGATATTAATCAAGTCACTATGATCTATTTTTGTCTAGTGAAGGTTTGTGCTTTAATGCTTTGGTGAAGAATGGTATTATAATTGGTGATGATTGTAAATATTGAGCAATTTTAGTCCGTTTCTAGTTGTGTGGCAAGAAATAATTCGCTAATCTATTCGATCTGTTGATGTTTAACGTTATCGATATCATGCATAGTTTAGGGGTGAGTTTGTTTGATGTGAATGTAAATTTATTGTGTTTTTGATCGGTTTCTACATTGTAATTGAATGTGTTCTGTATGTGTTTAATATTCGATGTGTTTGGATGTTGGTCTGTTAAGTTCATGAATTTAATTTTTTTATTCATTTTTTCAATGTTTGGTTATATCGTTATCGAATTATCAAAATATCACATCTACGTTAAAAATTGATAGAGAATTAACTATTATTTATGCATATAAAATGATTTATTTTCCGGAAAAAGTATATTATTAAATAAATATATTTTTATCCATAGTTAAACGGCTATTTCCTTAATTTGTGCTATTATCAAAATTGTACAAAACACCAGTAATGATATTTTTCAAACAAATAAAAATATCTACGTTTCACTATCCACTTAACGGTAAAATGTGTCAGCAATACATTTTATCATCCGACACTTATTATCATCACACTTTTTGTATCAAAAAAAGTCAAAACTAAAATTCACATTCTATAAAATATAAATTAATACATCAAAATGTACAATTCAAAATAGCATAAAAAACCATAATCAGAACATTAAACCGTACAATTTAACTATATTTCGGTTCACGATTATTCGATAGGGAAATATATTCAGAGTTAAAAATACTCAATTCTTTATCGAATCAGTTAGAAATCTATTGTCGTTTCCTGTTAGAACCCAAGTGGGGGTAAGTTACCGTGGGCCGATTCGAGATCTGTGTGAAAACCACTGGTAGTGCTAATTAGTTGACCACAGCCGACGGTAGTACTACACCACGGTCTTATCTATCATTATTGAAAACCGTTTTATTTCAAAATAGAGCTTCTCAATTTAATTTATAACGTATTAAAGGGAAATATATTCTACGAGTGGAAAACGTTATCGAACTAGTGCATGTAGGTCAGCTTTTAAAATTATTTATAATCTATCAATTATTTTATATTAATATGATTCAAAATATATCAATTGGTATAATAAATTTAAAATTTTCGATATTCATTTTTTTATGATATAATTTTTTTCATCGATTGCAAAGTAAAAATATTTTTTTTTGTTGTGTTGAATTTGAATAATCTTGTTGAAAATCGATTTCAATCGACGAATTAATAAATTTAATTTTGACATTCGTGGAATTTAAATTAATCGTTTTATTATAGTAGTGCGCTTGCGGTTTTTGTGCTGTACGAACCGATTGCACTGCTGATATGAATCCATTGAAACGCGTTACAATTTTTTCTTATACAAAAATTGAGCGTTCGTACTTACTTGACGATAATTAAAACGTTATAAAAATAAACATTATACGTATAGCGGTGTACGGATAATTAACGAAACGATAAGAATTGGCGCCAAAGTGGCTGTCGTGGTTTCTGTTCTTAAATATGTATGTCTAATTAATTTTACATAGCGCGAATATTTTCAAGCTTTACGATCGTTACATTTTTTTATATTCGTGTGTGTATTTTTTTCATGTTTAGATACAGTCGTTAACTATCTGCGAAACCGAGAGACAAAAGCCAAACATATCTTATCGTATGTGTGATGTGTACACACCCTTAAGAATATTTTTACTTTGCAATGTTTACTTTGTGATTAGCACCCGTTTAGGATTAGATCTTCACCCTGTGGTTGGGGTGTGAAAATTTTCCAAATCATATCTGTTGTTTTTGAAGATAAATAATTATTTTATTTTCAAATATAGTATAAATTTTCAGAGAAAACAAATGAATCGCTATATTTATTTAAACCTGTCAATGTTGACTGCTATAATTTGATTTGTAAGCATGAAATTTTCATTTCGGAACAAGAAAAAACCAATATTCTCGAAACCCTTTTTTTTGACAATTCAAAACAAAGCGTATCTTCTCGGAATCAGTTCGTCACCGGTTTACATTTTCGACTCGTCGAATTTCGCCGAAATTTATTTTCGCTTCACAGTAATCGTATGACAAATTGTTAAAACTTATCTTCTACACCTCAGAGTCGACTTTAAAATGTACATGTTGATCGTTTCGAAGAACAATCGCTTATTAAAGGTGTTGATCGCGAATTCGAATCGCCGATTGTTCGGTTTAGAAGTCGTCAGTCGATACGTACGATCGTTATTATTATTTTTTATTGGTTCTAATTCAATGAGTGGCTTATCTTGCCGGTCTCGCCATAATATTTTCGATAAAGCATCGTGCAAACAAAGGATTGATCTTCGGTGCACGGGCAGTGCACCTGCAACTCACCTGTGAGGTCCAATGTTTATATTTCTCTATGGTAAATAGTCAAGTGTTACAATAGTATCCACTTGCTTTATTGATAAGCGATATGTTATACACGATTATGAACTACCATTTTGGACTGCCGCATATTATGATTTTTATTCCGTTACTAGCTTCTGTGACTCGGATTCGCTCGAAATTCTTTGGACTTTAAACCGATTATGTACTGTTGTATTGTATTTCTGGTTCGTATAATATTTGAAATCGCTGGGTTATGAAAAAGCTCCTCTGAGAATTGTCAAACGATAGAAATCCCATTTGTGAAATTGTAAAATATAATGATGCTGAAATATTTTCAGGCGTATATAAAATGATTTTAGAAAGTTTCACTGTCAAAAGATTATCCGTTGAGGGGTTTTTAAATTACATACAGACATACATTCAATTTAAATTTTGTAGATTTATAAGAGTGATTATATAATTGTAATAATAGAAAGTAAAATAATTATTTTACTCGATAACGTTATCGTTAAAAATATTTTCAAATAACCACAAGAAATTTTTATTAAATTTAAAAAATAATATATTTCTAAACGTTAAGTCATCAAATATTAAAAGTACGTTTTTTTTTTAAGGAAAACCTCGAATTTATCATCATTATTATTATCGATTGATACAACTATTTACTAAAAAAAAAATCGATCAGTACACGAGCTTTGATAATGCAATGCTTCACTTATCAATTTTCCGCATTTTGAAGTACCTGTCTACGATTTTTGCTAGTTCAGGTGATTTTGATGAGCCACTCGATCGCACACCCCCATCGCTAGATTACGTATTCATTACGGACTGATATCCGCGTGTCAAATATTTACCGTATCTATCGTAATCTCTTACACCAAATTAGCATGTATAAAACGGGATCTGACATTCGTTTCTGTTGATTTACAGGCAGCAGCGGCGACGAGTTGGAAGTGTCCGGAGTCACCACCGGCGAGGAGGAGGACCTCGATTCGGTGGATTCTAACCAATTGTCGCCGAAGAACTCGAATCAGGATGCTCTTGAAATAATACCGTTGTCGGAAAATGCTCAATCCAGTTCCGATCACGTACAATCTAGAAGAAAGAGCACTCCGCAGCAGATCATCGACTCTTCACTGTATCAGATTCCAGGGATATCCTTGCACGAGAGCGACACAGAAAACGATAAAAAATACATCAAATTAAGTCCCCTAAGAAACGTTTCAAGTCCTGATGAGTCTAGTTCAAGAGAATTTTCTTTCACCGACGCTTTACAATTGAAGAATCATAATTTTAGTCAAGACGCTAAAATAAAATCGAACGACGATTCGAGTCTGAGGATCAAGTCTGTCGAAACGCTTCTCAAGTCGCAAGAGGGGAAATCAAACGAGGCGAAAGGCGACGATGTAAAAATGAAAAACCAAGAGATGATAGTGCCCAGCGAACTTCTGGTGATGACCAGCAGAGAAAAAGATGGAAGAGAAGGAGTTTTGGCTAGAAGTTTCGTAGCTAGAGGAGTTCGATACGGTCCATTCGCAGGAAAATGGGCATCTCTTCCTGCCGATGCTCGATACGCTTGGGAGGTATGTATTTTTTTATATATCGGAAAATTAATAATTGTACTTTTTTCTTTCTCGAGAGGTGTTCTGTTCAGACGCGTTTCTTTTCGTCGCAGCACTTGTGCAAATTAGCATAGTTTGTCGCCGAGCACGTTCGTCGTCCCGAACAGAGACGCTCTTCGCGTATTTGCATATGTTTATATGGGACTACGGCAATTATGCCCGAAGGTTCCATTGTTAATAATATCCATGCTCATATTGAAATCATATAATGAAAAGGGCATTCGCGTCCATCTCCGAGCGGAGAGACGTTCAACCGTATTCTGTGCGAAAATGTCAAATCTATAAAACGTCACCCTGTCATTGAGAAAATGTCGGTTGAACTTTAAAAAACGGTTTGAAAAACTAGAAATTCTTCTTTCGCACGTTGAGAAAAAAATCGTTGTTTTTCAAACGATACGCGTAGTACAAATGAATGAAAATAATTAGACGTAGGGGGTCACACAAATGGGTGGAAATTAGGGTATGAACCCCGCGATACTTCTGTGTGCGATAGCACAATTGTCATGGGTACTCTTTTTTTTTCAATCGAACGTGTTTCGTTGACGTTTCATCAATTTTTTGCACCTGAATATTATTGCCTGTATCTTTTTGAGTGGCTGAACGACTCGCACTAGCAGGGGATGCTTGTCAGGTAAAAACGTTCGATGAGTATGTGTCAAATGTTCATTTTTTGATTCGAAAATATTTCGCGATTATAATTTTACATAACGTCGGAAGTTTACTTAAAATCGTATATTTAGAATTCGCATAAATGCGTTTCGAAGAGTTCACAATAATTGGAGCATATTATGAGTGCAAACATCGATGCATGTGTTATATTTGCGTTTCACCGTTTCCTTTCGGTCGTGCTTCAAATATTTGTATTGGTGTCTGGATACATTGTTGATCTGCCAATATTCGAATCTTTCAACTATACCGAAGCAAAAACACTTAAGCCTATTTATATAATACACATTTTTTAAACACGCATGCTTATACAGAAGATCGAAATGTGAAAAAAAAATTCAGAGATCCTCACTGTCGTTTCACACGTCTGCCAGTTAAGTCTTTTTCTTTTCAACAACCCATGTGTCGCACTATTGTAAGAGATACAGCTTTATCGTTTATTTATCCCGAATTTTCATTGTTCATTTGCTAGTTTTTCTTTTTGACAAAATTCCGAAAATATATTTTTAAATATTGAAAAAACTAAAATTATTTAAAATTATCTTATTGTTAGTTACAATTCAAATATTATTATTCGAGTGTGATATGTGCATGGTATAGAAACCGACAAAACTAGGTATGCTCTTCCAGGTGTCGATATGATTGACATGCTTTCATCAGGTAAACCATGTCACCTGAATTCATCCAACATTAAAAAAAATCTATTCATATGCGTATAATACATACAATGTATAAATTCACTAGTGTGATTCGTAAATGCATACCAAAAATACTTGTGATAAGAAACATATTCAATTTAAATTATTTTCGAACAAAATTTAAAATATCTAGATTCCGTTTTCCGAAATGAACACAATATATTCAGTAGTGGCATTTTAGTGGGTACTGCACAAAGAAAAAAATGTCACTGCAGTGAGACATCTCACAACAAATGATCATCCCTAACGCACTTTAATCCTTTTTCGGGTCGAATTAATCTCCGAAGAATACTCATATTGAACAATTATATTGCGATGAAAAAAACGAATATAATATGAAAAAAGATCAGTAGTATTTCCGATGAAATACGAATAAACTCACAAGATAAATCAGCAATACATCGACGATGAACATAATAGGAAACGCAGATCGGAAATACGATAGTAGATTCATTGCGCACGCATTTAATCCCGATATTGCGAATTTCACGTCAACATTATTATTTTTTTCGTTTCGATTTACAGATAAATTTTGCGGTTTTGTGCCCACGTAACCGCATTCTGTTTCCAGAACGGAGATAGTTAAAACTCGAAGTAGAACATTTAATTGGGAGTGATAACGTTTTGATTAAATCGTTGTGTATAGCCACACGTTCGTATGTGCATATGTGAAATCGCATATAATTGCGTATATATGAGCATTTCTCATATCTGACCACGATAAGATTGGATATGTGAATTTCGAATTAATTACACGGAATTCAGTTCTTGAGGTTTTTCGGCATGCCTATGTATTTTTTTTAGCGATATCAAACACAATGTGGTGTCACCCCAATGTCAAAGTAATTAAAAAAAAACTCAAAGTTTTACAAATTAAATGCATAATGATTGAATGCAACATTTTCACCGGTATTATTTGATAAACTGACCGTTTTTTGAGTAATTTTTTTCAACATAATAAAATCATAGTTATTGTCATTCCATCACATATCATATCTCAATGCGATACAAAAGGGGACGATCTCCTTCACACATGATCACAATAAAATTATACTATATCGATGCGAGCTTTTTCACATGCAACAATGGACATTTGCACTACCTGTTTTTCCGAAGATGACTATACGGCCACTGACCGTCAAACGTCATTCTTTTTTTAACATGTCAACCCCATTGTAGACGATTTGACACTTCTGACCTCCGAGATGGACACAATGGTGACCAAACGAGGGCTCTTCGTCATATTTCTGTATATCAAATGTGCGAAGATATCGCAACGGATCTATTATTTCGTCCTGGGACACAATGGACGCATCGCGAAACAGGAAATTTATGAATATCGTAATGCAGCTATATTAAATTTTCATCATTGTTAAATTCATTCCCGTTCATATATTCAATATTTCGATGAATATTAATACTTTTTCGCTCGAAGCGTGAGAAGTCAGAGACGATATTGCAAATTAATATCGGATGAACCGGATATGCATAAAACGTATCGATTATGCTTTGTGTAGTAATTTTTTGCATATTGGGTTTCGGCATGTCAGTTAAACGTATGATAATAACTTTTTAAGAGTCGTATGAATAATTTAGGAGAGAATGTCGCGTTTCTTTGATTGAAAGGCCAAAGCGAATTGCGAAAATAAAAATTACATAGGTATCAACCGCACATAATATGACTGACGTATGACGTTTGAATTTGAATAATTACAATATCGATGGGTAGTTTTTTTAGACACCCCTTAAAAAGCGCTTCGGATGAATTAAAAACGTCGATGCATTCAAATTTAATTATCTACTTTCGAAAATTCGGAGCGGAGCTTTCAAATATTCATCGAATTCAATCTCTCAAAGTCGAATTGTATAAGACTAAAAAAAATCTTTATATTATTCAAAATTATTGTATTATTAATATCAAAGTAAAAAAAGGCAACTAATATTCACAAAATACATAACAATTTTATAGATGACTTTTTTCAAGATCGTTATTAATGTACAAGATATTGATGACTACCCCACTTGCTCTATTTCAAGCCGTATTTACCCCAAATGGCCTTATGCGAAAATTTCAGCAAACAATTAATATGTTTAATTAAAAGTTTGAATTTCGAAACATTCATATTAAAATGTTGAACCGGACAAATGATCGAATTAAACCGGACAATTGCCACACTCTGTCTTATGACACGTGATGCTGTTGGCCAGTGATAATTCACACGGAACGATTATTCAGTTTGACGTCGGTGTCAACTGTTGGTAATGGCCTAGCATTTATCAACGGACATCGGGTTGAATTTCGCGTTAATCAGTCGGGGGGTTGAATTCGAAAATGCGATGTTTTGTTTTCGATCGAATCACCAGTGGGTCAAAGCGATCGTTTGTATAGGAATTTTATTAATCCATGCGCGAAAATCATAACCGTATCGACGGTATTACAAGGGAAAGAATTCGAAACGGGGGTCGGAATCGCAATAGGGGTGGAAAAGGGCGTTTGTTATGCGATTACATCGCAAGCTGTCGCTGATCACCTCTATTGCGTTTCGTGTATTATTTCATGCAATACATGAATGGTTCTGTTAGATTTGAGATTTTCGTGTGTTTGTTAAACTTCAATTTTTTTTAAAAAATTGAGCTTTTTATCACTTGTAATCTTGAAATTTTAAAGTCGGATATGTTAATTATCTTTGAGCGTTATCTTTAAGTGACAAACTTTCATATTTTTCTCATGAAATTCGATACTTTGAATGATATGAAATATTTCCAAAACAAACTGAATGCTGTATCGAAGCTGTCCAAATAAGACAATACTCTGTTTTCGCATTTAAACAAACGATTGACGCAATCTTGATTCTATTTTCAAACACTGGCGTCGATGATATTTCAATAAACTAACCAAGCACGCTTTTATTGGCAACGGAATCTGAACAATCAGACTTAGTGGCATTCCGAATCTCTTTGATTTATTATTAGATCAATAAGGAAATTAGTAATTATTTTTAATTCACTAAATTTGTTTGAAATAATAATTTTAAATTTTCACGTTTATGAGGATTATAGAAAATTATGTAATATAAATTCCTAAGTAGCAAAATATAAAATGATCTTTTCAGTAATCAATTAGAATATGAATAACTCAAAAATTACTCATGTGCATGTAAAACACTAGACATTAGACACTAGACATTAGACATTAGACACTAGACACTAGACTAATAAAATTCGACATTAATCAACATAAAACAGCTCAATTATTCAACATTCAATCGATGCACCCACAATTTTCAAACACACACCGCACAAGAGGAATCTGCCCATTGTTGCGAAACCTTCCGGTTACATACATCATACCTTCCGGTCTGTTGGGTTACGCCGTGCAAATGCGCAAGTACACCAAAGAGCCAACCCAACCATTGTTGCCTGTCCAAATTAAACGTTCATAATTTAGTTAGGAGCGTGGCTCGATGTTTGCAGGTCTGTGGCCAACCACCCTTCGTCGTTGACGCCCTTAAGCTATTTCCAGATCGTCTCTATTTTGAGGGATGGACGAACGTCTGCTAGATAATGCATGACGGTTTGAAGATTGCGAAAATTTCACGTTTTAGTATATGTGTATGTTTGTACTTGAGCGTGTAGCGATTTCTCAACATCATATTCTTCATTTGTCTTGTCCGTTGCAGCCGCATTTACGGTACATTTGCTTCTCATATCTCGAGAGGAATTTTCTTCGTCTTCCCTTCCGATTATATATCTATTTTTTTATATAATATGAAATAAATTCATTTCAATTTTTATTGAAAAACTAAAATTTGATAGAATACTGCAGAAACTTCGGTTATGTTCAGAACTCATCAATTCGTCAATGGCTCGTTTGCCTTCGATCGAAAGCGTCCTGCTTTTTATATTCGCATATTTTTCTTTCTCTCGTTGCCAATAAAAAGCATATCGGCAGATGTTGTGTGTTTCTGCAATGCTCATCACAACTCCTAAGTGAAAATATGTGAAGTGAAGCGAACTTTAAGACCGAACTGCCACCGCCATATGCTCGGACCATCGCTCATCGATTTCGGTTCACGATTTAAGGATGGATGATTCTCGTTGCAAGATGTAACGTGATTTTTTTATTAGATAGGTCATATGAGCGATCAAAATTATTAAATTTTATATTGTAAATACACGCGATGATGGGTTTCGTATTCTGAAGAGAGTAGGGTGTCCTTTTTTCTTAATTGATCAATTGATATGGAGAATTTCAAATTTTTGATTTAAAAGTGTGTTTTTATAATGATACATAAAATAGTAATTAAATAAGGGTCATCCATCGATGTATCGATCAAATTCAATCGATTTGAAACTACCTATCATGCGTTGTTATTAATCAATGGAAATTATAGATTAGTAAATCTACTTTTACACTTAAAAGTGAGCGATTATTTATTAAATATAAAAATAATTAGAAAGCAATACCTGTAATAATAAATAAAATTATATTTACAATCGATCAATATCGAAATAATTATTGGTTCAAGTTATCGATTCAACGAATTCTTTCATCGATAATCGGATAGTTTTCATAATCTTCTCATCTTGCGACAAGTGATTATTAGAGAAGTGCACAACCCTCCACATCTCGCCCTTCGTTTTTTTGTGGGTGGTAAATGTACCTTAAAGCCTTCGGCTTTTAGGGGTGGTGTAGTGAGGTTGTTAAAGCCCGCAGCGTTTGACTGGATAGTCGTTCAGTTCTTTGGAAAATTGCTTTATGATTCTTTTATGTCACGTGTTATTTAAGGTTAGGTTAGCGAATCCGGGGGTGGAATCGAGGGGTGAATTCAATACATTGTAATGCATATTGCAGCGTTTTAGTACTGATTTTTCGACGTAATAATAAATTATTAGTTCTTATTCGGCGATCGGTCATTTGTTATTCTGGCAATAATTGAAGAAAAACGTTTAAAAGTGCAACGTTTACTAATGACGTTAGTTCGAATATTGTCGTGACCGCTTTGAGATATGATCTTCTCGTTAGTGAAAAATATTAAAATTTGACGATTTAAGAAGTGTGTTTTTTTTAGTATGCGCGACAATCTTATCGTTAATATTTAATTGTGAATAATCACTTGTTGTTTTCACGAATTAATTTGCGCTTGATGTGGAGAAAAGTAGTTCGATTGTGCTTTCGACACGACACTTTGCAATTCATTATCGATTTGATAATCAAAGTATGAATGGAATCAATCTTGATTAGAGGAAAATTCTGACATAATTGTAATAGATTGTGAGAGGTACTTGTATATTTCACGATTAGCATAGCATTCGTTGTGTTAAGTTATAGATAAAGTTCGTTTTAAATATTCATCATAATTATCAACGGTATAAGATATCTAGTATATGGGGTAGTACTCATTATTTTTCTAACTAGAAATTATTGTTTTTCTTGTTCTAATTGCTTACATTTTGAGTGAGAAATGTAACATTTTCTAGCTAGAGTCTAGCAAGAAAACAAACATCTCTGGTTACAACTCTCGGTGAATTTCGCTTCCTAGCTGCTTGATTTTATATAAAGACGGTGTTCCCCTTTTCATATTATGTTTGATTTAGTTAAGTTACATTTTAAGTTATTTTTAGATAGAATATTGAATGTGACCTTATAAGATACTAAAATTATTGTGAATGTAACAATTTATTTTTACTGATGCAACTGTCCGAACTAGACCTTAGCTTTTCAACAATTCCGTAGCTATGAAATTTTTCAGTTAGATATTGTTAGCTCTTAGACAATTATTTCAAAATGTTAAATCGTACGGTTAAAAAAAAGATATTCAGCGAAAATTGAACACGAAATTAAAACAAACTTTTCGAAAAGGCACACAGTAGCGTCAAACATCAAAATCATCCGCGGGGCAAAAGCGGCCCTCGCCATACATACATACATCCACCGGAGCAGAAATACGAAAAGCGAGCATTAAACAGCACATACCTACAAAGTTATACTTTTCACGTTAGTACACACAAACACGGATATACGCGAGCAGCCTTCTGCTTTTCATATCGCTCTGCAAATGTGAAACTTTGCCATTTTTCACGCTCGGCGGGAGACGCTAGCCAACTTTCAGCCCGAATTTCCAGACGAGCTCACTCGAGTGGGTTATATATGTATATTTTTGTATGTTTGTATATATGTATTTTTGTATGTGTGTGATTTTGGAAAGTCGTGTGTGAGTCGTTAGTTGAATGTGTGTGTGTGTGTAAGCGCGAGTTATAAAGTAGCTTTTCCTAGTAAGCGGTTTCAATTTGTGTCGAGTGCAATTCAGATAATTTTGCGAAATTACTGTTTCATTATTTTAATTTTGGTTTTTTTGCTGAGGTATTTTAGTTTTGAGTGAATTTAATTCGTTTGATATTAAGAGATTTTTATTTTGATGAAAATTCGATTCATTTGGGGGTTGATATGTCTATCGTTGGTTAAGCTGCTTATTAAAACAAGCATATTTTATACTTATCGAATTTGAAAGCATTCACTTCTAATCGACAATCAAAAATCGGGCATTAAATTATCTAATTTATTTCATTTTATATCATGTTAATCGTTTAAATACATTTTCTTTAAATAATTTAAAATAATTAAATTGATTCAAATCGGATTTTCGGTGTTCAGAAATTTAAAGACCAAATTGATATATGCCAAAAGCTCCAAAATTAATCTTATGTATCTAATATTGCACAGATTTTTCATATATTCAATATTTTTATTAAATATAATATTATATTTAAGCAATCCTTTGTCGAGACACATATCGAGTAATAGAATAATAACGGTAGCGATCCATTATCTCATAAACCCCCCCGTCACGATGATCTATCCTTTTCTAAACACACCATACAACAACACACCAACTCTCAAACTATCAATTAAATAAAAATTATCAAAAAAAAAAAAAAAATCAATTTAGCACGAAAAGCACATACCTACGAACAACAAACACCCCATCAACTTTGAACTTTGTGGAGCTCGTCGAGCTTCACGGAAACCCTTTAGATTTTACGAGATTTTCTCTGCCCTTCGGTCGTTGTAAGAAACGTTTGTCACGCGACTTATTTTCGCAATACGACGAAAAAATATAACGTTCGACTGTTGTTTTTCATCGGCTTTATACGTAGATGTGTTATAATTTGTTATAACTCGAATACGCTCCGAACGTGTCACGAACCATTTATATGGAAATGCGATTTTTCCAGATTGCAATTATGAAGGCAATTTACGGCAGATATCGCTTTATCAATATAAAATAATATGAGACCACGTATCTGATTAGGGTTGCTTTTTTTTGTATTTTTTTGTAAAATTATAAGGAAGTGCTTTGTATCGAAACGATCGATCTTTCGTTCGACATCTCAAGTTTAGTATAATAAAAATATATTTTTCAGATATGTTTCAATCGTTATTTGCTTTTTTGAATGAAAATGAAATTGTTTCACACATACATTTATTAGTGTAAGAATAAAATCACGCGACTCTAAATTATACGTATGTTTGATATATTAAGTCCTTGAATTTTATCTGAATTTATATGAAGTATTTATGTAAAAAATTGTTTTATTTTTATAAAATCTCTAATTAAATATAAAAATTATATTAATTTATAAATATTTTGCATTAAACACGAATGAAATGAAAATTTTTCACAAGCGAAAGTTTGAGATGCTCATTTTCTTGATACATACATACGACAAAAGGTTTCCAACCCCACTTTTTACGACTTCGTCCCCTTCGACTTGACCTCTCATCGAAATCGCTTCGTGGTTATCACTGGAAAAAAGCAAGGAAATGCTTTTAATTTTCTAGTGTGACATCTCAATTATATCTCGACTCGGGTTTCGGTCTAGTGCGGGTTTTTCCGGAAAATGTCTATAGAGATTTTTCCTCGTGCAGGGGAAAATTGTGGGGATAGGTGGTTCGTTCAAATAAGCGGCTATCAGTTCCGGTGTTGTGTGTTTCCGGTCGCTTCCGGAATAAAGAAGGTTTCGTTGTTTTAATTGACTTGTAGATTTTGTTTGTGGATGATGATATCTGATGTTAAGCGGTGAAAAACTGTTTGATTTTAATATTTAATAATTTATTAGAAGTGTCTTTTATTAAAAAAGTATTTTATATTAAGATTTGCTCTATGATATTTATCGATTTGGACTGGAATATATGCTTAATTTTTCAAAATTACATGTCACAATTAGACAATATGAAGGGAAACTCATCAATGCAGCTAGTTTTTATTAAGATAACTAATTATATATAAGAAGAATTAGATTGAATTTTTCGATAGCAAGTTGTCCTAAACGAAATATTTTTTTAAGAAAAAGAGATAGTCAATTTAAAGAGCATAATTTAAAATTGCACAAATTTGTCAATCATTTAAGTTATACGATTGAGTGACAAAACGTCTTACGCCTGGAACTTCTAGTCCCATACTTCCTTGAAGATTTATTATTAGTTTTATAAATAAAAAAAATGTTTTCGACGACTCCTCAACATGTTTTATAGTATCTAAACACACATAAAAAAAGAATAGAACAAATTTTCCGGAGGCCGTTCTAACGCATTATTTCCTGCCGTCTGTTTACATTTCCGATTACGCAGTCCGTATACATCTTATCACACACTACCATCCGAATATCAATAGCTTCTTATCGTGTCTGTCCAAGAGGTTTTCGGGGTGCAAACTGTTATTTTCACTTGGCCGGACGTATCTTATCTCTTCAACGTCCAGTAGCTTCCTTAGCACGCAACGGAAACTATTTGTACCATTATTACGTAGGGGATGCCGAATCTTATGAATGTACTCGAGTTTTATTTATCGATTGCGCTCATTGGAAAATATCGTCACAATGATCCGTTGTCGTCGCAGGTACGTTTTTGAATTTTCATAAGTGCATGCGATTCAATAGATTCGAATGTTGTGGTACAGATGAAAGGCGTTGTGCTAAATGTAATACGTCCGGTTCGGACCGCGTTAATTCTCTCGACAATACGTACAAAGGGTCAATGGGTGACAATAGGGTGGCGAATGTAATTTTGTCATCGCGAAAATACGCGGTGTGAGCTCGAGTGTAAATACGTATTGACGATTTTATCTTTTACGAAACATGAAAATTAATTAATTTCTTTTATAGAGACATCTTTGCGTAGCGCGTGAATTAAATTAGAGGTTTTGCAAGATGGTGTTTTTTTTCATCGAAGGAGATACAATTTTAATTTAGTTTTTTAACAAGCACATAGGTGTCACTAATTTTTTTATTAATAAAATTTTCAACAAATGAATTTGAAATTATTTTGATTCAATAAATAGAATAAATCAAATTTTATACAACAAAATATTGAAAATTCATAATTAGACATTTTTCACTAAGTTAATTGTGATTAATCGATATAAAATAAATATCGTTTTAATTTTTCAGGTTATTGCTGGCACTGGGGTTCGTGGTTGGTTAGACGCATCTCATGAACCATCAAATTGGCTGAAATTCGTTCGTTCATCAACTCACATCCCCGAAGTGAATTTACAACACGTTCTTCTCGCCGGACAGGTCTGTATACATTTATTTAATTCGAATCAAAACACATTAATTGAAACGAATAAATTTGCCCAATCGACATTCATGAGAGTCTGTTATGAATACGTTTGACACTTTCTCCGTTACATTTTTCATCGATCGATAAGATCGGTAAATAAGTACGTCCGCACGAGAACGGGTTTGCACAAGGAGTTAATTTTTTGCTTGTTGTTCATTAGCACATTCGCATAGATAAGATTGCTAATTAAATAAAATCTATAGCTATATTAACGATTTGATTATGCAAATGCATACATTTGAATGTGCTTATAAAGTTTACAGTCAATAATTTATATCGATCGAAAACACTTAAATTATTTATGTATTTTTTTTTCAAATGCAGCTATGGTATTGCGTTTCTCGAGATATTCCAGCAGGATCTGAGCTAGTTTTGGGTCCTAGAGAACCATTGCTTTTACAAGAACTGCTTCAAGCGCCTCAAGAAGACCGAAGCGATAGAGATGCCGGTGAGTTTCATGACAAATTATATTTTTTTCCATCGAAATCGACAATTGTATCATAAATCATTTCTGTACACCAATCATTGGTCATTTACTAGTATGCAATTACGCTGACCCCGCGTCCTCGAAGAGACCATCTGTCAAATTTGTATGTATATTTTTTCTCCAATCAATAACAATCACAAATAAATAAATAAACGAACGTAAGTAGACATAGAGTGTATTTTGAAAAATAACGTTTTTTCCCCATTTGGGGTGCGCTTTTTTAAATCAAGGGAGGAACTTTTTATATCCATCCGATGCTGACTTCCGGAACATGCGCGTGTCCCACTTCCTGTCTCGACGACCAAATCTCCCCTTGATCGTTTCGATGTGACTTTTGTTTCGTGATTTTCGATGTGACTTTCGTTTCGTGATTTTTCCACGCGTCCCAAGTGGTGTTTTGTTAATCAGAGACGGTGAGGGTGTGATTGTGTTTTTTTTTTAGTTGAAAATAAAAACGTTTGACCCCCTTTATTTAGATTCGATTCGATGAAAATTCGTAATTTCATTCTTTTTGATTTTTTTTAAATTTATATTTAATGCATACTCTAAAATATTGTTGAGAACATGTATTCATGCGTTTTTACTTGGTTATTTGAATTAAGATAGAGCTTTTATAATCATGTATAATAGAATAATATAATTATTTAGAAAAAAATAATTCGTTTATCATAAAATTGATTGAATATTCATACAATATCTAATTATGCATGATTTTAAAGTTAGACTAACAATTATATATATATATATAGAGAAATGTCACAAATATGGACCAGTGATTCAATATGGATCATCATGAAATTTATCACAAAATTAAACTACCTATCAATTTTGCATATAATATATGGTTTTATGGTATTTAGTGTTCGTATAACTGAATCTATTATAAATCTTATTGGATCCAAATAATAATCTATTTAAAATTGCAATGTTTTCAAATAATTTTTATTCTATCAAAACATTGCAATTAATTTAGAGTCGCACGAAAATTCAATCTATTCAATTAACTCTTTTCAACTATTCGAAACGTCATATTAAAAACTTAACACGTTCCACACCCACCCGTCACATTTCACCCCATTCGACTCCAATTTACGGCACACGATCTTTTCAAAGCCGTTTTATTAAATTCTACAGTATCTATACGCAAAATCTCATATTCACTTCTCTCGCTTTCATATTATGCGAAAAAAATAAATATTCGGCGGATTTGAGCTCGCACATTTTAACCCTTTCGATCTTTCGCTTCGATTGCGGTGCAATCAGATGCGGTCTGACGAAGAGATAAAAATCTCCACCACGTGTCTGCTTAAAAAAATATTCGCTTTTTTAATTGGCATCATGCACAAGGGGCCAGAGAATCGAGCGAGTTTTAATTAACTCGATAATATAACGACGTTATTGAATTTTCGATCGCGATCGGCTTCGGTGAGGTTTTTCACGGATGTTGAATGTTTGTCTTATTAATAATAAGAGGATATTGTAAAATAATCAAATTGAAAATGACATTATGAGGTTAAGTTTTTTATAAATGAATTATGTGAAATTTTTAAACATGTCTCACTGAAAACTTCATCGTTAAAAAGTATTATCAATTTAAAAGAAAATTCAATCAGATTATTGCGTAAATGAATAATCTTATAATTGGTTTATTTATTTTCTCTAATTTTCATATTCACAAATATGCAGCTAAATCCATTCAAATGACAACATACATTCATCCTTCTTCAATAATTTTCCCGGAAAATTCTATCAAAACGCTACTTTTGGAATAATTTTCTTTAAAAATAAAATCATAAAGATACTTTTCATTAAAAACAAACATCAATAAGTCAAATAATTTTGTTATTTAATCGTTTTAACCCCACCAATGTTTCACATAACGTACGCTTCGCGAGCGTCAGAAGTCATCGTCAACCGAGGACACGCAAATGCAAGCAGTTGGCTTATGACCCGTCCCTTTGCATATTTTACCACTATTTTTTTTTCAATATACACTCATAGCATTAATAAAGCAATGCAAACGCGATACTGATCGAATTCAACTTTGTGGCAATCAAAGCGTGACGATGACATCTGGTGATGCAGGTGAAGAGAGACAGACCAGCACCAACGACAAACGGTCTCGTGATTTGGAAGGGTGAAAACCATATTGTGTCCTTAATTTAAATACGAAATTATTTTGCTAAAATATTCAAAATTTATTCAATTCCAATTAAACAACGATTAATGTTAAAAAAATATGATTTTTTTATCGGAAATTCAATAGACAGTCTCACATACGTTCATCGTTTGATTAAGATATGTTGTAAGTTTGTTGAATTTTGAGAGTTTTCTTGTTAGTAATGGGTTAAAAGTTAAAATATTGTTTCACCAGACATAGTTCGTGTTTGTATAAGGGTTTGAAACACCCCTGTTTTGAACTGAGCTAATTACTATGGGAACTAGCCAACGTGGCCCCATTGACCCTCCGACGTTCACTTCGAAAAGTGATGGATATGTCATCGGTGGTGATTTTTTTTTCACAAACAAATAAACAATCATTGACGATCGATATTAAATCGTTTATAAATAAGTAGTTTGTTATTTGAGTTGTGTGCGAGGTTATTCGATTTCGAAAAAATATCCAAATGTGTGCTTTACGAATAAGTCTATGATGGAATTGAATATTGAAAATGGATATTTTCGAATTATCAATTGTCCATTCTTCGATTTATCGAAATCTATTACCGAAGCGCGTCATGGATACTTTCTCTCACGTGCGCGTCGTTTTACCGTTTGCGCAAAACTATTTTTGTGTTACAATTTTATCGTCGTTATAATATTTATACAACAAACGCGAGAGAGAGTCGATTTTACGATGGGCTAATAATAATGGAAAGTTTTTTCAATCGAATCGATGATATTGTAAGGGCTTTCAACACTGGAAATCTAGTCCGAACTATCAACGAAAAAATACGTTCTGTATATGATCCGGTTCCGAAACGACAGACGAGTTTATAAAGTCGAAATAATGAACGATCATAACGAAGCAGAATATAAAGAAAATTTTACGATGATAATAATTTTTTTTTTCGTGCAATAATTTTAATATTTATGCCGTACAACTGTTGTCGGGGGAGTTATGTCCTTTGGTGTAATACGCCCGAACGATAATTTCTTCTTAGCGTTTTCGCCCCGTCTTTGTTTAGGTGTTTATCTTCGAAATGCTGCTTTCTCTGCATTCAAAATATAGCCTTTTGACTTTCGAGAAGGGGTTGAGCGAGCAATTAAAACTTTTAATATAGCCCCGAAGGCTGCATACATGGATTTACGATGGCAATTCCGCTCCAGCTCTCAGTATATAACATCCGTGAGATTTCAATGAATTATATTTTTTTCATTGTGAGTGAAATATTCAAGGGGGTGTAGATACGTGTCTTATCATCGCATGCGATAATTCGGATTATATTTTCGCACGATTTGACGATTCAATGAAGGATTTAATGAAATCTCACATATGAAATTCATTGTCGACAAATAGTGGATGTTTAATATGCAGATTTTAAGCTCCCCTTCATTTCATTCATATCTGGTTTTGATTGACAAATCCTTCTGGCCAATTCATAGAAACGATTCGCGGTACATTAGATTAAAACAGAATATTATTACGCTTTCGAATCGCTGATCGTCGATACGCATATGAATATTAATAGATAAGTTTATGCAACGTGTATGGAGAGATTTTTTTTCAGCAGCACAATTCAATTTATTTTAACGTATCAGTGGTTATGTTTACATAAGATATTTCGCCATGTATTGTATGATTTTTCAATAACATTTTATTTTAATTACTATTTTATGGATATATTCAAAAATGAAAAAGTATATTTAGCTTCGAATAACATTATAGAATATAATATTTGTCACATGTGTTTAGTACTCTGACTAGGATCTAGTGACTTGTAAACTTTCTAGAGTCCTTATATGAGGAAAAGACCTATAGACATACAATTTTCTTACGAAAAGTATTTTTAAACAAACTCTAAATGAACAAATCTACATTTTTACGACACATCAAACAAATCCCAGTCTAAAATCGCCATTTTTATCCGACTGCTCGTCATTGGAAGTTGGCGCCAAATGTCGCACGTCGTCCCGCCTCATGACAACGTCAGAGCAGTAAACTTTCGACACTCGTTAAGCCGGAAACTCTCGCAAACTTGATTACGACTCCTCAGTAGATGATTCGCGGCATCTGCTCCTCGCTATGGGGGCCAAGTCATCATCTGCCCTGACGATTAAACGGCGTCTTGGAGGCTCGTAAAACCCGCTTCTAAAGGGTTGAGAGTTCGCCGAGGGCTGCGAACTCTCTGAGGGTTCGGCTCGAGTTGATGTGCGCGACGTAATTGGTTCGGGTCGTAAAGTTGACTGATGGAGTATACAGTGGAACCTCGTATAACGAGTATATTTAATTCTTGAATTATACTCTTCAAGAGAAACAATATTTTTCGAAAGACGAAAAGCATAAGTTTAGCATAAGTCACAATATCTGTCGTCACTCGTTATGCGAAATATCTCTCGTCAAGCGAGTCATTTTGTTGTGATCGTTATGCTAAGTGCTCGTTAAACAAAATAATTATTTTTTGAAAGATGAAAAGCATAAGTATAGCACATGTCCCAATATCTTTCATCACTCGATATGCGAAATATCTCTCGTTGAGCGAGTCATTTTGTTGTGATCGTTATGCTATGTGCTTGTTAAGCGAAACCTTTTTTTTTTTAAAGATGAAAAATACAAGTTAAGTTCGAAAGCACAAGTTACAATATCTCTGTCGTCATTTGTCATATAAAACATATCTCTTTATATGAGTTTTTTTGTTTCGATTGTTAAGTGAGGTGCTCTCACTAAGCGAGGTTCCACTATACATAAGAAAAGTGTACAATGGATTTTCTTTTAGCATTTCGATTAAAAAATGACTTAGTTAACGAGCGATGTTTCAAATTACGAATGATAAGAGAAAATATGTGACATGAGCTTTCATCGTTTCGTTGATTGAGGGTTTCGCACTACAAGTAAGAATCTGGAACTAATTATGCTCGTTATGCGAGGTTATACTGTATAGATCGCTCGAGTCGTGAGAATTTCGGGTTGTGTCGTATTTAGGTTTTCGAATAGAGTTTCAGAATTAGGTTTTCGAGTTGGGTTTTCGAATTTGTTCGAAAGATTATTATTTTCGATTCGTCGGGGGACGAATGAATATGTTCGCGTTTGGATTATGACAGGCTGGACGTTATTGTGTTTGAGGATTATGATGATTCTGTTGATGGAAAGGGTTGTTTTTGTATTATGTGCTTATAAAGAATTATTTTATACGTGATTGATATTCAGAGGTGGTGACCGGTCGAAAAAAATTATATTTTTATCATTCCATAAAAAATAGTATTTCTGTAATATTTGATTTTTTACTCTAAAGAAATAATACCCATTTTCAACTAAATACCAATTCTAACAAAGATTTATTTCAGAAGTAGGCGTGTATCATTTTATTCTATTAAAGTTAATAGAGATATAAATTTATATAATATAATATAGAGCAGAGTAAAAGATTCCGATTACGATATATTTTTCAATACATATAAATTTTCGATTTCTCTTTATTTACATATCTTCGCGATTCAATTATCGTATCGATTGCAATGAATAATTCTAAAATTATATTATATTTTAAAGAAAAAACGTATCTTCCACATTGATAACGCAGATGAGATAACAGAAATTCGTGCAATTTTTCGAAAAAGTTGAATTTATACTCTTCACATTTAAACACTTTCCACTGTTCGTTTCTATGATTGTTATAACTAATGATCCGTAGTTTGGCAAGGGGTTGTAAAAATACATAGAAAAATTTGCCCTGATCCTAGTCCGATCACCGTAAATAATTTAAAATAAATGACGTATTTATTTCTCTATTATGTACGGTTTGGATATGGTTTGCTCTGAAATATGTAGGTAAAGGGATGTTCGACAAACAAATTCACTTTTATTGCGCAATGTGCTATTATTTCCATTGTTGATAATCTAAGTTTCGAACGTTGTTCCTCAAAATGTTATTTATTACGTTTGTTTATTTTTTGGGTAATTTATTTCTCGTTTTCTGAAATATATTTCGGTCGTATTTTGAGTTCGATCGAGATATGTTCGCGTGAATTGAGTTTTAATCAGATTTAATTATTTCAGACGTAAAAAACAAGTCGGTCGTATCTCGTTCACGCGTAAAACGAGATGCCGATTAGTGATATTTCTTATTTATTGCGATTGAAATTTTCTTAACACGGATACGATATAAATAACGAATCGGATGCGGCATAATTTTTTGATGATGATAATTGTATGGCAATTGTACGAGGACGTCTTTATTTTAAACTTTTATCGCATTCGCTTGAAGATTATATTAAACGAGTATATAAACATATACTTCTTATGGTTTTAATATAAAAAAAATGATACTTTTTATTCCGATAAGAGTTGATCATTGAATATTCATATGCTGCTACGTGAGTCAGACTTTTTTCATCGACAAGAATTGTATAAAACCCTGTAAAATTTACATTCATTGTTTCGTAATAAATATAGCATTTTGAACGCATTAATCGTTAATCTTCAGCATCGATAAATTAATCGATTTTATTAATTTAACGAAACACACAACTGGTTTTCCCGAACTGAACGTATTAAGACCACCCAAACGAAGCGCAGACATTGCGTTCTTTGCAATTGTTTATTCCGATATCGACAGAAAAATATTAACGAGAAACTAAAATACAGCCTTAAAACGTATTATAAATATTAAAAATACAAAAAAAAAAATTAAGCAACAGTTGAGAGACGTAAAATTGCGCAATGGACCCCGAGTCGTTTCGCGCCTTTAACCCATTGTGTTCGGCGCGTGTCGACAAAAAAAAATTCGTATCATTTCGTACACATTTCGAGATCATTCATCATTTTATATCTAAGTTGTGGGATAGGGTGCAAATTTTGTCCCACTAATGTGACAATCGATGTGGGCCTCACGACTAATGGATTGATATGAGTTCGAAGCAACCCCATCGCTCAGAGTTCGCCCTTTTATTATTAATTTCGACTTTAACTTTCAGGCTTTGTTTGTAATCATAATTTACATACATGAAAAATATTGAAAAAAAAAATTAAGTCTGAATGAGTTAAAATATTGTCCAGTTTTTAATGTGTAAGAACGAATTTCCGGTCAATTTAAATATTCACAGATGCGATAAAAAAAAGACCGAAAATAATTGATTCCGAAAAATTGATTATTATAAAAAACAAAATTAAAATGAACTCAAAAAGTAAAAATCAAATAAAACTCTGGAACAGCATTCATTGAGCTGCAAAACTAAATAATACATATTTATATTTCGGTTATTATAAACAAACCATATAATTTATATGATCAATTTAAAGTTTCGTTAGTCATTATAAAAAAAATGCTATTCAAATTTCGTAATATAATTAAAAAAAAATATTAAAAATATATCGGTTCCAAACGTGTTAATTGTTCGGTCATTGAAGGGTCAGAAACGAATTTCCGGTCGATCCGATCCGATTCGTGCTTCGAGACGCGACAAAAACAAAATGGCCGAAAATTAATTGTTTTCAAAAATTAATTATTATATTTGAAAATGTAAACAAAGCGAGCGCCGCGCCCGACATTGACCTTGATATTCGAAAATGCTACCTATCGATAATCAGCGTTAAGGGTTATATTTGTATGAATATATTTATACACAGATTTTTTTCCGAAATATCCAGAAGATACGAAAAGAGATCTTATTGCATCGGCCGTAAGATCCAAATTACCGTATTTTTGTTTCGTTTCAAATCAAATGCGGTGCAAAAGATGCAAAGCTGCTATGCTTGAAGATTTTCCATACAAAATCCCGGACAGACGTACAAACAAACGTACAAACGTACAAATACGCTTAGCGTATTTATATTATAGATGGTCGATTTTCATCATTATTATTATTTTTGGGAAATTTTGTGTTTTAGTTAAGTGCATAGTTGTGAGAATTATTCGAATGTCTTGAGTGAATTAGAAAAAATAAGCAATCTATATCTATACACACCACTGATTTTATCTGTGGACATTTTAGAAGAAAGTTCAATAAATAATGCATTTTTTCGAAAATTTTTCATTAAATGGGTAAATAATTTCTATTGTAATCAATAAAATGTTTAAGGTTTTTAATGTTGCATTTTTCGACACTAATTTTCAATATCATTTTCATGGAAAAATTTGACTATTCGTACTTGAGCATTTGTTTACTTCGAAAATATTTCAAACCCACGCATTGAAAAAAATAACATTCATTTAATACACGTACATATGTATATCATAAATAATTACATTAAACAAAAATGTAACCACGTGGAAATCAAAGATATAAGTTTTCCTTTGATTGCATTATATAAGTTCAGAAATTATAATTTTCCATGATAATTGTTTCCATTTCCAATTAAAAAAAAATGTAACTTTTTGAGCGAACGTAAATTATCAAACGAAACATGAAACTTTGACGGATTCTCATTTGAAATAAAAAGTAATTAATTATGTGAATCTACGCGTGAAAAAACATCAAAACGATTTTTTTTTCACAAAAAAAGTCAGAATGAAAAAAACAAAAACCTTTCGTACACAGACATCATTATCATTAACGAGTTTGACGTAGGTATATCAATTGTTTACGTTGAATCCACCGATACTACACCAAAAAGCTCAAAGTTATGACAAACAAGACATATTCTGGCTTTCGAAAAAATTGAGCCTTTCAGATCTAAACGTGATTAACTCCAATTTTCGAAAATAAAAAAGATTTGAATTTCAAAACAATTGGTATAGTAATAAATTTATGTGTGTGAAATACCTTTCTTAAAAAATAAATAGAAATATCATTAAATGACAAAAAATATTTGGTCATTGGATAATAAATAATTTAATTTACAAGACATTTTAATGGATTCTGTACTATATTGTATACTGACTATATATATATGGATCGTTGTAAATAAAATTTGTATGTTGATAATTTCTGAAAAATAAGATAATGAAGAGAATTAAGGAATTTTCTAAAAACGTATCATATACGTTCGGTCGTTTTTCTCAAAAATTAATTTTATGGAGTTAATCGAACTTAGTTCTGAACGGCTCAATTAGACACGCGACGGTGACAAACAACAAATATTTGAATTGACACGAAGTCGAACATTACGCGAGTCGATCTTCCCACTTGAAATAATCACTGTCAATATTTGTACCGACTCATTAGTATCGAAATACATATCTATATTCTATCGAAATCGTATTCGATTTTGGAAGCCGTTGAATTTTTCGGAATCGTAAAAGTGTAACGTACCGAGCACCTGTCGCCTCACCTGTACTGCAATTTGCGTTTGACTTGATTTAGTCAAGGGTCGCTGAATGTGACGTTACCGGTCGTTTACGATTTCGTATGTGTTCCGTTTATCGCATAAAGCCAGTGGCGGACTATCGAACAGATATTCTGGCGCATATCTGTGGCCTCCAAATTTAAGGGGCCTCCGAATCGTTCTGTGAAAAATTATATTTTGAAATTTCTATGCATTTTGCCATATAATATCGGATTTTACGACTACTTTTTGTGTAAAGTTCAAAGCTTTGCGATAATTGCTCTCGTCGACGTCAATTGTTTGGCACTTCTAGGTATATTTGCCTTCTCCCGATCCTGACAGAAAAAGTGGAAATATCCGCTTTAATCCGTTCCAGCTGCAAGAACAATATACGATATTTTTTCTATTATACCTGAAGTGACCGTACGTCCCGTTTTGAATAAGACAGTTCCGTTTTTAGGTAGCCTGTCATGTTGTAAAAGTCTATATGTCTCTTTCGCGCGGAGAAAATTCATAGGAATCAAAGGGACAGTATTATTTTATCGTCGTTTTATAATTACGCGTGTTTGTTACAATTCTGCAGTTCGCTCGTTTGTAGATACAATTTAAGGCGCACAGTACACGTAGGAGAAAATATATTATTAAAATACAGACGGACCTCAACTTTTGTACATAATTATAACACACATGAAAAATCATAGAAAAACGAATCCTCTTGTTCACGCAAATAAAAAAAAATTGATTAATATAAAAAATGTCTAAAAATTTTCGCCTGCAGCGCATTGTGTTTTATTTTAATAGATTAAATATGAATTTGAAAAAACTTGTCTACTAAGATTATTACTTCCATCAAGGATAAAAGGATAATTATATAAGTTTAAGAATTTCAATATTTTCATCTTTTAGGTGTCAATTTTGCATAGGAGTTTGATATGCCAGACGTTTCGAAAATTGTGAATATAATATACATCTACATATCAAAAATTTCATTTTCTGAAGGGATATTTTAAAGATTTTCAAAAATTATGAAAAAAATTTTCGCCTGCGGCGCTATTTTTATTTTTTCATATATATATAATAAAAATATGTTAGAAGGGGGGTAAATTTTATCGTTTCCGTTTTTTTTTTTCAACACATTTTCAACAGGGGTGCGGGAACCTATTTTCAGATTCTAGGGGGTGCGGCTCACTTAAAAGGTTAAGAACCACTGTTTTAAAGATTTTCAGAAATTATGAAAAAAAATTTCGCCTGCGGCGCAATTTTTGTTTCTTCATATACATACATATAAAAAAATATATTAGGAGGAGGGTGCATGGAAATTTCTGCTTGTGCTTAGAGTAATCACTAGGTGTGTACCGCCTATTTTATCATGATCAAATGTGCTGATAATCAATCTTTACTGATCAATACATCGAGAACGAAATAATTGATAGTAATTCTTCGTTTTCGTCAAAAAGTTTCTGTTTGAAATCATATGATATTTGTCGACAAAATCTAATTTATCGGATAAGTTTTTGGTTTTGGAAAACTATTTTTTAAAATCACATATTTTGAAATTGAAGATATTGCCACAAAAAATTTTCGCCTGCGGCGCTAATTATTGCATTTTGATATTTTATTTTTTTTTTGGGGGGGGGGGGCCTCTAAATTACGTTGCGCCTGTGGCCTCCGCAACGCATAGTCCGCCACTGCATAAAGCAGATGGGTATGATGGTTTCGACTAGTCGGAAATTATATTTAAACTAGCGTTCGACCCGTTGAATATATCAACGCAGTTTCAACCCGTTGAATATATCGACGCGCAGTTTGGGAGCGTTACATGGACACACACAGAATTGCGCTATTATATAGGTTGATTTTTTTAAGAATTTAAATTGAATAATATTTGAATACAATTTCTATCGATGATTCAAAAGTCTCATGTACCTAAGAATAAGATTTGATAAGAGAAAGATAGAGTTGAATGAACATTTCGATATTTTCTTCATCTACGGATTTTCAATATCATCAGACGATATATCTATCAATAAATGTTATCATTCGTGTCAATAAAAGACAAAATGCTTAAACATTATTAAGATCGATTGCGAACATTAAATATTAAATCGAAAGAAAAACAATTCGGAGTCACCGTTTTTCGTTCGAACGCGCGGTCAATTTACCTGCGCCCACTTGTTCGACACCCCTGAAAAAAACAACCCTCGACAACACAGTGTGGTGGGGTTAATGTCAATTTGACACGGCTTTTGTTCTTCAGCATTTCAGTATCATTCCACTTTATGGAGCATTAAAGTTGCGTCCTGCTTTCCGATCGCTTCGTGTTTTGCACTTCTTCCGCTTTTCCGCGAGGGTCGAACTTGCTTCGGAGAAACTTTTAGAGGTTTTGAGTTTTTACTTTCTTCGGAATCGATTGATTCGGGTGACGAATAAGTGCGTCATTTAAAACTTATTCGTTTCGATTTGTTTTCGAAAAAAATTGAAGATTTTAAGTATCTTTTCGTCTTTTTTTAATAAATGCATGTTTTATGTATTTGTTTAAATTTTTAATTAATTTTATTACATTGATTGTTATTACCATAAACGAATATTTCGAGAAATAAAATCTAATCTATAAGTAATTAAAAATTTCATATTTTTTCCGATTATTAATAGTTTTTAATTATTTTGATAATTTTAGGATCTCAACACAGCGGCACAGTCGAAGACGATCGTGAAGAAGACGAACCAGAAGAAAATGGCGAACTGCGTTGTGCCGTATGCGATCTTCTATTCCAGGACTTAGACCAGTGAGTACTTTTAATCCAATATCATACGAATTTAAAATAATTAAAAATACATAAATAAAATCCTCGGAATCATATGAAATCGAGCGTATTTAGTTTTTGCTACTTGAGGGCAATCAGTTGAATATTCGAGTGGCGGTCGTCGATGATGTGTGTAGATAGGAACTGGTGCATTCCACGCGATAAAAGATAAAAATATGGACCTTTCGCATTTATTATTAAAAAAACGTACTCACATGTACGCTTCCAGCTGACGATGGACACTCTGATTTGATGAACATGCGATGTACACTTCATCGAACAACACGAACTTGTTATGGTTCGTTTTTTTTAAACGTCGATGCAGTGTATGAATATTTATTTCGTTCTGTACTACAAGCTTGTGTATATATGGTGAATTTTTAATGAAATTTTGAAATAATTCGGTCGAAATGTTGCTTCGGTTCAGATCGTTATTGCATTTGTAAATATTATTAATGATTGTTCCATCAATTTGAATAATTCGATATGTTATATTATGTTCGATATTTTGAGGTTGAAATTGATTGTTTCTGTTTAAATCTATATGCATAATGAAAATGAAAAGTCACGAAATCAAAACGAACCAACAATTATAAAGAAAAACATCCCTATTATTTCTAATGGAAATGCAACACGATCGTGTTGAAATAATCGCAGTTCGAAATCGCAAAACAATATTATTACGTTATCTTCCTTTCATACGAATAGAATAATTATTTTGAAAATATTATATATTACAGGGATATTATAAAATTCAAACATTAAACATTTAAGATAAATATTACTAGGTCAGACTTTTGACTGGTTATGATTTACATACCTAGATATTGTTCGACACAGTGCTACTTAACTTGGACCGAATACAATATATCAAAATCGAATCAAGTTTAATCTGTTGGAAAAAAATAGTGCACGCTGTGAAAGTTGCATCATACAATATATTTGTAAGAATGTGCACATGGTAATTTCATTACAGCAATTTCACTGAGGATCCTTGACCCAAACAGTTCGAAGAAAAGTTCATTATTGTCTACAAATCAGATCGTTTCTATTATCGACCCGAATGATTTATAGTTTTGTTAATTTACATTAAACAAGTCTAAAATGATCAATGCGCGTTTTGTAATCGGAAAGTCGAATATATCAAAAAAAAAAAGAAATACAATTGATTTAGTTTGTTTGATTAAAAGTTATAGCTTTACATGTTGCTTTGAGATGTAAATATATTTAACGTTTCTGTGTTAATATTGTATATGAATTAAAATAATCGGCTTTATCGCTTTAGTTAGCTCCATTCATTGCCTAGTTTCTTAATATGAAAGTCATAATGTTCAATATATTCAATATGCAGATTGAATTCAATTTTCACTTACAAAAAAAGTAATTTATGATTCATTTTAATTACTTTGGTTAAATATGAGTTGCATGTGGGTTTTGTTTAATGATCCAATAATAGCCTACTAAAGGTTGAAAAATTTTTTTGAACGCAATCAACGAAAATCGGACACGTAAAACTAGCACACGCGCTTATGCAAAATGCTTTAAAATATATTTTATTTTAGAAATTAAGCAAGATTCCTTCATTTAGATCCGCATTACGAACCCGTCGTTAAATACGCAACATCGATTCGATTTAAAAACTCAGATGTGAAATCTGGAAAACGAATTTTCTAACGAATTCAAATCGCATCCGTCACGCACCGCAAGGATTTTCAGCATTTCGAATTTGCCGCTTCGAAAATCTGTTTTTATAGTTTGGAATTATGGCGTGATAACGATCGGTTCGATCTTTAATGAGTTCCGCGGTTAGACGATTTAATATCGGGAGCCATCGTCGATAATCTGTTTTGTTTCGCGTGAATTGTCGATTCGGTGTTAGTCGACACCCGAAGCCTAAAATTATGGATAAGTGCTCTAGGGCTTTAGGGTCATCGATAAGTGAAGGGGTGAATAGTGCTTTTGTATCTATGCTTCGAAAAATTGAATTAGTTCGTCAATATTTTTTGATTCTAATTGATATTTTTATGTATTAAATTATTAATCAATTAACACACTGAGAATGGTATTTTGGTGAGCGATCATCATTATTAGATTTCATCAAAGTGAATTCATAATTGTTAAGTACGCAAATCACAATACTGTTTATCGTATGTGTCTATTTATTACGCACACAATCAAAGCTGTTTCTGAAAATCCGCAAATTGCATCGAACTGAAAGTTAAATTATATATAGATGGTTATTTTTTTAATTTATGATCTCACTTTTAGATAAATCCGACCATCTTTGGGATAATTTATATACGAGTAATCGACCCGTTAAATATTAATACACTTAAGCTGTGTATTATTTTTCGCATCCACAAGTACATTAGTATTTATATCAGATTACAGTTGGCTATAAGTATGTGATAATAGTTAAAAAATAAATTTACACATGGAATATGTTGAAAATCACTGGAAGTAATATGGCTCACCTTTATAACTAATGTTTGTTTCGACATTAGTGACACCTGTGATTTTTCCCTATAGTTATTTTTCGTTGGAAAAGTGTCGATGAGTCTCGGTCGCCACTTTGATGCGAGGATTCATTATGTACATAATTTTTTTTTCGATTTTTTGAGCTTTGCCCGCAATCAATTCGTAAGTTTTTCCATTGTGTCTGGTCGAATATGGAAGTCGATCATCGAGAAAAAATATCGAACCGCAGACTAGAAACGATATTCAATTTTTATGGGTCTGTTGAAGCGAATACGTCATGGCGTTTGATATTTCTCGTTTTTAAACTAATTAAAATAATGCGAGGCCGTAACTCATTGGCGAATTCGTTCATAAAATAATGTTCTCTGCCAATGAGCGTTTTGTATAAATCAAACTTATACAAAATTGATTTATTCCCAACATGCATACTATTTGTATCAATGCCGTTTTTTGTTCAAGTTCAATTTTTAGGATTCGAACATTAATATTCACGAAAGAAATTTATTGTATTTATTCGCCTTGGGACGAATGGACCATTTCGAAAACGTCGAATTAATTTCTTTCAAGAAAGTCGATTATTTTGATTTAAACAACGACCCATCGACACTGTGAACCTAAAATTGTTCATATGATCAATTTTGATTCATGATCGAATTCAGTCCTGTCTCGATAGCAGCAATATCTTTATTGTTCGCGTGCTAAAAGCGCCGAAGTCGAACAGATTTGAATATTAATAGAGAACAGATGACGATCCTAGAAACCAAGAGGTATAAACGACAAATTCAAATCTCTCGAGCTTAGTGCAGATATTGTTTTTGAATGCTAACAAGCTGACATAGAGTTGGAGTGCAGTTAAAAGGCGGGATGGTGGGTTTCCTTATAATGTTTTTGAATATGTCCGTAATATCAAAACAGTTTCGGAATCTGTATTATTTCTTATTACAGGGTCACTTAACAGTTTTCAAATGTTTCTAACTTCGAATGTGACTTTATACCTTTTGGCATCTTGGGTCTTCGTATGATAGGAAGACAACCCAGTGGGAGGGTTATGCTCTCGCGGCGCCCGTCGGCGAAAATGTTAATTCCCCTCTGAAAAAACGTACCTAGATCAGTGGCGTAGGGTGAGTGTTGATATTGGGTGTGCTATACAGAGTGGACCAGCGGGTTACGTCCAAAATTTTTTTTTAGATTCCTCATACTTAGGGGTATCCGAAAATACCTAATGTATGTTCTACTACTTTTTGTCGTTTAGGAGTTATGATTTTTTGAATGCATTTTTGTGATTTTTCTACCGGAGCAACTTAAAAATATCATAACTTTTTTAATAATAACGTTATTTCAATTATTTTTTCACTAACGTAATTGCATTGAGTTACTTCTTCATTTTATGTATCAATTACATAACATTATTTATGATAAGTTACTGAAAAAAGGGTCGAAAGTGAAAATTTTAGTTTTACGTTGAACAGTGTTAAATTTTCAAAAAAATCTTAACAATACAAAATAAATGTATCTTGGGTTCAAATCTTTTTCAAAAACTTTGGCAATATGTCAGCTTATCAAATAATAAAAAAAAAGTTATTCTTAATAGGGAATTTTACGACGAAATCGGCCTCGGAACATAGACAGATGGAGGTCCGTTATAGCCCAGGAACGGAGTACGAAAGAAAAGGGTTTTTTGTAAAGTATTAAAAGAGTTCCGAAAATTGACAATTTTTATAGAATTCAATGTGCTCTTTCCGAATTTCAACTTTTCATGCTCGTATTTTTACTGATTTTGCCGCCATATTAGAAAAATCACTTCGAAAATCAGTTTTTTGACAAAATTTCCTTTCCGACTCAATTTATCATAAAAATGTTCATATACAAAATAAAAGTAGAGTAAATTTCCTACAATTTATATTTAATCTATTTTTTCATAAAATCAATAGTTTTCGTATAAGAGCGACGCACAGTGTACAGTCGCGACGAATCAAATAGTGAAGACACTCTTACGCCGAAATTAATAATTTATATAAATTAATAAATAATATAATAAACCATAATGACGCCAAAATAAAAGAAAATAAGTGACCTGTTAATAAGAAATGATATAACACAAAAAAATTCGAGATCGAGTAGAGGAATGTGCTGCGTTTGGACAGCTCACCTTTGGGCATAATAGTGCGGAGTAATTCACAAGTGTGACGGTACGCGTACACGGCGGCGCAGTTGTATGCAGTTGTGCGTGTAGGGTGCTGTGCGGCGGTAAATAGCGCACGCCTTGCCCGATACATTCACATGCGTATGCGACATGCAAGCGACAAATACTCAAAAACACTTTCAATTAATATTTATTTTTCTTCATTTTCTACATTTTGCGGGTGTGCGGCGCACACCTAGCACACTATGAATATACGCCACTGACCTAGATATGAATGATCGCCTCGATATTGTGTTCTGGATGTAATATATTTCATTGTTGGCGTATCGGTGGGTGTGCCCATCGGTGTTTCAAAGATGGTTCGGATCCGTTTGAAAAATTCCGATACGAAGCGGTGAGAGGTGTACTCTGCGTGGGCACACACGGAAGCTTATTTTGGTAGTCATTTCTAAGAGCGCGCTTTGAATATTGATCACTTCTGCTAAACTCGACCAGTTAATGGATGCTGCGTGGTTTAATGGAAAGAGCAACTGACTTATATTTCCATATAAATAAAATTTAATAATGTCCGTTTTTTTATATGTGGATTTCTTTGAGGCTGATCTTTGGGTAGTGAAACTTTCAAAGGAAATTGTGTGTTTGCATAGAACGGTTTCTGCGTTATCACAGTTGAAATTTTACAAAAAATGGGATTTTTATCATTTGAAAGTTTTCAGAGAAGCCTTTTCGTAGCTTAGCCGTAGCAAATATTAAGCACGGACTACACTAGCAAACGAAATTTAATACTAGAATGGGAAAAGTATACAACAGTTCACAATTAACTTAAAGTACAAAGAGTTTTTAGTCACAGAAGATATTTTTTAATAAAATAATAATATGGAAAAAAATTGAACTAACGTTCAGTTGCTTCGTTTGATACATCTAATAAATTTTTAATTGAAATTTTAGGATTAATTAGATTCATACATCAAATTGATTGAAATTATTTTTCCCACATTATCTATCATTGAAAAAAATTTCATCATTTTTGTATAACATACGAAAATTTCACATATTTATAAATCGGATTGATTTTTTTTAAATCTAAACAAATGAATCAATGTGTATTCGATCGTAACCAAGAGGATATTGTGTAAAGGTCGTATGAAACATTCGCGATTTTTGATTGATTGTAGTTGAAAGTCGAATCTGTATCTGTTTTAGATTTGCACTGATATCATTGTAGAAATATTGAAGAATTGAGTAATGATGTTTTATTAGATGGATCAATGATATGTCGAAATTCAAATGAGCTGCAAATTTATTGAACGGATTTTATGCAAACGTTTAATGTAATCATTGTTGGATTATGATAGACGTACAAATGGATTGTCAATTTTTTCAACGTAATGATCAATGATTAATAATTAAAATTCGTCAAAATTTTAATATTCATTTTAATCCTACTGATCTGAATATTTTCAATATTGGACCGATTCTTTATAATGCGCCGTTTAACGAAAGTCTATGTAATTATATCGAATGATTCGATACACGATCGGTACTGTGTCATTAGACGAGATTATAAATCTTTTATCACTTTCCAAAGAGACGTTCTCTGTAAATTAAGCATGTATATCGTCAATCCGTATACTTGAATACTGGAGCAATCGCGCCAGGGTCGCACTACGATCATAAGTCCCTATTCGAATGAAAATATAAATTACTCGGCGCCATAAATTTAGTTTTATAAATATTTTTGTTGATGTATGCTAATGATCCGTATAATGTATGTAAGCGTGTCGGTTTCAGTATTATTCGTCGAAAGATACATTAAGACGCGCATTTGCATAATCAAACGGATATACGACAGTAAAATGTGAGTTATTGTATTGGAGTCAATTATGTTTAATTAATGTCGCTGTCAGACGTTCCTATTTCGAACAGTGTGCTGTATATTTTTAACAAGTTCATTATTTATTAATTATTAGCTCGTTTCGAATTAAATAAAAAAATAGACAATATGACCGGTTTAATACGTTAATTATTGAGATGGATAAATTTTAATGTCGTTGCAATCATAAACTTTGATCATTCATTTGTTTTTTTAGAAATAGAGTAACATTTTAAGATTGTAGCATATATTAAGGAGAGTGGGGAGACATCTAAAGTAGAAAACTTAAATTTATCAATGCAGAAAAACTATAGGAAATATTTTTATACTGTTATCGTATTTTAGAATAGTGCATAGTATAAATAAAGGAAGTAACATGAAATTTATATTTAGGATCCTTTATTTTACTTCATCAAGTTTAAAACAAAACTAATTTAATTGCTGTAATACAGCGAAAATAAATAGTGCTGTAAAAAGATAACCTGAATTAGAAGTGTTCAAATATATTATAGATTTCATTGGCAGTTAGACCAACATGTTATTTTATGTAAAATTGTCACTAGCAATTTTCTTACTTTTCACTTATTTGATTTCCACAAAGAGAAAACTCAATTTAAAACATCTTTTTTATCATTTTATAATTTTGAAAATTTACTTTTTTTATCAAATTACGGCCCTGAAATCGCAAACGAGACAACGGTACTGTTGCGTAAGGACGCTCCAGTTTACACGTACCTGATCGGAAGTGTCCGTCTTTTACCTACCAGTTTGTCGTCATTACGCGAACCTACACTCGTATATTTTTTCACACAACACATTCACGAACGAAAATAAAAGAAAATCCTCACACATAAATATAAAAATGATAAAACGAAATTAAAAGTATTTAAATGCGAATAAATCGCATATCGACTGATTAATGACCGGTTCGCACTTTATGCGTTTACACAATCGTAAAAATGCGTATGAGCGTGTTAACATCTCGCCACGGTGCGAAGATAACGCGTCACGAACCAACGGAAGGGACGTCTCTTGTACGTATTTATTGATCGTCTCACTCAGGAATGTGATGGACGATTTTTTAATGCGTTTTTATCTTATTTAATTAAAAAATATATATCTCGAAAGGAGCCTCTTATATGCACTTCTCTCTATATCAGTTATTCATACTTTATATTCAAATCAATTAACAAAGCTCTATTGAAGGATTGCTTTCTTGGTCTTAAAATGTATCTGAGAGTCTTGAGGTTTTGTAGTAATTGAATTGGAAGAGTGAGATCTTGAAATCAATAACGATTCAGTACATGACGTGCGTGTACGACTCGTCGCAATAAATCAAGTTATTAACATCGCAGTAGAGACGCTAAAGTGATAACGAGAGTACGTGAGCTGAATAAATTTAAGTGTCGAATTCTTCAGATCATATATCACTGAATTCCTCTTTCGGTTCGATGTAGAGAAATCGTTTCTCTTCTTTTTTAGTCGGCGATGACACGCCACCAGGTGGTTCCCTCTTTCTTTCTGCCTCATAATGTATATTTTTTTTCATTTACGGACAGAACGAGCTTTTTGTTTAATTAAAAGAATTCTCAGGCGACCGCCTCTTGATATATAGGATGACCCCGCGAGACCCGAGTTTGCTTTTCTTTCACCGAATTCCGCGTTTATCAGCACTCTGCAATCAATTTACACGCGAATTTTCGCGCAGTAAATCATTTTCGCTTATGCAATCGCAAAATCGACAATCGAAGAGAGCTGCTGTATTGAAAAAAACATATATAAGAAAATTGGGGCAATCGAAAACTTCGATGCTCTCGCTTTTCGATCTCGATGGGCGTAACTGCCTATTGATGGATAATGATTTATTTGATTGAAAATTTCATAAAATTGACCGTAGGAGAATTAATATAATCAATTGATAGTGTAGAGGTATGAAGCGTTAGGTTTTAGTGTCCTTGTGATGATGGGTTCGATTCATGAAGAGAGTCACACATCGATTTGATGGCTCGATCGTTTCTTTAGAATATTTTATCAATTTGATTCGAAAAAATGTTAATTCAAAACTTTACAAAACAGATCATAATAAAAAATTTTAAATGTGTCTATTGAATTCGATCAATTTTTGCACCACATTTTAAGCGCTCCTACTACTAATCAGAGTTTCTAGTCTGGTGGCTCTACTTCATTTTAAAGCAAATTATTGCATCTTAAATTTAAAAATAATCAAATAAAAATAGTAACAATTAATAGATAAATAACTACTTAGAAATACGTGCACCTCAGATTGAAAACGGTTGCGTTATACATATTATCAAACAACGTTGTGTTACCATTGGGTTCTTTTTTTTTTTTTAGCGTTTCCTTCCCGTTCGGAACCGCATTTTCAGCGATCTCCCCTGCTATCGATCACGTCCGACTTGCACGGTAACATTTCTACATACTGTAAATTAATAAATTCAATTTATCCGACGGATAACAGAAGCGACCCGAGAAAGAGAACCGCTCGATATGCAAAGTCGGTAGCCGGCGGACGTCTCGGTGATGCAACCGCACTTTAACAAGATACGCTCCGGACCCGATTCCGCCAACAGATAAATCTCGAGACGACCGCAAATAAATTATTATATTGAAAATGCCGTCTAGAATGATTAGAATAATTGCCCATCTCACCCGAGTGCCGTTGACGATCGCGTTATAATATGCAGATGCGCCGAGATTTAATCCGAATATCGAACGGAAGACGATTGTGTGTTTAAATAATTAGATGTTTGTTTAATTGAACGAATGATTGATAACTTTAGATGATTGGTTTGTGTCGATTGGTGCAGAAAACTGCTATGTCGATTGAAGATTCGTTATAGCAGTTGTTCTGTACTTATCTAGTTTGATGATGGAATGTTTAATTCAAATTGTGAAAGATGTATTTGGACAGGGGACACGTTGCATGTCGCGATCGCTTGTCAAGCGTCAACTATCGCTGACTCGTTAGACGTTGATATCTCACATATTTGAAATGTGCGGTGTGTAATTAGCCACAAAAATGTTGTAATAATTTTCAAAATGTACGCTTCTTGAAATCGAACGGTTGAGAAATGTCGCTTACAAAATTCACGTCTTAATTCAATCATTAATTAATTTCCATCGACTTTTGCGCAGTGCTCGACTTTCTACCGCGGTAATTCGATAGTCGGAAAGATTTAAACACTTCTGTTTTGTGTTTGATGAGCGACGAACGCTCTCGTAAATTAATTCGAAAGAAAACGGCGACTAATGAACGCCCGGACAATAATTGATGAAAGATATTAACGCCGTTCATCGATCAATGTCGCAAGACATTATTGCGTCAAACCAACAAGAAGCTCACAATTCGAACATAACTCATTGATTAGACAAATCCGAAAACCAAAATGCATGTTAGCGATTCGAAACGGTTAAAGTTGATACAGGAACCCTTCGAATAGCGGTGATCTTTCATCGATCAATCGATCGCGGACCCATTAAAGTAAACTGTTAATCAATCCGATTTCGATTGGAGTCTTTGCCGAATTGAATTGACAGTAATGAAATGGTTGCCAGGTCTCATTTTCGTAAAAGTCTTTTGATTTTTCGCGTTATCGAAGGGATCGGGGTGACCATGCGTGACTCGGTCGCTACCGATGGCGTGACAGCTTCGTGAAAATCGTTATGATTGCGAAAGCTATGTGCACGTTCATAAATACATTTATTTAATAATAGCGTGCTGTGTAATATTATGCGTTATATGTAGATCAAGATTGCTCATTTCGGCTGCGTTTACTATGTACCGTCCAAGGATGCGAGACGTCAAAAATTCGAGTCGTCATCATTTGCCCGAAGACAACTTTTACGCATTATTTTTTTTTCGAGACTTTGCGAAGATCACTCATTAAAAAATTTATTTAAAATCCTTTCGATGAGTTTCATTTGCGGTCACGCATATTTTGAAAGTCGCCATCGCATTAAGAGCAATTACTCTCGCTTCCATATTGGACATCCAAATAATTGCACAACCAGACCGACGCAAAAAAAAATAACACCTCCCCTTTACACAACTCATTACGGCGGATGCGAAAAAAATATATTATGGCCATCGGTCGAGTTTTTTTCCTTCGATATTCCACTTCATCCGAAGCTTACGAATTTACATTGCGCGTTATGTTATTGTGTGTATATTGGTCGACGACCAAATACGTACCGATCTAGTTTTTTTTTCAACCATGGTGATGTCAGTGTGCGATCTGTTTCGGGAGATTTCACTTTTCGATGAATATTCATGGGACATTCGGCCGGTCCATTTGACACATTATCGAATCGTCTCGGTACATCGAGATCGGATGCAATTAGCATACTAGTGAAACGTGCCTATTAGTTTTCGATTTGAAGATTTATTTTAATGCTTCGTTCGGACGGTCGGAAAATAGTTTAGACAATGAAATATGGGGATATGTATGTTCGAGTGCTAGAATCTGATTTTGGATCGAACGAGATTGCTCCAATACTATAAACAAGTCAATAATCCGTTCTTTAAAATTTTGTCGCTCATTATTTTTTTTTATACATTCTAGGATATGTTATTATATGTTCATTTAATCGCGGCTAGTTTTTAGTATGATTAATATCATCGAATACGGGACATTATATAAAAGCAAAACAAACATAGTCACTGTCGATTTCTTTTCGCTCAAGAGGATCAGTTTTCTATTCAGCCGGATTTCCGGCTCAATACGATATAATTATTCATCGCATCGAATCAACATTTCAGATTGGACGATCATTTGGTGACAGCTCACAGATACCCGGCGGCGCAGCATCGTTGCGAAGTCTGTCCTAGGGCTTATTGTTCGCGACCGGGCTTATTGCGACATAGGATCACAGCGCATCCGGACCTCAAGAGATTCTCCTGCGAAAACTGTTCGAAGGTGAGAAAAATTGATTTTTATAAGCCCTCACATACATGAATGTTAGAGAAGGATCCGATATTCTATAGTGTTTTTATGTCAATCATGTCTTTTCTTACGGAATCCCTTGAACGGTAGGTACGTGGATTCTCAGACTTTATCCAAGCTTGGGACGCTTAATATCCGCTCAATCGAAAAAAAAATCAATTGGAATTGTATATTAATGTAATATTTTATGTTTTTCAGATATTCACCGATCCTTCGAACCTTCAGCGTCACATCAGGACCCATCACGCAGGAGCCAGATCTCACGCTTGTCCCGAGTGCGGAAAAACTTTCGCAACATCGAGCGGCTTAAAACAGCACACGCACATTCACTCGAGCATCAAACCGTTCCAATGCGAAGTGTGCTTCAAGGTAAATTTTAAAATTCGAAAATAAGACGCAATTCTAACAGAAGACATAGGAGTGGTCTGATATAACGGAGGAGTGGTTCGACATTCGGATTTGCTCATCGCTCGTGCGCTATTGGTCGATGATTTTTTCATTGCGCATGCGCCGCTCGTTATTAATATATTATGTCACGAATGTTTTTCGAAATTCGATTGGAAATTTGTCACATGCTAATTAATGTAGTGTATGGGTGCGTGGATTAATTGAGTAATTGCCCAGTTCGAATCGTACGTCATAAAATATTTTTTAACGGCGTTATAGGTGGGTCGGTAATTAATCGCTCATAACGACGCGTTTTGATAAGACTAGTTTTTCTGAATGTTTTCGAACGCGCGTATTAATCGCTTCATTCGGAATGACTCTAAATTTTATTGGTTATTAATTGTCGGTTATGAAAGTTCGATCGAGAAGTATGAAAGATTTGATTTGAAAAAAAATCGAATTCAAAACGATGTATTTGATATTTGAATTAAAATTTTCATTTGAAATAATTGAATTAATAATATTTTATTAATGTTTCAGGCATATACACAATTTTCGAATTTGTGTAGACATAAGCGAATGCACGCCGATTGTCGCATGCAGATCAAGTGCGCCAAATGCGGACAGTCATTTTCGACAGTTACGTCTCTCACGAAACACAAAAGATTCTGTGACTCTACTGGTTCATCTGCTCAAAATCTTCCTAATCAAGTCCATCAGCTGCCTCAATTACCGCAATTGCCTCAGCTGCCCAACATGACCGTCAACAATCCTTCGGGACAAAACCCATTTGCCATGTACAGACCACCGGGAGGTCTTCCGTTTCCGTTTCCGCCTAATTTTGGTCCTTATCCTGGACTGTTTCATCCTTCAGCTCCTCCCGGATTTTTGGCGAATCATTTACTATTCAATCCTCATGCAGATAGGGCTCAAATGAATCTCGATAATCTTAAAAATGGTAACTCGTCTGTGAAATCAGAAATTGATGGTCAGCGCCGATTATCAGATGGCGGAGGAGATCTTAAAAACGATCGTAACTTGCGAAGTCAGCTGGAAAAATTGACACAAACTAGGGATAGATTTACTCCACCAAGACAGCAGTCATTGATGAATAAAGTATCACCTCCCACTGCCGAAGAAGCGAGTTCTCAATTACGTCCTTCTCCTGCAAGACCAGCTCTTCGCCATTCGTCTAGTGGAATATTTAATAACCCCAGAGATTCGATGACATCGCATTTGAATGCGAAAAAAGAATATAAAAATCCCAGTGGTGAAGCAAATTCATCAGAAAATGGTGTCGACTTTATTTCTTCGCCGAAAGACTTGTCTAAAAGTTCTAAGTTTATTAACGATTCATCTGACTCAATCAAACAAGAAGATAAAAAACCAGAATCAAACGGAGAACAACCATTAGATTTAAGCATGACTAGGAAAAGGAAAAGAAGTCCATGTTCTGAAAAGTATGAAGACGACGACGATACACACGAAGTAGCTTCTGTAAAATCTTGTCGCTTCACACCAGATATCCAGAGAGGTGTTAAAGATGAGATGGACGATTCGAAGAGCACCGAAAACGAAACTGCTGATATCGACGTTGAAGAAGTCAAATCGAGTGCATCACCCAAATCGACTTTATTAGATAAAATCAATGCTACTCCACCTATGGCATATCCAAGACCAATTCACCCCATGTTTTTGGAGGCTATGTACAGACCTGGTGGTTTCACAGGATTCAGCGGTCCTGCAGGAAGACTTTTAGGACCGCCACCTTCACCTTTCGGTCCACCGAGAGCTTTTCCTTTTTTAGAGCCCCTGCTTGGGGCGAACGGGGGAAACAGGGCGAATTTCGACTTGCTCCGAGCTCCTCTGCCTAATTTCGGATCGGCCAAGTTCCAAGACGTGTTAATGGGGGCCAACCACGGTGGCAAGTTGAAGGATCGTTACGCTTGCAAATTTTGCGGAAAAGTGTTCCCCAGAAGCGCTAACTTAACTAGACATTTAAGGACGCATACGGGAGAACAGCCTTACAAATGTAAGTACTGCGAACGATCGTTTTCAATATCGAGCAATCTTCAGCGTCACGTGCGAAACATCCACAATAAAGAGAAACCGTTCAAGTGTACTCTTTGTGATAGATGCTTCGGTCAGCAGACGAATTTGGATCGGCATTTAAAGAAGCACGAAGCCGATGAATCTGGAGTGGGTCCTATAGCAGATTCGCCTGGTAGTTCCAATGAAACAGAAAGGGAAGATACTTATTTCGATGAGATTCGTTCGTTCATGGGCAAAGTTACTTATGGTGGACAAGATCCTTATCTTTCCTCGGCGATTCCACTTCATTTGTATAATCCTCATCAAACACCCGATTTGACCGCGAAGGATCACGATGAAGATTCTGAGAGCTATGCTAGTGAAGATTTAAATTCTGACGTCATTGGAAGAAATTCTCTAAACCGATACGAAGGAAGTAAGATCAAGCAAGAAAAAGAAGAGTTACTTAATAACAATGAAGCGGCAATTGAAGTTTCTACTTAGCGGAAAATCTGTCGAATTTTCGAACTGAAATGAAACTTTTACACGAAATTTACAAACCATGTTTCTCTAATGTAAATTTAATTATAATTTTTAAGTATTGAAGTTCCTACATTAAAAATGATAAAAAACCTTGTGCACAACCTATGCAACGTTCGATAGGAGCAACCATTGTATATTTCTCGTATTATGAAATGTTGATGAATATTATGTGAATTATAAGTAATGTTAAGTGGTCATTTGTACTTAATATTCGAATGTCAAGGTAATTGTTGATTTTGTAATGTTGAAATATGTGTTTTGAATCTCCAAAAACATATTTATAGTTTGTAAAACTTTCCGAATTGCTGCCCATTAGATGGTTTTTATGTTCGTGATAGTCAAATTTACCAAAGTTAGGAGATCAATTTTATTTTCCTTTTTATCTTGTTTTCTCTATTAGTTACTTAAATGTATTCTTGATTATAATATTTTTATTTTTTTAAGAAACAGTCACAAAATTATTGTACATAAAGATTTAGAAAATCTTTTAGGTATATTTTTTGAATTTGTATTTCCCCACTGATACATATTGTTGCTGTAAAAATATTAAATTTCGCTTAAATTGCATTTTAACTTGTCCAATTATTTATATAGTAAATTATATCGTAGATATGACACAAAGTTTAATTTTTTGTAGATATTATTGCATTTTTGTGTACAAAGTATGATAATTTAGGGTAAATTGAAAATATATACATAATTTCCATTTTCACTTTTTTTGAAACAATGTAGAAGGCATAATGATTCACGAGTGTTACTTTTCTTACCAGCATTTCCACGAAAATATTTTCTCCTTTTCTTAATTGTAGTTTTTAGCGTAATCGCAAATACACTAATTTAATTGAAAATTTTGAAGTCTTAATCATTGTATCTTTTCGCTTATTGTTTTTGAAAATGGAAAAAAATAACAATTTTAAAGAAAGCATTAATGCATATGTATTTTGGAAATAATTAGGTTGTGTTTCAGAAAATGTTAAATTATATTTATAATAATCGTGATATGCTCAATATGGAACTAAAGTAAATCTGTTTTTAAAAATCTTTCTAGATTATGACAATATTCGTAAAGTTTTTGATTTCACTATAATTAACGTGAAAGGTTTTTCATTTAGGGAAAATCACAAGGTGAACTATATAAGTTAAGCGATTCTTTATCTGCAAAAATCATATCAATAAAATAAGATACATTAAACGAATTAAATTAAGGTTAACTAATTATGAAAATTGCAATTTCCAAAATCTAGTACATTTAAAATAGAATATAAGTATCATTTATTTTCTGTTAATAGGATTGAAGAAAAAAGAATTTGTGCGTGACATGAAAATGTGTATCATTCATTATTTATAATTTTTCATCGATATGATAATGTTCAAAACAATACACAAATTATACACAAATACACATACACACACAAAAACACACAAAACACTTGATTTTTATGAATCTACTATAAATAAATAAAAAATGATATATGCAATTCATGTTTTGATTTCTAAGAATATTTTTTCACCGATTTTTTTCAGAACATGAAATTGACCTAGGATTGAAGAGATAATTAACCGACCGGCTAATGATTAGATAATTTAAACACCATGTTTGGCTCTAAGATAATTAAATTTGGTTCACGTTATTTGAAGGCTTCACATTTGCAAGAAGCTCTTGCGAGACTAGCCAGTTAATAGTTCGGCAATTATCCAATCATTTTTTAAGGCCGCGTCAGAAGCTTTTAACGTGTCAAACTCAGATTGATGTGTCAGTCAATGGCCAACTTTTTTCATTACATATATATTTATTTTCGTTTTATTTCATTCTATTTCTATTTTTTTACTTCAGCGCTTTAGCCTTATTGTCGACAACAAATACACGAAAGCTACCTGTCCGATCAAAATATTTCCTCATATGTGTTCATTGATGAAAACACGTGTTTGGCAGAGTTCATTATCACGAATGTTTTAATTTCAAATATTATTTTTGAACGTGTGAGATTTCCCTTGAACTAGAATTTTTTTTCAATGTGATGGATGCTGATTGGCTTTTAGTCATTGTTCCTTTTTCAAATGTCAATAGTTACAAACATCTTAATGTAATATGTATAATAGAATCATCAAGGAAGCGGAAGATTTTCATAAACAAAAACATCTTCATACTTCAAAAATATTCAATATTAAAAAAATATATAGAAATTGAATAGACAAATCATGTTTTTTCATTCGAACCGATCATGAAACAAATCAAATAAAAAAACTCATTATAATCTAATAAGCATACATTATGCACTTAGAAAATTTTCAATAATCCAATTGCACAACTAAATAAGAACCAAAAACACCCACCTTCTGAACGAAGAGTGTCGAAACAATCGAATACAACTAATGATACCAGATCTTCTCATTGTGCCCCATGTCGGTCACGAGGCGAAGATTATTCGATAATAGCGATATAATAATACGATAATATGTAAGTCATCTTATATTGTGGCATGGGTGCAAAGCAATAAAGCCCACATCCATTCATCTAAAGTCTAAGGTCGATGAGAGTTGCGGAAGATGGTCTAACTCGGGTCAAATGGACTCGATTTTTTTATAATTGGATGATCGCTTCTATTGAACCACCCACGAGTGTTTCTGTTCTTTAATGGCGGTCAATAAAAGCGAATTTGGTTTCATAACTTTACGATAATAATTTCAGTCAGACTGCATAAGATGATTCTGCGTGGGATTCGGTTGAAATCCATATTGTTAATACTAATTGATTTTTATGATGAATTATCTAATGATGTGTACAAATAGTATAATATTTTAAATATTCAGCTTCATATTGAACGAAATGAAGCAATTTGTTTCGGAATTTAAATAGAAATAGATTTTATAAGTGCAATAAATCATCGTCACGATTGCAATACAGATTTCGTTTTGATCCGAAGAATTCATGTAAGACAAAAACAACAAGCAGTTAATATCTTTATTAAGAAAAGCGCCCGTGCATTTGGTCGTTCGCTTCTGAAGACTTAGGCCACGTAATGATGATGATGATGATGATGGAGACGATGATGAATAGCCCTATCGACAGATGGGAGCATCAGCTCTAGATGTTCTAGGCACGCGATACAATCATTATTTATCAGAAGCACTTCAATAAAAGAAAGTAATAATGTTCCGTGAAAACATAACCGATTAGATGCGTTTTTTACTCGAATGAGTATGAACAAAGGTATTATTAATTTTCCTTAAACGAAGCTGTGACATTTTCAGTCGCTTTCCCATATATAACATAACAAGTTTTCGCTGTGCAAATAGTGCAATCGATAAAAGGAATTGAATTCGCGTGCGCACAAAGCAAATAAATCCGTCGAGGCTATTTGTTACGAAGCCATTATAAAGTTATCTTTCAGAGCTTCGGCAATAAAGTTAACGTGGTTAATACATCATCGAATGAACGTTAGTGTTTTCTTTGTGCGTTTGAAATTGCTTCAGAGGTGAAGAAAGCTTAGCGTTTTGTTGGAGAACGTAAATTAGTATTTGAACTGAATGGAATATGCATGCGGTTTATTGAAGCTCAGTCATAGCAATGAAAATATGTTTGAGATTTTGTGCAAATCGTGACTCAATTTTTCCCGGCAACAGCCCAATGTCACAACGTTTCGATATGAAAATATTAATTTGTGCAACGAGTTCGATTACAGTTGTTTAACTCCACCGGGTGGTCCAAATAAATCTGGCCCGGAAAATCCTGTTGTAACAAATACGCGCGTCTGATACTAAATTCAATAAAAATAATTACGTACTTGGTATTAAGAGAACACAAGGTTTTATTGGTGCTTTAATTTATAAAACGATATTGCGCAATATATCTAGTAAATAGCTTCAGCACAAAAGTGCGCCCATAACTCAGTACGGTTGTTCCACTTTCGTATTGATGCTACGGTCGATCGGATTGCTTTCAAAATTTCTTGGCAAGAAACAATATGGAAACATTTTAATTGTGTATTATGAAAACATTTATTGCATTTCATTGCGACTTGAATGAATCGAATAAATATGTATATTAAACAAATTGAAAAACATAAATTTTCGTAAAAGTTATTGAAAATTAATCGTATGCCACGATATTTGGAACACTTTTTAGTGTAATATACTAGCAGAAAGGTAAAACGCTACTTGAGTCCATATTGTGCTACTCATTGTTTTGCTTTTGTACCACCCACTGCTTTATTGTGTCGACCATGTTGTAATTAATATCCAAACTATTACGAATTACTACACAGAATTAAGAGCAGAGTAAATCATAAAAAAATGACTGCTTACAAGACTAGAAAAGCCCGTTGAGCTTTCAATAACAAAAGCCAATTGTTCTGAAAGCTCAAGTTCTGAATATATATTATTTAAATATAAAAATATTATATGCAATTAAATATTAATAGCAGCAGTTTCGAAAATGAAAAAAAATGACTTTCAAAAAATCTATTATGTGTACCAGTATCTGCGAACAAATCAATTAACAAAAATTGACTGTGTAAACATTTAGATCAGATCAATGGCGAGATAAGGATAATTAGCAACTCACTGAGTACGTTTATTACACAGTGTAATAATGTAAGCGGATATGATAGCGGATTATTATAATGGTACACTCGGAGGGCGTATCCATTAAAATAATCGAATCCGCGTGTTTATTAGACAGCGATTTGTATAATATTGTCATTCAGATATGTTTTTGCTATGCAAATTCGTTTAATCACGGTTTTTTAATTAAATCATTTCTTTGAACACATCGATAGATCAGATAATCACATTTTATTGTATCACTTTCGGGAAAATTGTGATTTATTTACAGTCTGTAACACATTAAAAAATGAAATTAACAAGAAATATTACATTTTTATATTTATGAATGAGTTGCGAGAAATGAATATTTTAACATACTCTTGAATAATATTTAAATTTTAAACACGGATCGAACTCAATCTAATTCACAGAATCGACGATTAATTACGACGACAATTAATTAGCGACTCGAATGGATAAAATGACTAATTGATTGTTGAGAAAAATAAACGGTTTCAAGAATGTTCGACGACCGTTCCGTCAACTGGATTTATTGAGTGTCTCCATAGAATTATGAATTAAAATCAATGGCACACAATGCGTAATATGTCGTTTGACTTTTCCGTTTACCGTTTTGAGCAACCGGTATAAAATCGACGACCACACCCTTAACGCAATAAATTACGCGGAATCGTAAACTTTAATGCATTTTACGACAGTGGTAAGAGTTACACATTCTTGTTATTAAATCAAATAATGCTCGGCTTTCACTCTCGTCCTCGACTTCTTTATAAACGGTACATTATGGACGGTGTCTTCTCGGAAATTATTACACATGCGGTACGGTGATGATTTATCTCTATATGAGTTACGGTTTTCTCGTTGTGAAATTTTTCGCCGGTCAGAGCTTTTGGTGAATCCGTCAAAATTACCTTCCTTTTCTCGTATTTATTATACATAATTATGCGCGTCAGTTTTTTTTCAATATATTTGTCGGTCGTTCGAAACGCTATATTAAGAAATTAAATCAATCGCTTTTCACGAGAAGCGATTAGGATCGGAATGTCGTCCAGGTTTTTAAGATAATCAATGTTGCATTAAATTGTAGTTAATTTGTATTTTAAAGAGAGAATTTCTTTTACAATTAGTGAAATTCATTTCTTCAAATTTTCCTTTTCCCGGAAATAATATGCAATTGACATTGTATGAAGATACATTGTCGGTTATTTTACACAATCTTGAAAAAACAAATTTATTCGTGACGTATCATTGATTTTATGTGACATTCATGTGTCGAATTTTATTTTCATTTCTATTTAAAATTGTTTTCTTTCGATATGAAGAGAGTGTTTTTAGAAAACACGTCTCACAATAGAGATCACAACATTAGACCATTAACAGAATACACCGACATCAGACCATTGAAAGATTCGATCGATTTTCATTCACATTTCCCACAGAACGATTCCAAAAAACGACCATAACATCGACAAACGAACCCATCACTTCCGATTTCGAACAGCCGAATTAAAACGAACGACCGAATCAATAACGATTCCTCTTCATCGTTCATTGATAAAAGTCGACAGTTGCACCGAGGCGGATTTGACGCCTATCCTTATCTCCCCACGAAGGCCCGAAAATATCCTCGTTATCTAATTTACGGCGATATCGGCAGTATTAAAAGTGTATTAACGGTCCTCGAGCACGTCGTAAAATTTCTCCGGGCCGCGCTTTTACGGCGCGCGTATTGACCGGCGAATCGATAAAGATGGCAGATAACGCGGTTGACCGGTTTCGGTAATAATTTATATTATGTGTGTGTGTAGCCACGAAAGCGAAATAAAAATTCGGCTCGAAATCATGCATTCGGGCTATGTCCGAGTCAAGGTGGCTGATGGCACAATGGGTCGTAAATTCGCGGCTGGCATTACTCATAGTAGTGCTGTTGTGATGTGGAGGCTGCTGTATGCTAGTACGAGGATTGTTATTTTGTCCATTTAAAAATATTTTTTTTTAAAGCAAAATTTATTTTTATTAGAAAGAAAATTTCTTAAACTACTTTTCTAGATAGTTATAAAAATTTTTTGAACATTAATCGTAGCGGGAAATCCATTTTTTCAAGCCCTTCTCATGCACGGAATTGGATGGTTCTCATAGATCTTATGGATCTCATGGATGACACCAGTAAAGTGATTGTTGAATATTAGCGAACGTGAGTAACCTTCTATTACCGACGATGATTTAGTTTAAAAATTGATTCGGTAATTAGTGAAAATAGATTAAGAATGATTTTCATATGAATTTCAAAATTGAATTTGAAAAAAATGACATGAAAAACAGTGTTTTGTTTGATTGTCTTTACTAGTAGTAGCTTTCCATTAAAAGAGTCAATTTTTTTCAAAAAATAGTTAAAAACAAGCTTTTTTGTACAAAAATATTTTTTCGATTAGAAAAGAAAATTTTATCTAAACGGAATTTGACAAAAGAACAAGCCTCGTACGTACATTGGTGGTCGAAAGTATAGCGCGTGCTCGATGATGCAACTGTTGGTCAATCGACGATGGCCTACGATTTGGCTCTCGTTAGTTTTATGGGGTTATCTTATCGACGTGTTCGAGTCTAGAATGGTAGTAAAGTTCATTGTTAGTGAAATAGCATTGTGAGCGAAGCTGCACGATTGAATGTGTTCGGGAAATATCGGGTCTTTAAGACCTATTAAGGTCTCGATGCAATCACTCTTAATGTACACAAAAAAAAAAATGAGTTCGAATAGATCATTTATAAGGACGAAAGTTAATTTCGAAATAGAAATAATTTATTTTTAAAGCTCACGAAAAATGATATTTAATTATATTTCAGTGAAAATTTTACAATTTCAATTATACTGTAAAATTATCTTGAATTAAAGTTTATTTTGTGAACGAGCATTCAATTATAAAATCATTTGTATGCTGAAACGTCGCTGCTCTTATTTATTACTACATCTCAATAATATACTTACATATAATTAAAACAACTTTAATATATACTGCCATATAAGTATCACGAAATATATGGACCACATGATTGGAAACAACTTATTTATTATGCAAAAAATCGATCAGACCTTCAATTAATTTTAGAACATCCTGTAATAAGCGGTATTTGATTTTCCACATATTAAGCTCCAATAAAAAAAATAATTCGAACATACAAAGAAGCCATAGCATAAGTATGTTTAATGTATTATATGAGTATGCGAATGCTAAAACCCTCAGGGTTTTCGATCTCGATTCGCTTTTTACGAGCACCTTAATGACGGCACGGTAAAACAATAAACAGTTGTGTCTTTGCATTCTGAAATGAAAAAAAAGTCAAAATCGAGAACACTTTCACTGATGATTGCTTTTACAAATCTCAAGATCCCCTTTACTATACTCTGAGACAATACTTAAAAGGTGTTCCAATTTGAGTTGCTTGCGTTTTGTGGATTCTTATCGAGAAGCTTCTTATGTCTTAAGCTGGGTATTATGAATGTTAAGTGGATCATATTGAGTTGATCTTTTTTGTTTGGTATGAATCGATGTTGATTGAGTATTTTTGAGACAAAGGATAGAATAAAGCTAGAAAATCGTCTTCGATCAATCAAGATCACAATTAAGAACGATTGTGCCGCGGTTGATCAATTGATTTTTTTTCCTATTCAGTCCGATTCTCAATTGGCTTGATTTCAATACAATGGAGCATCGATGTTACCAATTATATCGTTACCTAATTTGGTTTTAATAGCAACAAAAAAAAGCAGATGTGTTTCATAACAGACTTATTATTCATCTATTAATGCAATCCGAGTTTCGTATCAATCATTCGATTCATAGTAAGCGATGCCATAAGAGAAATTGACCCGAGCATTTGTTTGACGTACGAAACTTTTATTATTTTATTGTTGAACCTGTGCGGAGAGGAAAAGCATATTTATATATTTTTTATAAGATCACTGTTATATTAGTGATAATTTGATATTTATTAAGAACACGCTGTACGTACACGAGTGTTTATTTAGAGATGCAATAAATTTGGGAAATCATTTTTTTACGATGCCATTTTTTAACGACGGTTTTAATTTCGCTATTAAATTATTGATTGTCGTAAAATATTCACTTATTTGAAATGATTTATAAAATTATGATTGAACCTGTTTCTTTTTAAACGCTTCAGCAACTTTGAAATTGATTTCATTGTTGTTAATTTCCATTTTTTCCAATAAATAAATTACAAAAAGAAAACAAAAAAATATATTTTAGGATGAATTATTAATTTAACTAACGATAGACTAGTTCTGATAACAGTGATGAAACTAAAACCATGACCAAGAGTAGAGATAGACCTAAAGAGCTATATAACCCATCTTATTTGAATTTATAAGGCATCTCAGTTACATACATAGATCTTTCTCTGTCTCTTGGTCTAGGTTTTAGTTTGGTCATTCATCAAACAAATATTGAATAAAATATCGAAAAAAAGCATTTTATATTTGAAAACTTTCTAGAGAAACATTAATTATTTTAACTGTTAATTCGACACAGTCCTGCAGTCCTTTGGGAAAGATCACAACTGGACCGTAATCTAACCCAAAGGGACTCAACTTCTACACACACAATCATAAATTTTGATTAAAAATCGAACAGAATGGAAGTAGATCAATTCAAAATTTACAATCAGTTTTGTACCACTGGATCCAGATCATCGTAACGAACGAATCGCATAGTTCAAAACCGCAAGACACATAGACAAGGATTTGAACCGGACACCTGGCCTGCTTGTAAATCTGCGGCGCCCTTATTGCGTCCGCGGACACAAACATAATGCATATCGCTTATACATTATAATAAACGGATGACGAACAAACAAATACCGGTAAGTCGTAAATATTATCTGCCGGCTGTCCGGGCCAATTGCCGACGCCATAACAGCCATAACGACCGTTGACCTATGGGGAGGTTCGCTCTTCGAGGATGGCCGTTTGATCGTTCCGAGGCTGCTCTCTTTTTTTGTTCTTTCAATATTTCGATCCGTTATGGTTTTTAGACGGTCGCTTTTAATGACGCGGGGGTTAATAGGTGAGCTGTGATCGCGGGTCGAGATCAATAATGAGCGTGTCGGTCGAGTTTTAAATTGAAAAAATCGAATGGATTGTCTAGTCCGAATTGCGAATTGATTTACAATCAGCGAAAGTATAATATTATGTTTTTATTAAATTTGAGTCTAATCTCGTTTTATATTGATTTAAATTCTTCTAGATATATAAAGCCTTATAACAAGATACAAAAAAGTATCGTAAAATGTAAACAACGATTCATTTGATCAGCTTGTTCTGATTAATACTGTATTTTATTTAGCTCAATATTTTTATATGAATGTTAGGAATTAGTTAGGAATAACTTCTGTCTTATTCTAAGCATAGAGAAAAATTTAAGATATTCCCAAAAAGTTTTATGCATGATTGAAAGATAGGGCTATGAAGTTTGACATCCCATTTGAGGACCATTGAAATCAAGTGATATAATTGCTCATAACTAAATTTTGAAAGTCATATTCATAGTTGAAAATATATTCTCATAGAAATATTAAAAAAATGATCTAACTATAGATGTCAACATTGATATTCTATAGATAATATTTAAAACCAACTGAATGTTCGTACATACTCGTACATACAGACAATTTCAGCATTCAACTTTAGCGATTTAAATTCGTCAATTATACCCTTCTATTCCTAGACTCCTCGTTTAGAGCCAGAGGTCCGCATTGATCTTGAAACGAGCGTTCGGTATAATTTCGAGCGCTGCAAAGAAAACAATTTGCACGACGCGAGTCCATCATCGGAGACGTTGCGTGTCCGAACACAATCGGCGGCGCTTTCTTCTGCGTTCGCGTATATCGGCCGCGTAATAATATAATGACATATAAATGTACGCGGAATATGCCCATGATACGTACGATATAATGAGATCTGTGTAGAATAGTTGTCGGAAGACGAGGCGTTAGAGAAAAAGAGAGGTCGGGGAATGCGCGTGCGCACACTAAATTGCCATCGAGCAGAGAGCGGCCTTGCTGCGGAAGCCTCCGGCGGCCACACCCAGAGCCTCTCACGACAACACAACACTTTTCAGGAAGCGACGGCTGCAACCTATCTCCAATTCAATACTATTCGATCCAAATTTAATAGACAATACGTATTATTCTATAGCGAGTGAACCCTCCTTACAAAAAATTTGAATTTGATAATTATTTATTCAATATGATCCTAAAATATTGATATGATCACATTCAATCCAGAAACTAATGAAATTTGAGAAGAAAATTAGTTCGCACTGTTTATAGATTTCGTTCATTCATGAAATGAAAATAGAATGATTTAAAATGAATTTTCCATGAAAATTCCATCTCTACGGTGAATTTCGTAATGGTAAAAAATCACGAGATTACTAATATTTATCGATTACGGTATATTTTGAACCAATTGAATGGAAAGATGCGTTTTTTCACAGCCTCCATTGGTACGTGTCTATTTATCATAGAATCGAAGCTATGTTTGTTCTAAACTATGTAGATGATTTTAAAATGTAACCTAGCCCATTTTTTTTTTTGTAAGAAAATAGATTTTTTTCCAATGAAATCGTCATTTTAAAAGAGCCCTGGATCCAGAGATTATTTCATTTATCCAATTCAAGTGAAAGTGTATGATTGATCCAACTAGAAAACTCTCTTTCATCTGGATTTAATCAAATAAAAATTCAACTTAAATTTTGATTCAATACATATTAATTTCAACGAGTGTCTTTATCGATCCCATAGTTTAGAGTGAATATTTTAGATTCTTTAGAACTAAAGCATTAAAAAGTGAAGAAAATTTAAGGTTAATTCGAAAAAAATAAAAGGAAAATCTTCGTATTTTAACTATACTAATTGTATACAAAAAACTATAGGATATATCTGTTGATTCATTTTCTTGAATTTGCACGCTTTTATGAAATAAACAATATCAAATTACTGCAACGAAGAATTGAAAGAAACAGTTGATTACGTAACATCAAAATAATTAAATTTCAATATTGAATAATTTGCATATTAGTGAAATGTTGCTAAAGTAGTTACTTTTCGCGAGCTCCCAGAGCTTCCGATTGAGCTTTTCGGCTCAGATGTGGTTTAATCGCTTCTCGCGGCCCGGCTATACGGTAAATCCATTTTTATGAGTTATTGTGTTTCTCCGCTCATTACAGAGCCGGCCGCTATAACTAATGGGGATGTGCGATCTTATCTCAAACACAACCGAATCCATTCATTCTGCGCTAACACCCGATATCGATTTATGTATAATGCCGTGTATAGGATGGCCGATAGAAAATGCCCGCTTTTCGGCGGGAACGCGTTTCTATTTTATGTTATATACGGATTTTTATTGCGCAAAAAGTGCTGCTGGGTATTTTCACAACGCTCGTATATTTTCATTTTCGTGCTAAAACAAAAACTCGGCGCGATTTATTGCTATATTTGTGTTTGTGATCGAAAAACTCGCGCGAGGGGCTTAATCGATCTGGTTGGTTTTGTGTTTGTTCGATAATTAATTTTAAATGATTTCGAAATCAGACCGTGTTCACAAAATTTGAAAATTGTACGATCAAAATTACTGAATGTAACGAGTTTGTAATAGTTTTACATATTGAGTTACAAATCAAATTTTATGGTTCGATATAAAATTAGTGTTTTTTTCCATATACGTCATGATTGAATGAGCTTTTTCGTATATTTTTATAATGTATACTCGCCTATTTCATACGCAATTTGTGGATCATCTTGTTAAAAAAGAAAAGGTCAGGTACCTATTTATGTGAATGATGATGAACGATATTGAGCCATTGTACAAACATTTTATGTTAGCTTTCATTGAAGATAATTGGCGAATTTACATAATTTTCATTGTTAAAGAAAAAATATGCGCATCGAAACTCGCCGCATATTCAAAATTTATTAGGCTATAAAACAGCTACGTTGTTTGACAAAAATGCGATGGATTGATGTCGAATAAAAATGTTTTTTCAATGTTGCAATTTGTTCGCACTAAATGTCGATTATGCGTTTGTTTGAAATTAATGTGAAATGTTGTATGACGTGATTTATTATTACAATTTTTAATTAGGGTAAAATTTCTAAAATATAAATATAAATAACATTTCAAGGTTTTTGTCGTATTATATTATATTAGAAAACTTAATTTATTTCGAAATTTAAAAAAAAATAATTTATAATAAAAAAAATGATTCAATTTTTTTTAGAAAAATAGTGAATTGAATCAAACTAAACAATATCTCTTTTAATAATAACAATAAGATAAATCACAAAAAGCTGACCTAACCCACTAAAATTTACAAGACGCAAGGGTTACGATAGCGTGACCCACATCGTAACACACAACAACTGCACAGCTCAACATCTATCGTTCAAACTTTCGCAACGACGCGAAGGTCGCCGAAATTCTCTTTTGTTTCTCGCCTAAAACAATCAATACGAGCTCTTCAGCTTCTTCAGAGACCTCAAACGCTATTCAAGCGTCCGAGACCGAAAACCGATCGAAAAACAAAACGCTGGCAACAAGGGTCGGGGGTCGAGGCCGGTAGCGGGGCTGGCCGGTCACGAGTCCCTCTTGTTGCTTCGATAACAATCGCGGACCGCATTCTTCTGGCTATTCATAAAACGGACAGCCAGCAGAACATCCGACCGACTAACTGGCCGATCGGAGCAGTTTGTTGGGCAACGTCTAAAAGAAGTGGAAGCGAGGGCAGAAAGTGCACGAGCGCATCCGAGACGCTCTCGATGCTGATTCATCTCTCGAACGTTGGCTTTATTGATTTGATACGTGATGGGATTTTTCAATTTGATGTTTCCGATTCGATTTTAACATAAATATGAATAGATTGTGTTTTTTTTTAAATAAGGTCTGACGTGATGTATTCAATTAGTTAGTAGACATATGAAGCTAAATTTGATCGAATTTAATTGACAAAGGTAAGGAAAAGAATTAATTTTTAGGAGTCGTTTCGTATAGCGTCAAATTAGCATTTTTTTTTCTAAAGACGCGATAAAATGGTATTTGATTCTCGAGAATTCTACGGAATTTGAATCCAGCATTACGATAATACTGAAACCCGACATGACATACACAAACATTTTATATCTTTATTCTATAGATACATTAATGAATTTAGATATTGAAATTATAAATTGTATATTAATATGTATTAATATATACTTTTTTGGGGCTGTCATAATCTAGTCAAGCTGGAATCATCTTTTGTAACATCTCGAGATGTTGTAAAAACTATTCTTTCAATGTTTCAGTGGCAACAAAGAACACATCTAAGGTCACTATAAGACACACGCGTATAATAAACGGTTATAGTTCGTTTTGTGTTGTATACTTTTAAGGTTTTTATATGAGCGTCACGATCTGTTCTGGTGTGTAGATTATCTTAATATTGCGGAAGAGTGACATTTGATTTCTTTCGACATGAACTTCTTGATAAACCAATATAACTGAGATTTAATCTCTTCGATCGAATAGTCGATTCTATCCACATGAACTTGTTTTAATTTAATATAAGCAGATAAACTTTGACCTCAAATCATCGGATAACGAAAATTATTTTCGATAAAATGAATTGAAAAAATAATTATATGAAAATTAAATCAGTGCGTTTTGTGTAAAACATTTTTTTCCTCGTGCGAATTAAGATAAATTAACATGCCACACTTATACATACATATATTGTGATGTCGAAAATGATATGAAATTATCTGCTATTTGTTCGTCTATTTCATCTACAGTGAGCGGGTCAATTTATTAACCGACATGTTTCGTATAAAAAAACATCGTGAAAATAAGAACATGTAGATATATTATTGATAAAAAAAATCAAATCATTTTATATCTATGTGTGAATTTGCGGCGTCGAAATATCAAAGCGAAGGCGTAACTGCAAACTAATCGAATTTTTTTGAATGATCAGGAAACACAAACTAGCGGTGAAGCGCGAAACCCGCACAATGCAGTTAGTTGATTTTTTTTTTTGATTCTCTGTATTATTTTCATACGTATACAGTGTCCTGAAATTAAAACTTATTTTTATTTTAATTATTATATAAAAATACAAAATTGCTCATTAAAATTATCTTCAGAAAATCGATCCGAATTGTTTAAAATATTTCTTCATTAGAACAACATTATGAACAGATCATTTGAATTGTATTATAAATGTATGAACATCATTTCGACATTTAGAGAAAATAATCCATAATAATTTGCAATAAGTGGATAACACCCTAAATATAATTGAGCATATAACTGTGTTTGCATTGGTATGGTAATAAAATTTTATGTAATAACAACAAGACGACTATAATGATAGAGGACATTCGAAGGCGGTGCACTGAAGTTTTTACCCTTTCACTCTTTTTGCGCGCTAAACTGCCATGACTAAAGATCCTGATCGTTCAAAAGAAAGAAATTCGAAAAATATTATGTATAAAATAATCCACAACGAACCTTATTAAAACTGTTGGATAAAGATAATAAGTATAATTAATAAAGGTACCTATTTATAAAATATTTATATTTATTGAATCGCTTACCACCAAATCCATTATTTTAACTTAATTTACGTGTTTGTTTAATTTAGTATCGAAAAAAAATTCAATAAAGTTTTTATTATACATAAAACTGTTCTGAAAGTGTGGTTCGTTAGTGATTCGCTACTTTTTTCCTCACTGCGAGCTTTCGCGATTCGAAGATTCATTGTGAAACTGGGTACGTGACTCGAATTGTGTGACTATTTAATTTCACTATTTTTTTTATTAAATCGATTGTTTGTCGATCGATAGATATGTCGTTGTAATGTTACGACACGTACGAGAACGTATTATATACAGAGGCTGTTTGTTCTGTGATGTTATGACATCTCGTTCCAGTTAGATAAGCGTCGTGAAAGATTTCGCCAATACTGCACAATAAATTGTGCAAATACGCTTTTTAACACGCCATCATGTCAACGAATAAAACGGATCGTTTTATTGGCAATTATAAAAATACGATTGTGTAATGTTGTTATTTATCGCGAATCTTATACGCTGATGGTTTCAATTCGTTTTTTTCTCTTCAAATAAACAAATAATTTGAAACAAAACGATTGACGTTGACAGCAAATGTTCATTTCTAAATTGAATTATCGTTGCGTTGATTTGTAACGGTTTTTTTTACGATTCGGAAAGTGTGGCACGAGATCTCTGGGCAATCACAATTATAGCCAAAACATCGCGTCTCGCATATAACATGCAACGATAATTATGCGCCATTATAAAATTCCTTCGTATGAACGATATGTAACATAATTTTTTCCGACACTCTCCTATTACGATTGCAATAATGGTGGTCCATCCAGAGGAGAGCGGCCCGCGGGCTAAACAGTAGTGCACTCGGTGGAGAAAATCGCTTTGACGGCTCGGCCTTAATATGTTATATTTTTTTTATTGTATATATTATAGTACGTGCCCGCAACTGTATTATTGCGTACAGTAAAATAATTGGGGTGTTCGTCGTAAACGAAATGGAAAAAATCGTAATTGCGCAGCTGTTGAGGTGATCCATTAAAAATACGCGCTCATATCTCGCACTAGGTTTTTCATATAGTAAAATATCGCTTTAAACTGTAAATTTAAATTTATAGAAACATATAATATAACCTGGTTGTGAAATTGTAATATGTGTAAAAATAAATAAAATTTAATTGAATTCGAAGGAAGTCCTTAAGATTTGTTTGTAACGCAAATATTTGCAGTATCACTTGATAACGCAATGTGGAACAATTCGACACATAAGTAACTCATTCGATATTTTCATATCACGACATTAAACATTATACGATCAAAGGTCACGTCAATATCACCACCTCTGATCCGTTCACGGTCTATTTGTTCCAAATCATCGTTTTGAAACGCAAAGGACTGAGGAATGCCCGCATTCACGTCTCGCCGTATTGATTATGATTATGAGTATGATTACGGTATCTGCAGCAGATTGAGTATTAATACGTGATGGAGGTGAACACAATAGAATGCTGAGTTTGTTTGACACATGATGTTTGATAATCTGGTGCGATACGATAAAAGACCTTTCTAATTCGCCGATAATGCACGGTAAGGCGTCGGTAATCGTCTCAATTCAAATGGAAATTTGTTCTGGTTGCATTATTATTATTTTTTTTATTTTATAATCGAATTTCTCTCAATTCTAGAGGAAATATACAGTGCGCATTTCAGAAAGTTTTATCACACACTGATTATTGAAAATCGGCGATATGGACATGTTCCAAATAAGCAAAATTGAATATGGTGAAAATAAAATTTAATTTTTTATTGGTAAATAAAGTCAGTAGCATTGATATTTTTACAGTAGCACACACGTCGAATTGAATAAATAAATAAATAATATAAAAAGTCACCCTTCGAAGGAACCGCCAACGTGTTACGGTACATGAACGCATCTTTGCAGCGATAACGTTTTGACAACGGCTCGACATGTGAAAGGCGAAAATTTTAACCGAGAGCTTCGACGACTTCGAGAGGAAGCTCAGATTTTTTTGTAATTGGTCGTAATTGAGACAGCATCTTGGCTCTCTCGAGAGGATGAATCCTTTAAGAGGAACAGTTCAGAATTTTCGCCTCATTGTCTGACAGATTTATTAAAGAAAAACACCTCGACGACCGCGTTTCGGTAATTGAAGTGCTTTTGGTATTAAATATACGATGCGAAAAGTTCATAAAAAATTTAAATGCGTATGACGTGAAGAAAAAGGGCGCCTCGGTGAAAAATTGTATCAAAATTATGTGTACGTAAATTTAAATGTGAAAGTGGCGCTCTGTCGGCTGTTTTCTGCTGAAATCGAGCAAATTTCGTAACAGTAGAAGACTTTTATAAAGAAATGCTTTGCATTCTCGACAGGATTCTTTCCGTTTTTGAATCGGAGCGAACAAATTACAAATGTGTCGACTTGGCCGATAAGTAATTCGAAGTTGTTCGAAATCTACCAAAAGAGGCTGGAAGAAAAATTTCAGGTAATATAAAATATCTGATTAAGAAGAAATCGTTTTTGTCGGAAATATTTTAGCCTTTATGTCAGTATTTTAATTCAATTATCTCGTATATGAAAAATAATACATTTAAATGGGAAGTGCCAATTTATTATCGACATTAGCTTTCATTATAAATCTCAGAAAATCGATAAATGGATTGATTTACAACTATACACACACTACTGAAAAAAAAACGTAAAGTCGCTCACTATTAAACTATCAAACTATTTAGAAACGTTTTTCAAATTCACCATGAATATTATCCTTGGACAATAAACAGTCATTATTAGTAAAGGCGTGATACTTAATTGACCAAAACGGTTTTTATTATGGCCAATATAATAATAAAATTGATTTGCATTCGTCACTGTATAGGAAGTGCTCGCGGTCTGTGAAGTGCCATGTTATTATTACGCTGCAAAACCATTGCATATAAATAGACTAGAAAAAAACGAATCAAACAGAAGCACCCTGCAACGAGTTTTTGTTATTTTCCACAGCGAAATATGCAACGTCTACCGATTGACAATGAAATGTTAAAAGCAAGAGTCGAAACAACCTTGGAACATAACTAGGCGAATTTTCGAACGAGGCTCGCGTGGGCGTAGTCGAAAAATCATCGTCGGCGAATTATCAAATGTCTTGAATGATTAATGCCAACGATATTGAGATCGATCCATTCTACATCGTACGTGGTGCTAGCGGTTCGTTTGTTAGAGTTATGAAATTGCTTTCTGTTGTATACAGGAAAAAATGTGTCTATTCAAACAAAGGATGAATTCAAATAATTCATTTCTTAAAAAAATATGCGCTTGGTTTTATTTATTTTTTATGGGTTGAGCATCGTTATTGTTTCGATTCCACGATTTAAAAAAACATTTTTTGAATAATTTATAAAAAAAATGAATTATGTTCGGCGATCGTCCCTATAATTAAACCATTGAGTCCATCGATTAACATATTTTATGCGAAACTGAAAACCGCTACACCTGTGAATATTTGCCCAAAAAGTAAAGGAAAATCCTTATGCAACCTGACTGCGTTCCGGTCTCGTTTTCGATGCATTAAATCGCGTAATGATGGATTCGCTTTGAACCCAACACGAAAGAAGTGAAAAAATAAAAGTCGGACACAAATGACGAGGGTAATTTCGCTGTCAGTGCAGCAACGGTCGAAGGAGAGACGATCGCTGACAGTTTCTCGAGACCACGTGGGATTTTGGATCTTCAAAAATTTTTTATTCAAGCGAAGCCTTCATCCGAAAAAATCTCTCCTCGAGCGAAGCCTTTGACCCCCCGAGTGTATGAGGCGATTCGCAATTTTCGAGTCAACGAAATAATCAAGCGAAACGGACACTGAACGACGCGATAATTAAATGGCTCGTGTGTGACCAACATGCCACTTTCACTTTCTTCATCGCGTATGATACGAATAAGGTAATAATACGCTTTTGATGCGTATCATCCTTTTTTTACGAGTTCATTTTGAGACCTTGTTGACGTGTGAGTTTCACTTTATCAAAAACATCGTATAAATATTCTTCTTCTTCCCTGAGCTTTTTCTCGTTTATGAGGGGTTCACCTTCTTTTAACACAAATAAATACTATAGTTGATTTACTGTCAATAAGTATTTTATTAACATGTCAAATAATATTAAACATGACACGTTTCAAAACCAATTTGTCATTAGTGTGCAAGAAATAGTTAAGCTCAAACTGAAAATTTCCTGACGTTTTTCCGCGAAAAACTGACCGCAAACGATCCATATCTTTCCACATTATAATGGTATGCAAAGACCAATAAAATCGCGCGGCGAAACGACAGCAAAAAAAAACGACATTACTCAACAAAACGTCTAAGAAAAGAGAAGCACGAGCCACCTAAGTAGTCTTGCGAGCAATCACGTTTAATTATTTCTTTTTCTTTACGTAGCATCGAATGTGCGCAGAATTTTCGAGTATATAATAATTTCACTCGCCGACAAAATCTCTACTATCACGCCATTTGGTCGTAAATTATTACCGGGTCGTACGCCATCATTAATCAGTGAACGTGCCATAGTGAATAAATATAAAAAGGAACGATCCAGATTATCAGCACGCAACTTTCCGATGAAGAAGAAGGCTTTGTTATGAAAAATATATTGAACTAGCTTGTATGAACCCGGCTTTGCTCGAGATAATGTTCTATAACTGAAGCTCCTTCCCTGTGAAATATCAAAGTGGAAAATCTCGTATATTGGGTAATGTATCTATTCAAAAACCTTTCCAGGCAGACATACAATGAATGACTGAAATATTACACTGCTAAAAGATCAACCGTAAAGGATTCTGTAAATAACACACATTTATAGATACAAGAAATGAGGCCGATGATATGACGACGATTAACATATTATATCAGCATAATATATTGTGCATCGCTCTCGTTCGACAATGAGAAACGGAGAGTTGTTTGACGCATCAATGGCCACCATTGTCGCTACCCATTTGTTCAACGGTGTTCGCTTTTTTCATTCCTCAACGATTCGACGGCGGTTTCGTGGGTTTCGGCTTTGATCTCGTCGGCCGAAGGTTAGTTAGGTGGCAAGAGAGGCCTTTGATGTGTCAAAAGTTGGATTTATTTGGGTCAGCTTCCGAAGAGTTGTTCTCTCTCGTGTTGTAGCGGGTGTGTGTTTGTTTATGTGAAATTGAATGCGATTTTTTTTATGATTTACTCGAGCGGATTAATTTTAAAAGCGTAACGCATTTTTGATACGCTCCATTTTTTTTAATATAATAATTTATATTCAATAAAAAAATAATTAACATTAAAAAATTATGTGTAGTATTTATGAAACATATCTATAATACTAAGAAGCTTTTACTTGAAATCATCTCGTGTTAAATGACTGACACTCATCGAGATGAATTTTGCAAGATACTTCATAATTGCATTTTGTAAACGAAGAGGATCGCCCGAAGCTTACATATTCGTCCGATATAATTACGCAGAATAAATTAAACGTCTCTCGTTATAATTTCAGTTTCATTTCACCATCGATCGATGATTGAATACACGCGAGAATCAATAATTATAAACGAATTAAAAAGTATCAGCGTTCAATTAAAAAGCGTTAAAACATTTAATTAACATATATGACCAAGTTAACAATGGTGCAATTAATCATCGTCATTGTTAAGTTCGAGAGAAAAAATAATTACGCGCGAACGTAAAATGTATTCGAATTATTTTTTAATTGCGCCAAAAGTTTGGAAAAACATTTTTTGTTTGCATCGGCATACCGCAGAGTGTCATTTTTTTCGCAAGGCAAACCAGATTTAATATTTCATGCTAAACGCAAGGAAGGCTCTCCTCGATGGAGATAGGTCGTTTTCAGTGTTGATTATCGCGAATTTTTTACACATCATCTGCGAACTCGAAGGCCGTAAATGGGCGGGATAGGTTCAAGAAAAACCGCGAGTTTTTGTATAGGAAGAGAACGCGAGCAGTCTCATATCTGAGCATTTTTTATAACGAAATCAAAGCGCAAACGATAAATAAAATAAAATAAAAATGACGAAAAGTAAAAACGTCAATTTGCGACGACGACGCGTGCCGACGATTATTCATACATCAGCGGCCGAGAGTGAAAGTCAAATCGTTATAGCGTTCAAAGGGACAATCGTTGTTAACCCGTCTTTCGACCGAATTTGGAAATTAAATAAAATCGAACGTTATTATGTGGCAAATTACGAATGCGTAAGTGAAAGCCTCATGATTAAAACAAGACGTTTCAAACGAGGCGTGGCCGAGACACAAGACGTAGGAGTATCATTAACAACGGATGAAGTTGTTGACTCATTACGTATTACGTATGCACCAGCTTTTTCTTTGTAATGAAAATTCATTACTGTAGGTTCTCTATGCAATTTGACTATTGATAGATTTTGAAAATTTAAATGCAAATATATTCTGCATCGATTATTCGGTCATAATGTTAATGATCACTAAAGAATTGATTACGATTGATTAATTTGTGTCCACATATTTTCATTTACTATAATTAGGACATCTGTGAAAGTCTCAATTTTCATAACTATAGTGTTTATTTGAATGATTCAATTATTATAATTATATAACAATTAGAATTAAAAACAACTATCACATAATCGTTTAAACTCGTTAGGGTTGACGCTATCTGGCATCAGAGCAAATAAGCCGTTGATCACGTACCGAACTTGCAGATGTCTACCGATTGTGGTCTATAAAAAAATGAATAAAAAGCAAAAAAATAATAAACGAAAAAAATAGATATAATAAATTCTTCGATACGACCTTACATAGCGACCTTGTGGTCAAATCGAGTAACAGTACTCGCAATAAGCAATTGGAAGAGCGATAGGCGTTTCGAAGACAATGGTCATTTTTGCAGCATTCCTCTATAGCAGATCATTGATTATCCTATATAATGGTGAATATTGAAAAAAAAATGTTCTATTTCAATACAGAATCAATAATAGCTGAAGAAAAATTGATCTCGTCGGTAAGACACGCGTCCGCCCGCAAAGCCAACGAAATAAAATAGTCGATCGATCGATCAAAGTTTATTAGTCGATCAACGGGGTCCCGACGACGTTATTTATTTCGGCCAATCGGTCAGTTGTATGGCGATTGATTTATCAACTCGAAAGCCATGTAGGTTTTTTTTCTCATTGTTGTTTTGCCTGAAAGCCTCTGGTACGGCGCGAAAATTCGGATTTATCGTTGTCGGTCGACGCTGCTCGCTTCCTCGTGTGCTCTAGTGATTGATTCATTGCTGTTGTTAGGTCGGATTTATTTATTTTAAGAAAATGCTCATTAGATGGCCTGAAAGTTTGTAGAATTTATAATGATGGTTATATAGTTAGTTGTTGCTGAATTATGTTGAATATTAATGACATTGATCGAAATATTTGGATCGAGTAAAATATTTGTGATTTCATATTTTATCATGTTCATATACAAAGTGACATAATATGATCGTTAATAAATTGTTGTTTTGCTTCATTGTTCAGTTTCAAAATATTTTGAATTATATTAAATTATTTTATAACAATATTTACCACGAAGCTACCTAAACATTCATCGAAAAAATTCCAATACATGTCCGTGAACTTTGTGGTTCTAGTATTAATATTTTGTAATTCTGGTCACGTATCGTAGAGATATTGTTACTTTGATCGATACGTATATTTATGATATCGAATCCATTTTGATAAGATCGACCTTATTATGTGATTGGGTTTTTAAAGACGGTCCAGATTGTTGACCATCTCTGACTCACACCAAATAACCTTGCTTCGAAAGAGAGTGGGCGTATCGAGTTTTGCTGATGGTTTTTTTTAATACAATTTTATCTTAAATTTTACAGGCGGTCATTTTTAGCAATAATTTTGATCGACCATCAAAATGCAACTGTCATGTTACTGTAATGAAATTCACCAACAGTTTATTTACTTTTATCGTAATAAAAAAAGTAATTTGTTTCATAACAAACACGTAAGTGAAAAAAATATTACTTTGTCGCCAATTTTATACGACATGTCAATAGATAACTGAATAATTAAAGTGAGTTTTTTCGCAATATTTTTTCACCAGATTGCTCCGTAACTAAGTCATTAATGCAAATAAATCTCATAATGATACCGATTCAATGTCATTAAACTTTATATAAAGAAATTTTAAATATCCTAATTAATATTTTAGCATAATGAAACATTGAATTGAAAATACACAAGTTTAAAAACGAACTAAATACAATGGATTAGTACCATTGCAAATACTCAAATGAGAAGATAAAAGAGAAGAATTTCCATAAACCAGTCAAACGGAGATATATTGTCAAATAAAGTTGATTGTACAAAATAGCAGCGGATTTCTATCGAAATCCGACAGGTTTTAAGTCATTTGATAACGACGGATCTTGACAGCTTTATCTGTAGTCTACGATTCTGTTCACCGTTCAGTGTTTCCTACTAATCGACACTATGACTTTTATTGTACGATCGTTATTCCTAGTTTACTACGATACCTATTCGCCCGAAATGAAATACGAGTAAATACACCGTTGGTCAAATATTATATGTTTTAAAATTTATCGATTGTTAAAGAAACGATAAATGCAGGTGTTTTAACGAATCCAAAATACCCTCAGTCTATACGGAACAATTCAAAAATATTAACATTTTGAACTGAATCGATGAATGATTTAATGAATTTCCAAAATGAAATCACTTATTTTTATTGACGTTTCGAAGGTTTTCCTAGATTTTTTTCTCGAATTGTCTTACAAATACGATTGTTTCAACCTTTGAATGGACTTCTAGTATTTAGATCATCTTGGTAACCGCAACCGACCCGGTAATTGGCAGTTAACTGAATGCTTACCACCTTCTGGGTGAGTAACGATACTGTGATTGTCGGTCGCCGTTAATTAGCGGCTCGACTTTCGTATAATACCCGTGGCCGTTTTACTTCCTATTCGTTCTGGTCGGTCATCTAGAGTGGACAGTGTGGAATTTTCGAAACATTACGATGTCGCATTTTATCGCCGTTCGATATTTACGGAGAGCAGTTCTGATTTATGTCAGTTATGCAGAAAAGTCGTGACCTCCACTCGGCTCGAGTTCCAAGAGCCGTTTAACACTCGGTTGCAAAGGTCACGCTGGAGCTATCTCTCAATTAGGGTTTTTGCTTCCGCTATAAGAAACGATAACAATGATCTACCCTCATCTATTTTCTATATGAATTCAAATGAATATGTATATGTATGAAATTTATAGATTCCTTAACGGTTGATCCTTTCGTAGTGAAATTAGACATAGCAAAGTTGTATTAAAGCTGTAGCATTAACTATACTACATGTATATTATGCATGGCCTATATACAAAACGAGCTTTACTACGGATATGAGAAATACTATACAACAGTTCACAATTGAGTTGAAGAATCTCAAAAAATGCCTGGTCACAAAATATAGATGATGATAAAGACTCTAGACTTGAAATTGATGTGTATTTTTCTGTATTGATTTCTTATATTGGATTATGCGATTTATTAAAATCAAATGATGATATTAAGAATCCAGATTTGTAGAAATAAATATTTTTCACAAAATGTATATTATGTTTTGTTAAATATAATATCTCAAAACCACATATTATCTATGTGAATTATAAGTTGATAAAATTATTTACGATGACATTAGAATTCTTCAAAATAGGATGTGGTTATGTGGTCTTATTTGTTATTATAAACTTTATAAATCTATCTTTCATTAGTTCATTTGTCACTCTAAATTCACTAATCAGTATTCGTTTGTTCTACTAATAATGAGTTCTACACAAAACGAAAATAGCGAATCATCATCTTTGTATGATTTGATAAATTTTACGTCCATATCTGTGAGAAGAGCTGCTTTTGAATACATTCGCCGTCATTTTATGGAGGTACGTAAAATCAATAATAATATTTGTTGAATCATGTTATTGATGAAATGTTTTTCAAGGTTGCAAAAAATGACAAAATTCTATTTTTGAACATTGAAACATTCCTAGAGTTAATAAGGTCTGATGATCTCAATGTCACTTCCGAAATAATTGTTTTTGAGATGGCAAAAAAATGGTTAATTCACAATAATGTAGAACCTCAAGTTGGTTTGGATTTATTCATGGAAGTTATTCGTTTACCACTCCTACCACGAGAAGTATGTAAATATAATACATGTTCGAAGAAACTATACAAAAATATCATCTATTTTATTTTTTAGTATCTACTAACAGAAGTATTACCTTATACGTATTCGATTGAAAAATGTCGTCCATTTATTTTAGAAGCTCTACGTTGGCATATGTATCCAAATGAAAGATCCGAACTATCTACAAGTAGAACTATTCCTAGAAAAGTTTATAGCAGAATACTTTCAGTTGGTAGTGGTTTTTACGAAGTAAGTATCGTTAAATTTTATTCTATTAAATCTCAAAACAAATTTAAATAAAATGATTATAAGACAGGAAAAATAATTGAAATGTACGATGCAGCAACAAATAAATGGACTCAATTAAAAGACTTGAATATTGATAAACGAAATATCGCTGCTGCAATGGTAGACCGAAATCTTATGATAATAGGTGGTTACAAAAATGAAAAATCTCAAAAATCAGTACGTATAATTTTATATAACAAATGCAAATGCAATAATATTTAGTTCGTTTTAGAATTATCACTTATTTTTAGGTTGAAACAGTTGACTTGTTGACTGGAAATGTCACATCGATAAGCCCTATGCAACAGGAAAGGCATAATGTAGGTGTGGCCGTTATAGGAGAAGGAAAGTCGTCTGTTTTATATGTCATTGGTGGTCTTGGAGTCACAAAAGCTTTAAGAACTGTAGAGAGGTCTAAAAATTATTCATTCAGGTTCAATAAATACATTGAAAGGATATTTTTTAAATTGATTGTGTATATTTAAGATGGGATTTAGTGAATCGTCAATGGTCATTTGTAACACCGATGATCACAGCTCGTAATAATCCAGGAGTTGCAGTTTTAAATAATAATATTTACGCTGCAGGAGGAAACAATGGTCCGTATACGGAATTTTATAAAAGTTTAGAAATGTTCAATATCAAAGCAGACAGATGGGAAATTAAAGCTTCTATGGTTCAACAGAGAAGCATTTGTCGGGTAGTGTTTAAAATATATTTATGAAAAATAACATTCATGTTGCTTTATACAAATGTGAATTTTCAGATGACTGCTGCAGGGAACTTTTTGTATGCTATAGGAGGCAGAAGTCTTTCTGATATCAATTCTGCTTTAAGCAACGTTGAAAGATATGATCCAAAAAATGATACGTGGACATTCATGGCGAGTATATCTTCATCTGGAATTTTAGGGGTGATTTCTTTAGGAAAATATCCTGTATATGTTGGTGAGAAATGAATCAAATTATTGATGAATAAACGAAATGAATTAATTTTTAATTATGAACTATTTTATAATACAGGAGGTGACACTGTTAATTTAATGGAAATATATGATCCTGAAAAAAATAAATGGAACAGATTGACGCCTCCAAATATTGCACGCGATCGTCACAATTTGGTTCAGTTACCCATAGAAATGATCGATTATAAATTTGATTGGTAATTAGTTTCACGTAAATCAAAATCATTGTGAATATATCTATGAATTATAAATAATAAACATCAATAAACACTGATTTCGCACTATTATATTATATATTTTATTTGATTATATGTGACTTAGTGATGGTCAAACTGAAGGTGAACAGGTCACTGGCCAAAGAGACGATCATCTGTCTTCTAAAAATGTGAACTAAATTTTGGCATTGAACTGTCGATTCTACGTCCTACGACCAGGAATTGTACCAAGGCTAAAAGTGTAGAGTTTCGATTTAAAAATAATAAAAATCCGTAATAGTTTGTATCACCGTAACGCTATCAATTAAGATATTTCCTTATATGATTTATTTTTACTAGTCATCGTTTCAGGGAAAAAATATTGAATATCCTTACAATAGAACTTTATATTTTACACAAAAAGCATAATAATGACGAAAATTCAACGATGAAATTTGAAAAATAAATGTATTTTATATGATTTATTATATCGTCTGTTATAATGCGATTCTCAAACCGGACATGTTTTTTATATATAATTTTCGCGACTCATTCGTTATCATTTTAACTACCGTGTTAAATACATTTCGTGTCAGGTGTTCTAAATTTTTCATCCATTTTTCAAAAAGATTAATACGTATAAAATCGCTAATTAATGGGTTATTGCCGTTCACTACTGAAGCTATAAATCCGTCAGTATCCGATTTACCATGTGATTAGGCTTATTACGATAATCGTGTATGTGAGTAGTTCACTAAATTATATTGTAGCAAAAAATCTAAGGATAGACGTTTGGGAAAACTCTTTTAATGCCGATTTTCGGAAATTTAATTGGTACGATTTTAATTACGCGTAATTGATCAATGTCAATAAATGATTTTTGAAATATAACATTCATAAATTCATTCATGTAGTGTACATGGCATGTACCTACGTATGTAAGTACGTATGTGCAGTTAAAAGGCGGGATGGTGGGCTTCCCTCGTTATGTGTTATAAAAAGTTTGGAATATAATATAAAAAAATTAACAAATTCATCACTGAAATCGTTTCATGCATAAACATTAAAAGTATATGTACTTAACAACTCATTCGAATCTCTCATTGATTATAGAGAAAAGTTAGTATTTTTCTATTTTATTTCTATTAAAACATTAAAAACAAATTTTGAATAAAATAACTAATCTAACAATAAAAGCAAAATATTATATATATTTGAAATCATATCGAAGACAACGACCTAAAGTAAAGACGAAAATTTAAAGAACCTTACTCAAAACTTGAGAGTATTTCTATGGAAATTCTCCAATTTTCTCTAAATAAACAATAAAAAGGTCTATCAATCTCACGACAAAAGTAAAACACACATTTCAAGCCATCAGTGTTAAGAAACCGAACCAAAAAGTCTACTTCAAAACTCGCTCGATTTTCAATGAAAATTCACCGATTTTCCTGAATTTTTTTCGAATGAAACGATAGAAAAGCAGACCGATACAACAACAGAAGTCGAATGCATCTCCGAAAGTGCATTAGACGCAATAGCGGTAGCGAATGCGTTGAAAATGCAGTGTTGAAACTGGAGCGAGCGCGCGCGTGCTCAGGGCGTGTCCGCGCCGCGGCAGCTGTCCGGTGGCGGGTCACGACTAGCCGCAATAAAACACACACAAACCGAAATAAACACCTATATATCTACAATGCGAATTGTCTATATTAAATATATACTGTAGGTGTGATATGTTTTATATTCGTACACGACCGCGGAGATGTCTTGGAGGATGCAGGGCGCACGCGAGAGCTGCAGCACGCGCGAGTCGATGGTCAACGCTAAAGATGTCTGAGGTGGATTGTTTATTGAAATTGGTTCTAAATGACTTGAGTATTAATAAGGTTAGTTTTGTATCAAGTTAGAGAAAGCTAGTTTGATTTTTTTCGGGATGTTAAAATAGTTTGAAATTTTAGGTGCTTCTATGTTAGTTTTTCATATTGAGTAAGGTTGGAAAAAAGATTAGGTTAATTATACGTATGAATAGATTCATCTTTTATTATAGTTTGATACCTAAATTAGTTCAGAAATAATGTAAATAGCTGTTTTGTCATTGAAAAGTGTATAAATTGTTTCAAAAGGAAAAATTTAGCCAACACATACGAGATGGATTAATTCATTTCATTTTTAAAATGATGAAGTTACACACAGTAACGAGGTAATAGCCTTATTGTGCGAAGAAAACTTGATATATAATAATTATGCTTCATAGATTTTCTCATATATAATAGATTAAGTCGACCTAATTGAAAGATTTAATTACTGAATAGTTTGAAGTCATCCAAAAGACTTACAATGAGCGGCAAGAAATTGAAAATTCGGGGAAAAATGCATGAAAATCTATAAGATTTTGAAAAATCAGGAAATATACGTATGCAGATTAGATCACATAATATATATGAATTATCCACAATCAAATCAGCCTATTTACAATCGATTCCCACGTGTCTTCGGAAGAACACCATAATAATCATTGCAGCGGGGACCACACGCACTCGACATTGTCGGTCAATTGGATGTGCTCGTCGATTAATACGACGTATCCCCATACACATGATGTAATACAAGACGTAATCGGCGACTTCCGTTGCAGTAGCTCGTTTGTAATCCGAATCGAAAAAATGGCACCCGGTAGTTCTAGTGGACGACGTTTATCGATAATTTATATCGATAATCTCGGTACGGAATCGAACGCAGAACGTGCGTGCACCCTTTGCCAGCCTGAAATGCCGTACAGTGAAATCTCGTTATGATCGACCTTATTTATGATGGTAATTTTCATCCTTTCTGTGTCTATGCATAAGGTCTGCTCCGAGACACAATGGTTATCGAGTCTGAGATATTGCCGCAAAATATAGACGTTCGAAGTTGAATATAAAAATGTAATTGAATTTTACTGTCGTATATTGAAGATGTTTTAGAAAATTGTTCGATATGCGAGTAAGTTTATTTTGAAAAAGTTGCAGAGTCTAGCTATGTCAAATTAGCAAAGCAAAGTTGTAGATATATCGTCAAGATCAAAAAAAAAAATGGTGTAATAATACTTTTCGAGTTTTTTTGAAAAAACGACGATAGCTCTCTACATGTCGTTATTCTTTAGTCAATTGTCGTTTGACTAAATTATGTTTATTTTTATATTAAAGAAAGTTTTCCGTAATTTATCGTTTAATGGGACGAAAACAAACAATCAAACTTTTCAGATTCACCTCGTATGTACATGGAAAATCGAGAGCGCAAAACAATCGCCGCTCGCACTACAACTGTTGAACTTTCATCGATTGTTTAATCGGAACGAATGATACGATTGGTGGTATTTAGAAGCGCGTTGATAACGGCCCAGTCTGAAATTGCAAAACTATTAAAACGTCAAAGCAGAACGGCCCACGAGCGGTCGGGTCGTTTGAAGACAATAAACCGCAAGGAGACGTCAAATCTCCAAAGAACACGCAACTTCTGGCCGAAGACAGTAAACAACGGTAACGGGGTCGCAACGATTTTGTAACGAAAACGAAAACGTTTCACAACACTTAGGAGGAGGAGAGGTCGTTAGTTTGGTACTCGATTAGAGTCAATTTCTTTATGAAGACATTAAGATTTAAGAGTCGCATTGGCCGCGGCGACACTCCAATTAACTCGCCTCTGGAACTCGTGACCGATTGATTGTGTACGCACTTTATTTATACACGCAACTTATACTCAAATCGATTCGATTAAAATTCAGCTAAATATAACTGTATAAGGTGGTTGTGCATGGCGCATCAAGCCTCAACGTCCTCGCAACACTGGGTTTGAGTTCTGGCAGATCCTAACAAGTCACATATTTTTCTTAGCAGATATGATAAATCGATCGTTCTTTGAGATTATTCTATTCGAAAAGTGACATTTTAACGCTTAACGAATTGGTTCATAAAAATAGATCACTTTGGCTCATATGTATGTGTTGATCGATTTTAGTGCTATTTTTCATCTACTAAGTACTGTAAGGAGGTTCTTGTTCTAGCATCTGATTCTTTACTTTAAAGTGAACGATCGATCAAAAAAAAAAAAATAATAAGAGTACCTATATCAATAAATAAATAATAAAACGTAGCAAATTGGATTTATACGAGATTAGAAAACGGAATATGGAGCACGTAGCAGGACTATGGCAAATGTATTTACATGGCGAGCGCGAAAGTCGGTCTAAATCGTTATCTCTTAGAACATGGGTGGGCCCTTGGATTCTGTCCCGATTCAGCATAAATTTGTACCAATCGTAGATTTCAATTAGCAGTGACGTCTCGGGTCGGTGTGTCCTCTTTGTCGGGATATTTATTCGCCGGTCAGGTGGGTGCGCGCGTGCTGCTCGTGCTCATGCTGCAAAGCCCACTTCTCCCTTCTCGGGGATGCAAAATTAATATTCGATCCATTATTCATTCTAATTTTTATTAGCTTATACTAGAATTCAATTCGATTATTTAGGGAATTTTTTTTTTAAAAATAATGAGTACTTAAATGATTAGTTAAAAAAATAACCCTTAAGCTAAGGGAAATTCGAGTTTTAGCTAAGCAGACTTACACCACATTCACAACAAAAGACACATATCTACCACAATTGACCACAAACGAAACAGCAGATCGTCAGATCGAAGTCACTTCTTGTCGCCATCATCGATTTCGCCACCGAATCGTGACCGTTGTCGATCTGAGATGGATATCGCCGTACAGACGTCGACGACGCAATTTGGCATTTAATTAATAAATTGTCGTGCGATCTATTGTTTTGCCGTCTTATATTTATATTCTCAATTATGTGCCCGCTCACTGGATGCACTGTATAAAATATAAGATAATAATATTTTTAATTAAGCAATCGGAGCGTAATCGTGACCGGTGCTGTGCCCCCGATCACCACGCAGCATTATTGTGACATCGCGTTCTTTGACGAAATTTGTACTCGGCTACTATTTATTGAGAGCGATATTATTCAACTGCAATTGTTGCAGACGCCTATTTTTTATACAGATGATAAAATTTATGATTGTTTCATTGGATTGTCATTGTATTTCAGTCCCGACTGTTTCGTGTGTTGCATACGGTGAAACGGCAAGATGAGATTTGAAGAGTGGTTCGAGATTAGATTTATGATTATTAAATATTTAATTTATTTAAAATTTGCTGATAAATCATTTATGATTGTGTATTTAATAAGATAATATCAAATTTGAATATATTTTTGAATAATATTTTTTATTTAACATAACACAAAAGAACAATACTCTTAAGAATGATCAAATATAGATCACATACCATTGTGAAGTATAGAATCATTAGAGGGACCTTATTTCAGAGGAAAATCACGGCGCATGCAATTCATTTGTGTGCATGTAATAATACATACAAATAATTAAAACATGTCTATTGTAAATAATTTGAAAAAAATAGATAAAAACCTAACATTTCAAATATGCTCATTCGAATCCAAATTCAATCCCCTTTCATATCCATCATTCGCCAAACACGAACCCGAACCGAAACCAATCCAGAAACCCTACTCAGGAAAAGATCTTTAACATTAACACATTGTTATTAGACACTTACATTGTTGTCGTACACCGACTCTACATCGAATCGAAACAAACAACATCCTATCTATGGCAACGAGCGTTCTCGATCTGAAAGCGATTCGCTAGAGAAAGCAACGATTTCCATACGGTTCGGGCGCGGCTGAAAGCCGTCTGAAATTCAGTCTAAAACAGGTGGTTAGGTTAGAGTGGCCGGAGTATTTTCTTAGACAGTGGATGGCGCAACGTCGTCGTCGGGTGCCGGAGGATTTATGGTGCACGATCGGGCAAATGTCAGCGCCGGACCGCATAGCGCTAACGACCAACGTACCACCGATTTATTGGGCATCGCTGTCGGTGGTGCTTTCGTATGGAATGGCGACGAAATTGTGTCGATGTTGGATGCTTTTTCGGTGGACGTCTTCTGATTGATTGAGGAAAAGTGTGAATGATTTTATATAGAGTAAAAGCTTTTGTGAGCTACTCGGTTTCGGATCTGTTATGAAATTGTATCAATGTGATGATTTTTTGTGGACGTCATCTGATCATCATAGATCAAAGAGGTGCTTTAGATCCCTGATAGATTCCTTATTCCAGATTCAGATAGTAGAAAAATAAATTAATTCAGATTCCTAGTAAGGAATGATAGACTGGAAATATCCTTGAAGAAATGTTCCCTGAAATTATTTTTATTATTCGATGGATTTAAAATTGAAAAAGAGGTCTCGTTTTTTAGTGTAAAAGAAACTGACTTAATAATTTCGAAATTGAAAAAAAAAGTTTATAATATGCCATGTTAATTATTTTAATTTCATCAGATTTATTATATTTCTTATACATAGATTTATATGAATATTACACTTTTCAGATCTTCTAAAACTTAAAATTGATTTTGTATACCACCATCTATGTATAGTTTTATAGACTACTCCGATTATTCTATTACAAATTCAAATGAGTTTCTTTTTAGCCAAAAGCATTTTAAATTTACATTAAGTGATTTAGAAAAAGACAAATCGTTATGTAAATATTCATTAATGTACATTTCCCATTGAATACATTTACAATGAATCAATCAAATCATTTATACACTCAATAAAAACGAAAAATATTTTCGACAAAACGAACTCAACGAAAGCATCCATCGACACAAATACAGATCATAACATAGAAGTGACCACGTTTCAGGAATTTGCAACTTCTTAATAGACAATCAACATTGCAAAACCGATCGGACGATCGAATATCGAGGCGTGCGCATTCTTGCCATCGAAGAATCAAGAAGTGTTAAAGGCCGCCGCTCTCAAGGAAAATTTGATACTCTGCCACCGCTCTATCGTTGCAGAGTTTCTTCGACATCCAAATTTTTTTTATAAGCGATTTTTTTTAGACTTGAGCCGTTTTTGCGACGTCTATCGAGATTGTCCGGCCGATGTGGAGGACGAATTCGTCGGCTCGCGGCCAGGGCGTGGCCGCTCCACATGATGCAACAGACGTTCACTCTCGACCAGATAATATTGTGGCCGTTTATAAAATAGAAGCTGTTTACCAGTACACGTATAATAGGTACGCAAAAATTTACGATTTTGAATGTGCACGCACCGCGTTTTGTTCTGGGCGTGTATGTGTGTTAAGGTTCTTCCATATATCAGAGTGTGCGCCGTGTTAATTGACGTGTTCGGCTGATAAGGAACTGTTGCGCCATTCTAAGCAGATAAAACGAGCTGTGAAATATCAAATTGCGTTATCGGACTGAATAGAAAGGGAAATTTAGGTTTTTGTTGAGTTTTTAGAGCTTTGTTTGTAATGCGGTTTGCTAGAATGCTTGTTTGTTTTGTTAGCGGAGCTGGACGAATGTTTGGACCATTTATTGATCAAGGCTTGATATTTTTTGGTACTTTTCTAATATTATACGTAAATATGACTTCTATAGTGTTGCCTAGTATTGCAAGTATAGTAAATATGTAGATAACCCTAGTTTGAATATTCCAATAAATATAAATAAATATTATCAATTATTAGAAAAAGTAACAATAAAAAGATATAACGTGCACACAAAATGCACCATCGATAAACGAAGCAATTATGTATTTTACAAATTTAATTTAATTTAAGTTTTCGAAATATAGATTCAGAAGATCTTTCAGACCATTCAAGTAGAGACAGTATCGTATCATAATTCAGTAGTTTTCGATTTGCACCGTTTTCCATTTAAGTAATAATTAATTTCGCGATCGAAGTGAGCCTCATTACAAAATAGTGTTCTCGGTGAATAAGTGAGCGTTTTAAAAATAATATACATAAAATCCTACCTTAACGCCTTAAAGATGACACCTTTTCTCTCGATTCACTGCAACACTGAAATAAAAAAAAACACATAGATATAATTAAAAATCGTGATCACTCGAAAATATTCGTTAAAATTATGACAACTACATAATTAAACGACAACAATAATATAAAAAATCAACCGACACTGGAAAATATTCGTTAAATTGTTAATTTGTAAGAAAACCGAATCTTTTCAAAATTAGGGTTGAGTCATTTTACAGTGGAATTTTACAAAAATTACATTTTTTGTAGAAAACATTTAAAATGTTTAGAAACGGTAAGAAAAATCACGCCCGCGGCGTTATTTTTAGTGTTCACTAGCCACCTTCCCTCCAATTTATAAATATTCCAAAATGTCCTTTATTTTCTCAGAAAATGTATGATCATCGTAGGTACATGTGAAAGCTAGGAATGAAAGTTTCCTTCATAATATAAAAAAACGCACTATTTCGAAATGATAAAAATCATACAAGAAAACGAATCGCATACAAAAAGCGAACAAACGCGGACGATCCAACACAAACAACCCATCGATGCGTTCCTCCGGAGCGGCAGAATTTACAATTCGCGCACGCACATACACATACATTACCCACTATCCCCATTTAACATTTTCGCCTAGGATCTTTATTTTCCTTTTAGCTTTTAATACAGACGTTACCGGCGGCGTGACGGCCCTCTCTATATGGGCACGCAACCATTGTTGGACGAGGGCCGGCCATGAATTATTTATCCGCACGGCTGATGTATCGGCGACTCGGTGACAATTCCGCATCGTCATCCGGATTATATCAGAAGAGGGACCACTTCTTCGGGATCGTCTAGTGTTCGTGTGTGTTTGTATGGTATGAATCGTCCGAAGACCACCCATTGTGCCCTCGGTGGATTGCCGATCGCGTGGTGCTCGATTCGATCCGTACGGATTTGTGTACGTATGTGAAACAGGAAGAGGATGGTGGGTAATCGATTATTCGAATGATGTTGCCGTTTGCTATGTCGGTTTTCAATTATAATGCTTGTTTGAAAATTTTTAGTATTGTGGTTGTAATTTTAAACTTATTTGATCAGGGAGGTGGAGTAATCGTCTTTTGCGATGTATTTTAGATTAATTCGCACCGAGCTCTAATTAGATTTGATAGGAATCGTATATGATTTAAATTGAAGTCATTTGAGTGAAAATAAAGTGACTTTAAAAGGCGATTTTTGATGAAATATTTCTAGCTAAAATTATGAAAAATCTGATTCGAAAAATAGCAAAATAGCAATAAATAACGATAGGAAAACTTTATTCTGACTATGGAGCACTTCAGCTCTCGTTTATATTTAAAACATATTTGTATTCCTTTCAAATTAAAAGAACAACCTTCGTAACTAAATATTGTGCATTACTTTAACGTAAGCTACAGACTTTTTACGTTAAGTCAACAGGGGAACTGAAGTTCGCGGAATAGATAAATATACTCGAAAATTGATAGAAAACCTTGATAATCATAATGAGTGAAACTGTTTCACTAACTTATAAAATTTATTGATAGTCATGAGTTGAATATTATTTGATTTCAGCATAGTAATGTTTTTCATATATGCATGTATGTGAGACATAATATTTGCAACTAAGCTCTAACTCAACTACATATTATTCTAGAAAGCACATTTCATAACCGCACAAACAAACAAATACGAAAACACCATCCAACGAAGACAGTAGCGGATCGATCCGCGTCCGTCTCCTAGAAAAGAGGGATTAGCATGCGGCATGTCCATAAACGACGTCCCTCGGAGACCATTAATATGACGTTTACACGGTCCTCGTCGTCGAGAGAGGCATGGGCAGATCCGACGGCCGTCACAGGCCGCTCTTTGCATACAAAAGGCCGTAAATCTTCAGGCGTCACTCGCGAGCTGGTGGTGGACTGTTGTGACGCGCGGCGCTCGCCCCCAAAATGCCAATAGTTGCCAACGAACGACAATGGTGTTACTTGACGGCTGTTAGATAAGTCATAGGTCATGTTATGTACGAAAGGGATACGATTCCGAGATAGGTGTTACGTGAAGCGTGTGGGATTTCGAGTGCTCAGATGGCTTTCGGATCTCATTCGGATGATCGATGTAAGATTCGGATTTGTGATTGATTTTTTTTCGATCAGAATTTGAAATAAATTGGATTGAATTTAATTTCGTTGAATATCAGATTCGGTGAATTTCGAATATGTGAATGATCGGAAACCTTATGGTGGGTATTTCTCTTTGATCAGTTTGGTTCGCTTTGGTCGAAATAAGGTTGATGGTTGTGGTTATGTAATGTGTGGTGATTTAATAAGTTTAAATTTATAGTTTTGTACAGTCGGGTTTTTTAAATTAGATTCCTAAGATTGTGCTGAGTTTAAAGAAGAGTTTCGTGAACTATGGAAAAAATATAAATTCAAAAAATTGAAAATATTCTGATATGAATAAAAGGATGATCGTTAATTAAACTTCAATGAGATTCTGTTTTAATTATGTATACTTTCTTAAGAAAATTTTGATTTTCTGAAAAAAATGTTTACAATTCTATCTTTTCTTCTTTGAAACTAAGAGTTTCATGAAAATTTTCTGATTCTAGAAAGGTTCTTTTGCAAAAAAGTCATAAAAAGCACTGTAATACATTAAGATCATTTTAATGAACTAAAATTAAGATTGATTCTATATGTTTTTTTCACAAAAGAAAACACACCGCCACATAAATGAATCATCTTAAAATATAGGTCGAAACATTTATAACAAACGCCAAATTACACGCTTCGAAACGCAGAACAATGCTTCTGCTAGGCGACCATTGTTTCTGATTCTCATCGTGCGAGATTAAGCCATATAATTCGGATCGGTGTTGCAATCACACGCATACCATTCGAAAAGTCGCGACACCAAAATCGAACAACAAACAAACGACAACGTCTTTCCACGTAATGAGGATCTCTTCCTTCTCTCGCATAACAGTCGTGATTGACTCGAAAAGAAGCAATAAAGCAGTCGTAACGAGAGGACTTCTTACGTAGATGGCTCTCGTTGGAGTGGAGCCGAATTAACATTCCGCACGCACTTCCTTATCGGGAATATTTAACGCGATCGAAAATGCGGCAAATGCTATCTTGTGAGGAAACGCATAGATATGGTTCATCGGATGCCGTTTATGGATGTCATGTAAATTATTTCAGGTTCGACTGGTGACGATTGAGATGTCGGTTTCATTATAAAAATGTTGGATTGTGATCCATTTGCAGTGAGATCACGTGCGAGCAATGCTTGTTGTCATTAAGCTTTAATGTTTTATTTTATGTAAGAACAAATGAGTCTCGAAATGGTCTTGGATGTTTTAATCGAATATTGATAGCAAACATCTGAGAAAAAGAGGGTTAGTTTAAGTGCTAATCACAGAATTAAAACACAAATATTTTTGTTTTATTTCCATTTTTTCATTTAATTATCTACCTATGATAATAAAAACGAGGATCACGTATTTAATATAAACAAAACACAACAATTTTTTCATGTGTACAAATGTTATTACTAAAAGATAAAAAGAGCCAAATTAATTATATAACAGTAAGAGTGTCCAGTATACATTTTTTTCGCAGAAAGAGAAAAAAATCATTGCCGAAATTATTCATTAACCATTCGTATCCCACGCTCATTTCTTGCCGACCTTCGCATCGAAGATAGAGTTAATGACACAATTTCGTTGCTCACCAACGTCGGCTCCCGTGCACGAATGTTCTACACATGATGAATTCGAACATCTTAAATTTTTTAACTCTTCGACAATCGTGCATGAGCAGCACGATACTGCTTCAAATTATAGGTTTGCATTAGCCGGCGCTAATATATGAAATCGTACATAAACAAAACCGATAATTTTCATCCGATCGGCAGAAGCCGAGATGCATAAATAAGTTCGTGTATCAATAAAACTACTGGTGTGAAATTCGATTCGTCGATTACGCGTGTTTTTGCGAATGCGAATTTTCGCCTTGAATCGATGTATAACTGATTGAAGGACTTGCATAATTCATGAATCATACCATAATTTGGTCACTTCATTTTTTTCCTCTGGAAGAAGCAGTAGTGTAATATATATATACACACAATTAATATGCAGTATCGAGAAGATACCGGTACATGGATAGGGTGGATTTTCATATCTAAAAATTATTCATTCTTCTCAAATATTTGATCTATTCGGTTCAAGAAAGATTGTTTATAGCACGAAGCGGTCTCTCAAAAATGGATTCTAAAGTTTTAATTGAGGTCGGCTATGAGTGTGTGTTTAATTATTACATCAATTAAAGATGCATTGTCGTATAATAAGCAGGTCGTTGATTCGGCGATACATCTGAGAAAAGAAGGTTGGTTCAAGCAGAAAGAACCTATGGTTAGCGCCATTGAAAAAAAACCATACCATTTTCACAAATCAATTGCTTGAACGTATTAAAATCGATTTATCTAAAATATTTATCATCGAAAATTATATAAACGAAAATCAGTCAAAAGTGCCACCGTTCTTAACAAAATCGATCGAACCTTCGTCTCTCACAATGGACACCGAACGCGTGTAAGTATGCAGCCACTTTCGTACAACGACAATGCAACTTTCACCCGCACAATGAGCAAAGCGGCTCATTTCAATGTACTGCGTCCGCTGCACGATTGCGCCGAAAAGAAAATAAAGAAAAAACGAATCGAAAAGATAAGAAAAAAATCGCGGTAACGCCGGACAATATGCGGATCGATCGATCGATCGCTCGATCGATCTCGATCATTGTCGGATCTACGCGCTTTTTTGCCCGACTGATTGGAAACGTGCTCGGTGCAAGACGCGCAGCCCGTTACGTCCACTACGGGGTCCATTGTGATTTTTGGAATTTTAACTGTTCCTAGTGGGTATAATATGTAAGTGTACGCGTGTCTGGTACCGTTACGGAAGACCCACATTTTCCTTTTGTCGTCGTTTTTCCGAGTTTTCCTTTTTGGTACGTGCGCGTAGCGGCGTTTTGTTCCTTGTCAAGGCGAGTTGTATTGTGTTTTTCTTTTGTGCGTTATTATCGTCATGCAATTTTACAGTTAAGTTGATTTTTTTACAAGCAGAGGCGAGGTGAATCATTTTTGTACATTAAAGATATTTTTTCAAATGAAATAAAGCATGTTAATTTAGAATAGTGTTACCATTTTAAAATCTAACATTAGCTTTTGTGAGCAAGTGTTGTTCGAGATTTAATGAACTTTTAGTAGATTGTGAATCGTTTTAACTAGATTGCGAGTATACATACATAATATTTACTACGGGAAAAGTCTCCTTTATGAAAATCACCTACTTGAAACTCGGCGAATCTGCTCAATCCCTCGTTGCTTTGTAGTTGGATTGCATTTTTACAAAATGCATTTGCACAATTGAGAAATTGCGCCGATTCTTTCTGGAAACACTGATGCACTTTTATATTTTCACTGATATTTAGACACATCACTTTTGCTCTGCTTTTCACATTTTTTAACACACTTCACATTTTAAAAAAAGTTAGGTTTATTACGCGCCAATTTTATGTATTTATCATTCATTATTATTATATTTGATGCAATTTAGAATAAATATTGAGATAAAAATCGAACTGTGAAAGAAAATAACGAATTTTGAAACTGCGAAAAAAATTCACTGACCGCACGTTGAAAACGATATTGCTAATTGAAAAAATAAATGAAAACACGCGAACAGAATTTCAAATTATTTTTAAATTATATTATTGAATTATTTTTGCTATTATCTGCAATGATAATGGAGTGAATCTGAAAGTAAAAAAAGATAATTATTAATTTTCATTTTTGACTCTTATTGTTAATATACATATCATTGAAAATATTCGTTATGAAAAAAAGCTATCAATGCCTAATCTAGTATACATAAAACTAATAATAATGGATTCTTCAACATTCTAATGAAAGACAATAGAGGTAAACTCGCCGACGTATTCAACCTCGTAAATATTAGCGATGTTCTAAGTTGGCAATAATTTACTTGTTACGTCTCTGACCGTAATGGGGATGCACATTCTCCTCGGTCAGAATACAAATTAGTGAGTCTCCTATTTATCTCCAGAACTAATATGGAGTCCATTTGCAAACGCGGCGTGCCGAAGCTGTCCAAGGTATGTACGAGAAAGCGTTGTTCACTACCACTTTATCTGAAAATATGTATATGGGGATGTATCTTTTAACATCCTTTAAAAAAATATATAGATTATATAATATTCTCGAAGAGTTTCTGAGCTCCAAAAATAGCGTTATGCAAAGTGACAACATGCATAAGTCATACAAATGAACTCATTAAAAACTGCATAATAGAATCGACTCAATCAAAACTCATTGATTAAATTAACGATCATTAGCTGAAAGGAAAACGTCAGCCGACGCATTCTCTTAATTATCAAGATAAATAACCGTCGATCGATCGATCGATCAATGATCAATGCAGTACCAGCAAAACGAATGCACGTCTAATCGATTTGTACTTTGCTCAAGAGATAATAGTGCACCTAGCTTGTTCGCGTATATGTATGAATGTACGTGTTTGCTTTGATTGAGCGATAATTATTTAACACCTCGGATTTTTTTTCCCTCTCTAAGCCATTGAGCACGTGCCATTTCTAATTATGCTTAGTCGTGGTCAATTAACGTCGGCGTTCATTATTCGATAGCTAATTAGAACGTCGATTTTTTAAAAGTTGATCGATCGTTTCGCAGCACAATGCGAAATTTTGCGTTTCGAGAAAAAAAGTTTTTGAAAGTTTCACTTTTGAAAGCGTGCTGAAATTTTAAAATTGTACGTAAAATCAATTCATGAAATAATCAATTCATAAATAATATGAATGTAACGGTTTAAATTATATCGGAAAATCTTGATGCTTGAGACATTTCAAAGTGTATTGAGATTAATTTTGATTTTACTTTAAGTCGAATATTATAGTAACGGTTTAAATACACGATACTTCAATAAAGCTTCGAAATCGTATTGAATATGAAAGTTTAAACATTGAGTACACGCTCGTTGAGATATGTATCAGACGTCATGTGTCTGATTATACAGAATTATATTAATCGAAAGAGTAAAGATCGATCGATCTCAATACTGCTCTCTTTTTAAATACCCTTCTTGTTTCGGACAAACTGTGTAATTTACAGCTTCCAAAAAATAATCTAGATCGAATTCGGTCTAGAAAAAAATCGATTTTCACTCTGCTATCATTGAGTTTGGAAGTCAATAAATATCGTAGACAGATACATTATTATTTCGTATCGTGACAGCCGATACGAACTGAAGGTGTCCGTTGTTAATTTCAAAAGCCGAAACGACGGTATTATACAAAATGATAGCTTCCATTCGGCAATGCGAATAAATCAACTCCGCAATATTATGCACATGTTGAAATCAAAGCTAAATTCTTGTTATGCTAGGAACAAGAAAAAAATAAAAGTTAAATTCGGAATGCAACGACACCAGACTTATCGAAGCTTTTACGAGATTCTTGCCACATTGTTGATTTATTCGCGATAGATATGCGTTTATTTGTATGATAGGATAACGAAAAGTCGAGTTATTATTGAGTCATTTGCAGTAGTCGTAAATCACCTTAGTGTACAAGAAAGGTTTGTCGTTAAAGGTGGAAAGATGGTAATCGAAATTGCACTGTCAATTGTTGCTATTTTATTGTTCCTCGAGCTTTGCGTGAAAATGATTCACGCGAGTGGTCATCGTTCATTTGATTTATAGTTGGGATACTTCGCTACTATTTTTTTTTCATTTAATTAAATTATTCAATATTGAAATATATCATATATCGTGTCCAATAAAATGAACTGTACACTTTTAAAACTTCAGAAAATTGCGAAAAGCAACGATTTTCCGACTTAAATGCATTCAATCACGTTGTATTATTTCATACTTAAATACATGACTATGCAGTTTGTATCATATGCATTAAAGTCAACTAATAGTGCATCAACAACTCTTCAAAACGGCTACCGAGACGGAAGCTATCGCTAATATATTTCTATTCACCTTTACCCGTTAAATGTGCTCCGCTCATTATGACATGGCACTAGTTCTATTGTAACATGACATTCGTTTCAATTCCACGCAGTAATATTTAACATGCAAAATACACTATCTATTAGTTTATACTACAATTATTAATTTTAAATTTTCGAAAAATCGAATCGAGCGAAAGCCCGTCTGAAAAATAGCATCGATATACGAAGAGGGAGTATTATAAGAGGCCATCGTCCGATGCAAGAAGCAATTACGCGTATTTATTGCGACCGTTTAATCGAAACTGGAGCGGACTTACCACCCGCTGTTCGCTACCCACATTTAATCGCAAAATATCAATTAGAGCCGCAAAGTTTGCGCGTTTATCGCGTTTATGCGATTTTTACGCAGCTCTGATCATACGGACGAGATCGTAATCGGGGTATCTTCTGCAGGTTGTAATGCTGCGTGTTAAAGAGCGATGCGAGGCCCCAGAAAACGTCTTCGCGGTGTGTAATTGATTTTCGGAACGAACGGGCTTAATTGGGAGGTTGTCGTGTGAAATATCTTATTTGGGGTGATATTTCAATAAATTTCGGCATGAAAGTTCAGATGATGATGTCGGGGTTTCTCTTGTACTAGTTCGGTGGAGTTATTTGTAATACGTAGTTCGACATCGTCGAAATAATTATACACTATAGATTTCGATTCTGAATACATTTTTCAATAAATTTGAAAAACATCGTATTATTTTTGGGAAAATTTGTACTAAATGGATGATTTTTTTTCCAAATGTCGGTATTAAATGCAATATTAAGAACCGTACTCAATCATATTCCGAATAACAAACCCATTCAGTGAAAATCTTACGTAAAATGTAACAGTTATCATTTTATCAAAAGTGTCCCGAATTTTGCACATGAAAGTTTTTCAATAAATCAATTCATAATTTGTCAAATAACAAAAGAATTTTATCATAAAAATGCCAATCGATTGATATATTAGGCCCTTTTAGCATATCGTTTTTCGATCGCTGAACCATTCTGCTCTCTCGAGACACTCGGAAGCCGTCTCGATAAACTTACTTCATACATTTTATTCACAATAGATAAAACCGATCTCATACACGGACCTCACTCCTCGTCGAAATCAATAACGGTTCTAGTGATAAGGTGATAAATCGAGCGTGTCGCGTTCTCGATAATGTGCGTTCGAAGGCGAAAAGAACGCAGTTTTAAGTCGGTTCCGCATTGTCGAAGAACGCAACAGTGTTCCCGATGGAATTTTTAACTTTCTAGAGAACTTCGTACGTACGTCTCGTCGGTCTTTGTTTATGGTGTTGGAAGCTACAAGATCGGCGTGCTTCCATAACTCTCGAGAACAGAGGACCGCGTTTAGCATGAGCCTGTTTAACAAAACACGCGCTCGTTAATTTGCCTCTTAAGAGGTATCCTTTGAGCGTTAGAAAGCTAGTTCATTGTTCATTACGTAAAGCGAATCGCGTATAAATTTCTTCTATTAAAAGATAATTAATTCTGTGTTACAATGTATTTATCGCACTCGAGAATTTGAATAAACTACTGTAGCGTGTCGACATATTATACTAATGAATGTTAAGCGAGCATCTTCACGATCCTGAACGGCTGAGCTTTATTGGGCATGCTTAGCACGAGACAAATTTAACCGCAACACTTGACACCGTTCAACATGACTTCGAGACTGCATACCATCGGTATTAGTACCATTTAACAGTTGTCAACAACACTTTATTAATTAGTGCAATGATTCGAAGAATGAAAATAATCTATGTAGTGCAAACATAAAAGTGTAATTGAAATGAAAGTAAAAAAAATGTTACGATCATCGTATTGAACAAGTATATAGAGATTTCCTGATTTTCAGTATGAAAACTGATAGATTTATAGTTGTATAGTTATAAATTTCAATTTCGGTATTTGAGTTAATTATTACAATTTCGGGATAACTCAAATTCAATGTTCGTGCATCGCTGCATTAGCGTGCATCTCGTGCCTAATTATTGAGCTTCGTGTTCGAGCCGCATTCATTAATGCACTTTGAACTTATAAATTTCAAATGAAGACTAAACCTAGCTCTTAAAACACTCACGTAACCACACCAAACCACTATTTTATCCACACACAAAGCCGCAGGTGAAACGAACACCACATACACGTAAATTCCGAATCTGTTTCGCGGAATCGTGTCTTGTGCGCGAGCGCGAAGAAATATCGCGACTCCGATTCGAATTTTCGTTCCCGCCAAAAACCGAAAGTGTTTCAAAGTCTGTACGGTCGAGATTGATTGATTTCGATGTTGCTGCAAATTTATACGATCGAAGGCAGGTATCGCATGTATTTAGCGTTTAATTTGGCCGGCTTTTCGGCAAAAGAAAAACCGGTCGGTCTTTGCGAGATGAAATCCCGCCTGCCTGACAAATAGTTATCGCTAACCACCGAAACCACCGAACAACATTTATTTCAACAGTGTTTGCTCGCTCTCGTTTCGGATCTCATTCTTGTGTATATTTATGGTGTGTGTTTTAATAAACGAGCCTCTTTGGCTTCTCTTTGAACGATTCGCGTTTTTAGTGCGACTCGTTCGTGCTGATAAACGATTATAATTTATTTGAGTCAAAGTTGTTTTTCGTCGGAAAAAAATTCAAAGGAATCAACGTCTCTAAGCTTACACATATGTACGTATTATAGATTTATATAAATCTTCTTAAAAATGTTTATGTAATTATCATTTGTTTAAGAAAAATTCTATATCCTGAAAGTCGAATTTGATTTAATACATGAATTTCTGTATTCGAAGCGCAAAACAGTATTAAATGTAGAACAAACACCCATTATTGGCATCACGTAATAAACGACACCGTTTTCGTATTGAATGCTTTCGACTCGTGCATAAGTTTCGATGAAAACTGAAATGTGAAAACCGTCTCAACATTAATGGTTTGTTCAAACGCATTTGAATTTATGTCGATGCTTCGCCGTAAACAATTCTGCTTCGAGACGATAATAATTTACGTGTACGTTGTTGAGCGGATCCCGGAATAAGAACTGGTCCTATGTCGTTCGATTGTTACAATTTATAATATTCCGCAACATCAAATACAATTGCTGGTGTTAGGTAAAATGTGATGATTCAATACGTCGAAGTACGTTCTCTGAAAGTTGAGCCGTTGTTGGATAAGTAAATTTAGCTTCTTATGTACGTATCTTAATGGCTCTCGTTCGAAATAAATGCCTTTTGGGTATGAGAAAATTTTAAATGCTCATAATTAGCTATCCGTAAATATAATGTCATTACTTAAAATGCCATAATGCATGAACGAAGTCGTCTTCGAGGCGAACTCTTGTCAGTTTTACGATGTTAAAAAAATGTAATTATATAAATTGATATAATTCGTTTTGAAGTACGTATGAAATAATTTATTTATTACAGTAATACGAGAATGCCATATTTGCAGAAGATTTCGCCGTCTGGCAACTTTCAATACGAGAAATCTTGTTTTTCTCAAAAATTGTACAAATGGCATGCTTTTTTTAAATGATACGAAAATTCAGAACCTGCAGTAAGTTCCACTTTTTCCGACGAATGATCTTTGATGAATTGTTCATTGGAAACGAGAATCGGATCAAAACGTTCATGAGAACTTTTGTGAATAAAAAACGGCGGAATTTTATTGTTGAACGTCGATGGACAAATTGGCGTAATCGTCATAATTGCTCGAATAATTTTATTTGTACGAAAACGGCGAACAAACCGAAGAAACGTCGATATAATTCATTATTTAATTACTGACATGTCACGGGCTCCGCACAGTTTACTTTTAATGGGCGAACATGTAATTGCCATTAAAATTACACCAGCTTTTAACCATATGATATACGTACGTGTATACATTTCATTGTATACTTAAATAGGAGTTAAAACGCGGTAGTGATTTCGGACATATCACACAACGATAAAATCACGTAGCGATTATATTATAGCAACTAAAGTTACATATTATCCATTGAAATCGTATTTAGATTTTTCAAATGTTACTGTAAGCTTTTGGTTTTTTATAATTCTTCGTAAATCACAAAAATTAAAAAAAACTGATTTCTTTTCTCATTTTTATGTGAAAAATACAAATGAAAATCTAATGAGACATGTAAAAAGTTGATAACGTAACAGTATGAAGTGTTGGTGCACGTCGCATCGGATTTTAGTGTAATCGTGATGGTATATTCAAATCTCGAGTCACATATCGTTACATGTGACTCGCATCAGGAGAGAAAATTAAAGTTTGATCGTTTCTTCCGAATATTCGATCCATTTAATTCGAAAAAGAAGAGTTTACACTGGAATGGTCTCTAAAAATGGTTCAACCCCATCGTACGCATCAATTGATCGATTTTTGCACAAACTTTCGCGAGCTGACATTATTTAAAGATTTGAATGATTAATTGATCTCAAATAATTGGATGAAAATACATGTGACAGTAAACAAGTATCGGAAAATAGCCAAGATTTTTCACTGCAGCTGCACTATCCTTCACATCAGCATCTAGAACTACCGACCGCAGAACGCACCGAATCCGTCAATTTTTCAACGCCAAATCCAGATCTATGTAGATCGGTTACGTCGATCTTCGAAAGGTCGCCTCGAGGGAGATCGTCTCGTACTTGGGGGCAGCGATCTCGGCAATAACTCATGCAATTATTCGCGTGGGCTCGCTTTATGGCGACATTAATCAGACGGGTCGTCCCTTGGGCCGGGGTCGTCCCGGGCACGTGGGTCGCCGACGAAGCAGCACGTGGGACGACACCCATTCACCGAGGACGTTAGATGGTGATGGTGATGGTGAATGCTGTGCCCGAGTCGTGGTGGAACCCGTTCCGCGGTGTCGCCCTCGGGAGTGCCCCTGGTGTGAGGTTCGCGGTGCCGCGGGGATATCGTGTATGAAAGTTTGAATATGTCGATTGAAATGGTTCAGGTGTTTTTGCATGTGTTTTGATTATTAATGTATTTAAAAATTGTTGTATCTTCATAAAAATCATCGTTTGTATTGCCCATATGTCTGTGTTGCTGATATCCTACAAAGCCAATCTAATAAGATGTTATAGAGTGGTGTGCATTTAACAGGTGAGATGATAAATTTCAATTCGTAATGTCTCTGTGTTACTGTATTTTTATTTTTCATTCTGTGTTTATTGACTAATTTCTTCGGCAGTGAATTAAATTTAGATGAAACTCTCAGGATGTTTTACACAAATATCTGGAAAAGTTTCTACGTCGTTAAAATAATTTTAAATATTAATTTCGTGGTAGAAAAGAATTGAATCGAAAGTCAACGATCTTATGTTTTACTTATGCTTTTGTTTTTATGTATTTGAATTTAATAATAAATTCAATTTGAAATTTATTCATTTGTTGAACTTGGAAGTTCATTTATGTCAAATTAATTCTGAATGAGTATATATTATGATCGATTTCACATATGTTGATTTTATGTGATAATCACCATTAATTTAAATTTGAATTCTTATTGTTTATTTTACTATGAATGTTAGATAAAAGTCAACAATCACTTAAAGTCCACGAAGTCTCAAACTACTCTGAATCACAGCATACGATAGAATATAAAGTCGTCACATAATTTATTCACCATAAAAGTAAATTTTCCAAAATAAATGAATCATCAGAGGATAATGAATCTATAATTGAAACACAAAACGTGTACCACCCATCATCAAGTACATACACGTATACGTAAGACAATCGACAAAGGGAGTTCCCTCGCGCGCGCTATCTCACCGACCGTATCTGCTTCCGAGGAGCCGCATGCATCCGATGCCATTACCGTACCTTTTCATAGCGAAATCAGATTAATTTTAACGGTAACCATAGGCTAATGGGGTTCGGTTGACCCCGCGACACCGGCAATCATCCGATAGAGGCTCTCGTACCGAAAACCATTTATAGCCGAGACCACGACGCCTCGCGGCACCCCTGCACCGCAGATTACCATCTTTCGATACCGTCGTGAAGGCTCCACTTATTTATTTTCCGTGTACCTCGGCTCTGGTCATCCTATCTAAGGTTCATCCCTGTCGCATGTCGTGGGGCAGATTTTTGAATTTTGAACCGTTTTCGTATCTCGGTGTGTCGTATCTACGTATACGTTGACATCGCGGATGCGCGTGTCGCAATAACGGCTCTTTTCAATATGCGACTTTTGCTTTATGCACCGGTCGGATATAATGGGCTCGTTCCTGATACTCCTCTTCTTCGGTGGATATTTATTTATTGGTTTGGCGAGCGCCTACAACGTCTCGGATTGTTGCTCGACTGGTGAGGGTTGGCGTTTGTTAGATGATTGTGCACCGTTAGAGTGCTGATAAAATTCTAGTTCTGACATATTTTTTTAAATATAAATTCATTACTATGTAATTTTGATTTGCTAATACTGAAAAAAATGTTCTTTTCTATTCTTATTTTATTTTCTAAACTGTCTACTAAACTACTTCTACTAAAACTACTGGCTTCATATAAAATAATTAAAAAAAAATAACTTTAACTTCAATCAGATTATGTGCAATGAGATTGACAAAATAATAAAAATCGATATATTTAACATTGACAACCCTGTCGTTTTACCCAATCCTGTGGGTGAGGAACTATTTGCATGCCCCACACCCTGCGATTTATGGCCGCAGTTTCGATTGAATTTCAATTGAAACTCCATCCATTCACCACGACGAGCCTCCGCACTAAAATCCGAGTCTGAAAATAGCCTGAAATCTATCCTCCTCAAGATCTATCTCGAATGCGAGAGTTTCAGAGCTCTCGACAACGGACACCAGCCACTCCGTAGGAGGGCCAGCTTAGGTAAAAGCACAGAGATGACCTTCTTGAGGTAACGGCCGTGCAGGACATTATTGACATCTGCACAGCCTTATCTAGATGCATAGTAATGCAGGGGAGTGCTTACCGTCCGGAGGCTGTTGCGGCCACCGCGACAATACACATTATTAACTTTTATCTCGTGCTTAATGCAATAAAATATATATACGTCGATGCTGACATATGAATGCAAGAACATTGGAAATGATAGGTCGTCTCGATCCTGTTCGAAATTTTCATACTTGACAATAAGCGCATGCGGGACATTATCAGATTTACGTGTGCTTGCTTGAGTCGCCTATACATTACGCGACCATAATCAGTCGTGATTGATGTCGTTCATATTCTAAATAGAAAAATGTTCGTAAAATTTTCAATAAACTATTCAAAATATACATAGGAATTTATTGAGTTTTATTCTTCATGTAAAACAGCTGTACAGTTGTGAAAGTTTAATGATAATGAATTAAAAGCGAGCGTATCTCGGCAGCCGAGCACCTTATTAATTTATAATTGTCGACTATGCAAATAAACAATTACATTTGTAATGCTTTCTATGGGCACGAGAGCTATCACTAATCTCGATCCGCTGGTTTATTTATGCATCTGCGAGGCTGCGTTGCCCTCTCAACACGGCTATTGAGAACGAACTTAGATTCTGGTGGATAGTTTGCGAACCGGTCGTTATGATCTATTATATTGTATCTAACGAACGACTGTAAGAATTCGATTCGTATGTAATCTATTGCGCACTCTCTGAAAACGTCCAAGTTGTCATTATCGATTATTTAATAGGGGCATGGTAAAATATGACGTTTCTTTCGTACGTACGAATCTGTGTTGTGAAGGCTAGTCCTTGTTTTTGTACGTAATTTATAAATCGATTTATATTTTTAATTATTTTCATCGAAATAGTTTAGTTTATGAAATATTTCATGTGCGTACTAACTTCTGTTATTTAAAGTTGATTGAGACTTTTTGGACTTTAAGCAGAATGTGAACTTGTTGTACAGTATTTCACGTTCATGCCGTGTGTGTAGGTCGTGCATAATATTTACTACAGATTTGCTGACATTGCACTATGGTTAAGTTAATTCAAAATTAATTAGTAAAATTAAATGATGCTGAAACCTTCCCAGATGTACCTATAGTAACTCACAAAGGTGTAACAGCCAAAGAATCAGCTGTTAAAGAGTTCATAAAGTTTACATAGACAAACAGACTAAAAATAAACTCGACAACAATTCAGACAAACATTACCGACAGAATACCATACAATTACAATAAACAATAACTTTAGACAAAACATCAAGTCGGCTATCGACGATCGCGACGGATTTATACGCCGCATTGGAAACGGTTGGTTGTCGTATGCGGCTAATCACCACCGAGGGGTGTGTACGATCGCCAGCAATAAATATTAACGAAGTAGCTGTGCGATCACCCTGTTGTCGTTTCAGTTGTTCCTGTTGTCTCTGTGCTTGAGATTGCGATGCGTGGGTGGTTGGTTGGCACACGCGCGTTATGCCCGCGATGGCTCTGCTCGGTCGTCTGTTATTATTGTATTATTGTGCACGGCCGTTATTATGGTCCTGTAAATGGCTATAAATCATCGGTGCATCATGACGATCCGGATTAGTGGGAAAAGTCCCCTTTCATCGTGGCGGATTCGTTAAGTGCGCTTGAATGTCGCTCTGATTGAGTTTTATGCGAGGATCGTTTGTTGTCTGTTTATGGGAGATGAAACGAATTTTCAAGTGTGGAACGTTATAATATAATGTCGCTTTCGTTTATGAGATCATAGTGTTGTCTATTGCTAATAAACGTAATATATCCTATTGTGATCGTTATAAGATGAGATGTACATATATGAAATGCGAATTAATAATGCATTATTATTAGATACTTCAATATTATGTAATCAATTCACGATGAGTCCATTTAGATTTAATTATGATGGTTAGTTATGTTATACAAGTTAGCATAGTTATGATAGATAGTGTCAGTTAGACTATTGCTGTCACCCTTGACCAATGCTTAACTAGAAGCAGAAAGGTAGATAGTCGAAGAGAATCGGTTTTTAGTGGATATGCCATGGGTCACACTTATCATTAAGATTTCACACACTCATCAGATCACGGTGGTGTCTATAAAAGATTTTTCCTCCTCGCGGAATAAAACGATTCAGTTAAGTTGAGTCGTGTTTTAGATGTGATCAAATTTTGTGTCGAATGTATAATATCTATTTCTATTTTTATTTACAAATAAATAAACCTATCAAATCAAAAACCCGTTCAATCCCATCTTCTGCGATGATAAAAAAAATCAAATCGAAAGCAACAACCCATCGCGAACAGATGTACCATCGCGTTCGCGAAAGCTCGCGATTCTATTAAGATAAAGTTGAGGTGGTGAGGGCCACCGGACGCCATCGTCGAGCCCACCGCTGGCTTTTAATTCGAAAACGCTTATCGGAGACATCAGCAGACCGCAGGGCTCGATGTTTATACACCGTAATGATGTCGTTTCGTTCTGCGACGAGGTGATGGGAGCTTTGCGAAAGTTCGTCGTGATGTACGGCGTCAATTAACGCGAGGAGTCGAGGACGCGTGGCCGCAACGGTTCTGATGCGTTATGTCCACATCGGTAGGTAAATGTATCGACGAAAGCTTTCTATGTGGTCTTTATTGAGGTTTGATTTGTATGTGATACATTACAGAGGAAAACTCAACATTCTGCCTGGTTTGGGTAGTCCGCTTCATGTAAATGAAAATCGCCGTTGATCTGAGTTATTGATTTGATTGGGGGAATCGATAAATCGAGTCGAAGAAGTTTGTCATTTATACGGTGTGGATGAACTATTGTATGCACCTCACTTAAGTGTGATATAGTTAATGTTAATTCTATGATACGAAATTTAACGTTTATGTCAAAATTTAATTATCATATACATCTACGTATCTAAACGAGAAGTCATTTGATACTCGACGAAGCTTTGGTGAGCTTACTGTCGTGCATATGTACAGAGATAATTAAATTATTTCCTATTGATTGAGATAAGCTCTTAACGATGTGTTTATTAGATTTTATCTGACTTGACAACGTCTGAATAAATCGAGACATACGAGCACTCGAACCGTACTTATATTTCTCGGCTTGAATAATGAGCACGAGCATATAAGTAGCGAGTGCTTCTGAGGATCAATTACACTGGAAGCTTATAATCAATTACGATTTAATGAGGCTAATTAATTCCATCAATAGAATAATTTAAATTCAACTAGCCATTTAAAAATAATAATAAAAATATTTACGCAAGCTTTTGATTGATTCAATTCAAAGCCTACACATCTTCATTCAATCACAGCAGAATATGCAAAAGCTCTCATTGTCCGATCGGCGGCAAAAGGTCACTTGTCAATTGAATTAGTTTAGGAGCGCACCTCACTGCAGCAACATCAACGACCACAACAACCACAACAACAACAACAATGCACCTCGTCCTCGGGAGGAGATTCGAGAGGCCGATACGCGGGCGGTTCGTGTCCGTCGTCGGACGATGCAATTTCACCACCATTGTGCTATGACGTTTTAATAGAATACCGCTGTTATTCAAATTAGAGAACGTTCGGTTCAGCGTTGCCTTTGTGGTGTTGTTGATGTCGATGTCGATGTTGGTAACGTGTGAGCTTTGGCGCCGAACGCGAGGCGCGCGTGCCGACCTACACGTTATGCAGGTCGTGCTTTGTGCCATAGAATTGTTTCGGGTTTATTTTTCGATTGGTGCAAAGATTTTGCATTCAATTCGCATATTGTGACCGGTAGTGTTGTCGAGATGGTGCGTGCTAATATAATTTTTCGCCACATTTAATTGGGACCGTATAAAATATTCAAAAATCAAAGTAAAATAAAGATTTCTTAGCATATCCTACCTTAAGAATCTAGATAAAAGCGACGAATTCACATAAACTCCTTATAATTTGTTAGTATTTATTACAATTAACGAATTATTATACATCTACATCCATATAAACAGAAATCTTTCAATTATTTTTTGAGCGTAAAGATTGCTCAAAATTGCACCAATAGTAATGACCTTTCACAATAAAAAACAGTATCGATTCTAAAAAAAGAATATATGATACAACATGTAATTTTGAGTCATATAACTGCATATTTAACACACGATATTATCATACACATATATGTAAATATATTGGATAAAATTAATGTTGCATTATTAAAACGCATAGCTACTAGTTTTGTGCGGTTTGAAATGTGAATATTCGTATTAAACGGTAGTTTGATATTGATCTCGAACGAAATTCTTTTTCGGCAAATCAATCAAACAGTTCGAATTAAAAATAATAAGAGCGGAACATGTGCGAACGATTAATGAATCGAAAGGTGATATAGCATTGATGAACTATGGCATTTATGCTTCGACCGAAATACGCAGGAGGTTGTATAAAAATGCATACATTATTTATAAAAAAATCCTTATCGTAATGATATAGTGTAATATTAGAAATATGTAATAAAAAAATATGATTATGTACAACTATGAACCAAGAAACTGCATACGTGTATTTTAAAATACGTGTTTGATAAAATGTTTTTAATAATTACATCCACTCTATATTTTTTATATATTTTGTTCATTAAATACTCTAAAGTATTTTAAATTGAAATAAAAATTCTAAAACTATTGATAAATTACATTATATAGTATAATTGTACATTCAAAAAGTCGATAATGATCAGTTTGATAAAATAATATAATTATAATGTACAACTTGCAAGCGCACATGGGTTAAACAATAATAAAGAAGTTATAGAAATTGAATAAAAAATCAACACGTAGAAGTTATCTTGAATCGATTTAGATATTATATTATTATACATAGGCGTTGACCTTTGGGTAAGTTAATAATATGATTTAAGAGCTCGATTTAATTTGAACTTAGACACCTATTATCGAATCAAATTTTAAAGTTCGCTTTAGAAGGGAAGCGTTTATTCATAATTACGATTAAATTTACTACAATTCGAAACGATTTGATTGCAAAAAGATATGTTACAGTACCAAATCATCCAAAATATATTTACAATGATTTCATAAGAAAAAACATCATATCATTAACGTGCAAAGGCCATCAATACAATCAACCAAACACATCAAACGGCCATAAACGTTTCAATCATAAAATCTCAACTTACAAAAAGCAGCACAAGAAATATCGAGCTAAGAAGTTGGTGTTAACCTGGCTTATTACTTCAGACTTTTTCATCGATCATCCCCATCAAAATTAATTCATGAGCAATCAACGAGCAGAGCAATGAGCTTAGCGTTAATAAACACCGTGTTTGGCTAATGCCGTTTATTGAACACCGAGTACCTTACGTCGTTTAGTGAGTCGTGACCGGGCAGCGGTGCGCCGGTACGGCACGCGAGCGGCTCGTGGTACCGCCCATCAAGATACCAAGATATACCAAGTATATAAACCGCGAAACGATCGACCTATTCAAATTCTAGATGCTAAATCGTCTCAGCGAGAGAAAATTAGAATATCGAACAGGGGCGTGCTCTAAGATAGAGATTCTTTATATGGGTAAAAGTTTCATGCCGTTATACATATAGATAAATTCGAGTGTATTTCAATGATAAAGAGGTAATAATTTAATTAATTGAAACAATTTATGATTCATATCTACATATATCGAAAAAGTATACCTACACAATTATTTTTGTCTATTCAAATGTGTTTTCAATTAGTTTCATAAAACTCATTGCGAATATAAAAAAAGTTAAATGTGTGATTTAAATCAATTTCACGCATAAAATAAATGATAATTACTCGATAAAACCTTTGACATTTATCGAGTATGCACAAATATGTCGATAATTAATTTTTTACAAAAATTAGTTTCAAACTAGGAAGGAAACGTCAACGCACGTGTAGACGCAAACCCGACGCTCTTTTTGCTGAGGCTAAAATATTGTAGAATCAATTACTGAGCAATTTATGTTTAATAATTGCGTACGTTATTATTTTTTCATTTGGAGATTTTGAAAATTGAATAAAAAACATCCAGATAGAATGTGTACGCCCACGTAAGGCATCGGATCGTTTGAATTTCATGACCGGGGGGCGAATGAAAAGTGCATTCTTTTGTAACCCGCGCTCCTAACCTTGACAGTTGGCGATCAGTACTGTTAAACGATCGGGTTCGATAAGTCTCCGCAATATCATATAATGAATGGTCGATTACTTTATCGCTTTAATAGGTCAGTGTTTTATAGATTGTCCAGGAAAGTCGGCATTGGATCGGTGACTTGTGATTATTCTTGGCATTTGATTGTCGGTGAGCTTGCATTTAACACATTGACTTAAGTGCAAGTATTATCTTACATAAAGTAAGTTAACATGTAATTGTTTCATATTCATTATATTTCGAAAAAAAGTGCAATGATTTTCATTATATTTCGGATTGAAAATACTTTAATAATAAGGAATAGATTGTATCTATAATAGTGGTATAATCGCAATTCCATAAACGCAAATCCACACGTCATCCAGCACATTTGAATTTCCATGCAGCGCTTTCAGGAAGCACACTTAATTGTCAAGCCAAACGGCCACCTGGTCTACCTTTTCATAATAACCGATATCTTCTAAAAGGAAATTGCGGCGTATTAGAAACAGAGAGCATTCGCCGAAACGACGATGTCCAAATAGAGGAGACTTGCGCCACACACAAAGCCAACAACAGCGACGGCAACGGCAGCACCACGATAGCAAAAGCAAACCGAACCGACCCATAGAGAAAGAGCTCTTTGTCGACGTCCGGAGGGCCGTCGAGCGAGAGCAAAGCACAATCTTGCTCGATATTTTGCATATCTGATTTCTCGTTTTGCGGTGCCGTTCGATCGGAAAGTGAGTGAGAGTTGCGCAATTGTCGTTTCGACCCTAATCAGAGATGGCCGGGTATTCTTAATATGCTAACGAACCGTGGGCGGACCGTGTCCCGCTATGGGCTCTCGAGTGCGAAACCCGATTTTGCACAGTTAGTCGGCGATGACGTTAATTTGACGCACGTGAAATACATACACATTGATGAAAATATTGCACTGATTCATTCAAATTGTAATCTAATTTAAATACCTCAAGACTAGCCAACTGATAGTGTAACAGTATGACTGCCGTGTTGGGCTTCAGTGCCCTCGTAATACATGGTTCGAGTCCTTTCAGATTCTGGCGAGAGTCACATGTCATTGATATGATGAAAAGAATATCTAAAAATTTCATTATCATTTTGCATTGCAAATTTCTTCGATTCACACATCGACAGCGGTGAAGTAATTCACAGTTTGCTGGCTAATAGTTCCTTGTATGAAAATGATATTGCGAATTTCGTTCTCGATATCGAACACACGATACGATAGCAATAATAAGGCGGACACATTATGTGGTGTGCCAGCAAATGAATTGTCCATTCGTCCTTGCCCAGCATCAACAATGGACCTCCGTCGTTGCCCCGAGGGAAGGGCGACTCCGGCAAACGAAACTGTTACTCGCCATCATCATCGCCCTAGAAGGCCACTGTAGCGATATAATAATCGACGAAATGGGTTATAGAAAAAAAAGACACTTCTCTATCTGAGAGTGAATTTGCACCGATCGGCAACCATTTTTTTTATTTTATCCGGATTCGACTTATCATATGTCTTCTTTTTTTCATTTGGATCGACAGTAAAATTAGAAAGATCAATAATAATATATCAAGAATGGAATTTTTTTTAAGAAATTTAATCTATAGTCTGATTCTGAGTCTTAAGTAATTGTTAATCAATACATTTGAAATTTTCGTACATAAATAATTTTGAAACAATTGAACTTTTCACGTCGTAATCTTGCGTTTGAACAATAAACAGTTGACTATGCCTGTTCCAGATGGATAGACAATACGAAATGCCAAACGCCGAGCGGAACGGGCGCTTCGAGTGATACAGAACCAATTATAAACCCGCGGTGTGATTAAAACCATAATCGAGCTTAGGTTGCGAAACTGAAACCAAGAAAACTCATTGCCGAGATCGGATCTGACGCAAAAGAATTGCCATCCGCAACGGCAACAGCAGCCGCCCAAGAAAAGAAACAATGAAAATATCTAGCCGCTATTTGTTTCTATATTTTTAAAATTAGGATATTACATTATACGAGAAATTTTCAGAAAATTATTTAAAATTATAAATGAGCAAAGAAGCGAAATGAAAAAAAATCGAGCCTTCAAAAGATAAAATGGTTCCATATATTTCAATTTTGAGGTAACTTCAAAACGACCATAAATTGAATTTTAATTTCAGAAAATTCATTTCATTCCGTCATGTGTAAAGAGAAGTGCATAAATCAACGCAAGGGTGCATAAAGGAAATGAAGTTGTTGTTTTTAGAGTGCATAAATCACGCATGCAACGCATAAATTACGTACAGTCGATTATGCACTTATGCGCCAATAGTTAAAATTCCGTTACAAAAAGCTGATCACGAAATAACACATGTTTATTGCGAACTGATAAATTATGGTGACACTCTGTTTATTGTTTGTGTACATAAGTCGAATGATATATGAATCTACGAATTATTTTATTACTCGTTTCGCTAAACGGATAATTGAATGTATCTTATTGATAAAAAGTAGTTTTATGTACGACGCTGACGATATAAAGCTAAACTGAACAAAATAATGAAAAAGTTTGAATGCACTTTAGACCATAATTTTGTGTATCTAACGGTCGTAAAAATTTACATTCAAATCACTCAACAACTTGAATACATAATGGGCAATTATTATATATGCATTAATGATTTTTTTAACATCTTTTGTGTTTTCAGAATTTTATTTACTTAAAACTTTTCACTGGAAAACCGTATAGTTTTCAGATTATTTTTAATTGCTATGGCATATGATCGTTTACTTTTATCATTCAACGTGATAATCTTGTTCACATAATTTGCATGATGTGTTGAAATTTCGTGTTCCGAGCTGACAGTCAATCTGCATGTCTATTCTCAGTCAATTCATATAAGATAAAACTAAACTCGTCTAGTACTACTGAAAAAACTTGTATCAATATTGAAATATACATATAAAGTAATAAAAATATACATAACTCGTTTAATTGGCCTGAAGTATATAAATATTTAATTTACAATGCGTTTATTTTATGGCGTGTTGAAAAACAAATTTACTCTTAACACGTAATACATGAGAGAGTTTTATAATCTCGTTTGGAAAATATTGAGTCACAATTGTCATACTGTTTTATTGCATTTTTTTCATTTAAATATGTACAAGTTAAATTATGTCACATTAAACCACATGTAATGAAAAAAAAGTATTGCTATGAGAAAAAACTAATTCGAACATTTTGATAAAGACGCAACAATGCGCTAAATGGTCGAAATGAAATGTTTCGGATTGATGGAATATTGCGTTAGCACCACAATTCAGACTTATTGTAACTACTACACGTAGAGAAGGTTTTCGTTCTTGTTGCGTTGTCAACAATAGCCGTTGCTGTTGCTCAACAATTGAGGCTGCTGTAGAGGCTGTTGTAGCGACGACCAGAAGACGATGAGAGGAGAGTGGCACCGTGCCCAACCCACTAAACAGGGTAGTTAGTTAAAAATTATACCAATATTGGTAAATTGATCATTATTCTGTATTTTATATTAATGAAAGTAATTTTTAATAGAGCGAATTTAAAATCCATCGATTCATATTTCAAGATATAACTTAAACGAGATTTAGATATAACGAAATTACTTGAAATCTACTGTTGCTAAACAATATAAAATCTGAAATGAGATGATCTGAAAATATCTCAAATTGACTGAATTCATTCAACTCATATAAAATGTGAATTCATTTTCAGATTTTCATAAAACATATAAACACGATTTCCAAACAATTGAATCAAATATTTAAAAAACAACCGAACTTTAATATCAATTAATCATTTAAGACCCTTACTTTGAATCTTTATTTACTCAAATTAAATATTGCGTAGCAACGAGCTGTTTTTCACTCTATATAATTCTTATCACTAATGACAGTTCTAATCATCAATAAATCAAAATTTTGTAAAGCAAAAAACACAACTCGTTTCTACGTAACACTCTTCTTGAATAACTAACAATTGAAAGTTTGGACCAAAAAAACACGACATGTTACTCTCGTCAGTATCCTACAGAATTTTTAATACTCAACTCTACACAAACGCACACAATACAGCACTATCAACCGGCTAAATAATAAATTTCAAAACTCACTAGTTTTATATGAAATTTCAATTGTATTTTGATTGAATCGTATTATATATAGACCCATTAATCGGACTAGGCGTGGTCACCCTAACAGCGGTGTGCACACAGAGACGTGTGCCGAAGGTGGCAGAGACGGCAACGGGCCCGCGGCGATGGTCCAAGGTTTCAGCAGCACCAATTTCAACAGAGAGGCGCCTTATCAGCGGCCAACTCGACGGACATTATGCCCGACCTCTTACTGACCAATTATATTATAATACACACACCCCACAACGGCTAGAGCGAAACAATTCCGAGCCGCTTCGGCGATCGTACGATTTGCGTCGTTCGCTTAGATGTTGCAGAATTTGTGCCTTTTATTATATCGGTAGTGTATGCTTTGATCTTTTGTTGTTGTTGGATTGGAATATCGTGAAATTTTGAGATGAATGCTTGAAAATTTAGGCCTCGTTTATATGCGGTTGTGAGTTGTCTATTCGTATTGGTTTCATGACGGTAGAGTTCGTAAAGGAAAAGTATGTAAACAAGAGGTCTTAAGGTTGGTACACACGGGTGATAATAGATAGTCAAATGGACAGTAATTAGTCAACTAGATCAATGTGAAAATTTTATTTAATGTCATGCTAGTTAAGATTTATCTAACATTGAACAATCTACTGACCACTTGACTGTCTACTGTCTTCCTGTGCAAACCTGACTTTAGGACTTTTCTTAAGACACCAACCAAACCGAAACTAAGCTTACAGACAGAAACAGACTTATATATAATATGTAAGTGATATGGTTATACATGCATGTCTGAATTTGTCAATTTGTTGGGTGAACTATCCTCTAAAGTAGAAAATATTGGAAAAAAGTTCTGATTATGAATTTAGTTTAAAATAATAGATATTTTATTGTACACAAAAGATTTTCGAAGATTTTAATCTTTCATCGTGATGAATCAATCTAATAAATAAAGCACGAAACCTTCTGTAATAATATTACGTGAAACTCATAATCTGCAACGACCAAGCTGTACAGTTATGAATTAATTTATCAATGTCGGAAAAGCTCGATCATACGAATCGATAATAATTAACTCGATAAGTTAGCGCCTTAAAACACAAGCGCCGCGTTCTAATTATTATAAATTGAGATCGATTCCGATTTGACACATATTGACGGTGATTTAAAATGGCATTGTTTAATTTCGATTAGCATAGTTTATTTATCGACGGATTTATGAAGCACGAAACACACGCTGGGTACTTTGGACAATTAGCGAGGCATTAGGCACTAATTATCAACGGGTGGTTGAAACGTGATAATGTTATCTGTTTTCTGTGAGCAAAAAGCGAACGACATCAATCAACCGTTTTAAAATTGATTTGACAAAATGAACGCATTAGCTCTGGTTGGGTGTGACTCGTTTAACTAATATCTAGAAGGGAACGAAACTTTGATAAATGATATAAAAGTCGATGAAACTGATATTCGACCTTGCTTAGATCCTCACGTTTCGCAACGAAACTTCCTTATTTGCTCGTCGTTGGGATTGTTCATGCACGACCGTTTCATATTTGCCAATGATTTAGTATGAAAAGCGGCAATGGGACAAGTGCGGAAAAAAATCGATTGCTGTGTAATTTTCACGCTTGTAAACGATCGACAATGGAAAACTGTTGTAACCCGTTCGGCGGCAGACTTTAAAAACCGATTCCCATTGTGTTGCCGTAATTTATATGAAAAAAAAGTCGGTCTTTAGATACAAAATTTATATATTCAGGTGTTTGTCTGCTTTGATTTCGTTATCGTTGTATTTTATTCGGGAAACAAAACTTTCACGGACACGCTTCTGATATACGATCCATATAGGCATGTTTTATTTAATGTATTACGACTGTATGAATTATGTTATGGTCTTCAATAGGTATTTTAATGAAAAAAAAAAAGATACTAAATATATACAAAGCATATACGAAATATTTTAATTTCGCTCTCGGACGATTTATTATATCATTTCGTTCGACTGCGCTCTTGATTTACAATAAATTTATACAAATTGAGTAATAATAAAGTCGAAGGCGTTCGCACGTGAACAAATTGCATCCGAACGTTGGAAAAACTCTCAGTAGCTCTACGTGTGCTTATGTAAAAGTGTGCGTATATGATTTGGCAGCGAATAAATATTTTCAAAGTGTACATTTTTCATTCGATTGATTATACGTTGGCATCAAGGCTACTTGATAATCACTGGCCATATTATGTGTCGATGTCTATAGCAGATCGATAAACAGGGTATTTATTATTGCGATCTATGTAGGAAGAACGAGCGCAAAATATTGGCTAACCACCAATGTGCACCAATTATGTGCTTTTTTTTATTGAGATTGCTCTACCACGTTCGAACTACTTAAACACTTTTAAAATTTCAATAGACTGCAAAAAGTTGATTAGCTTCAGATCGAACGAGTTCAAGAAAGTATTTTAAATTTGTTGCAAGAAGATTATAAAAACTTAATATTGTTTATTTGATGAGAATATCATCAGGTGATTGGGGAAAATAGTAATCGATCATTGTAAAAATGTGATGAAAATGTACCAAATTGATTATAAAAAAAATAATTTGCATAAATTTCTCGTTATACACGAGTCAATATGTATTTATGAAAGAATTTACATACTCAAATGTTCGATATTTACATATATTTATTTATTACTGGTCAAAATATAAATAACTGAGAGAACTTTATTCAAGCAAATCGATATGATGACAAATAATATTAATTTCGTTAAATTTTTCAAACTAACCTAACCATACACACGTAGGTTGCTCATACGAACCTTTAAATATCTGACATAAAAAATAAATCAAATTCACACATAAACGAAATTCAAACCTTCACAATAATTAATACGGTTATATAAAAATAGACTATAAATCACGGTTAAAGCGTCAATTTACAAGTATACATCATACGCACTTTGAATTCAAATTTTGTCTACTATATGCAAAGATACGTTTTTCTATATGACCTTGGCTAATTTCCTAATCTCTTGTAGCGATCGATTATATAGAATTATAGATCAATCTTTCAAAAATAGACAATTCGGCTTGACATCCAAGTGGGATGGACGAACCGTAGGCAGAAGTGATTTGCAATTTTTTAGCAGTCGATTGGCACTCGTCGCAACATATAGATGATAGAAAATATAAATTATAATGGATATGAAGGCGTTGATTGAACTTATTTATCGAACTGCATAGATGCAATGCAAATGTCTCTAATGCATTCAGATACATGCCCCCTTTCTATTGTTTCATTTTAATGTCGAATTATTTTTTGTTTCAATTTTATGGCATAATTTTAAACTACGCAGAAGAAATGATCAACTGTAAAATACTGAATCTCAGAAATAATATTTTATCTCATTAGTAATTTGCCTCGAGCGTCATAATCGAATAACTATTAATTGCATAATACATTAATACTGAATGCTTTAAGTGCCACAAATGTGACAATCTATTCGTTGAATGAACGGTTTTTTACTCAACCTAATAAATTAACAAGCGTTCATTAACATTTTAAATACGGATTCAATTCACATAATTGTCAATGAGTGTTTGCAATAAAAATAAAGATAAAGATTAACATATATTTGTGCAGCCGATTCAATGTGCGTGGGAGTATGAATTTATATCGGATATCGTATAAACGAAAGTGCATACGAAATTTGACATGTTGCATGCACTCTTGTGAAAAAAGTGCTGTTTAATATGCACATAATATATGGTGATCGACATTTTAATCAGATTTCAAACATTTTTTATCGGTTATTTGGGTGCAGCTAATTTATGTTCGTAACTTACGTGAGTCAATTAGAAAATGTTACGTCGAGCAGAAGTCATTATGCGTGGGTTGTTCGGTAATTATAATAATATTTGCGTAGGATGAAGAAAGCTCGACTGATGAGGAATTCTATGCGTTGGGCAATCTGGAGCTTTCGTTGAAACTCAATGGAATAACAAAAATTTTACTGTCGAACTTTATCTTGGGGAATCGCAAGAATCTCAAATTCGTGAAGAATGATCCAGTTCAGAAAATATTCGAAGTTTTTCAATACTATCTACAGTATCCGGCACGGATTGTCTGATATCCGAATGAGTTTACACAAAGTGAGTTTCTCCCGTAAAAACGTCGAAACGAATTTTCAAATATGGCGAAAATTTGTCGCTAAAATCCGCAAGACTGTTTCACTATCGTTTCAAGGCTGCCACAAGAACACTATACGTTTTTTAACAGCGAATCGAAGCAATCGTCACGTTTATTTTTTTTCGAACCGAACGCTTTATTTGCAGGCAATTTGGCGGTTCGTTGGTTGCACCGAGCCTTGACAAAAAATTATAAATAAATAAATAAGCTAGTTTTATAGTGTAAGAACACGACGATGTCATTAATTACAGCGTTTTGAATTAAAAGACTTTTTAATGTGTGTTCAATAAACTTTTAATCGATCGCCTCGATATGAACACGACGGTTGTCCATTACAACGACAAAAGCAAAACGAAAGAAACTGATTTATAACATAATTATTTTCTACTAAATTTTCGTAATCAGGCCTGTTAGGTTTGTTGTGCCGAAATTTATTAGCGTAACAGTGTAGAACTGTTAAGTAGTCAGTACACCGGAGAACTATAATAATAAAATACGAACTTCAGTACATAAAGTTATCTAAACGACAAACGTTTTAAAATTTGTACGAAATTCATTTGTTCTAAAGTTCCTATAATTAAAAATATAATTTTGAATTTATAGTATAAGCTTAATGTTATAGTGAGTTCTAGTATAAATCAATTGGTTTTTTTTTTCATAACGATGAAATGCTTCGATTTGAATATTAAAATGCTCATAAATTAATTCAGAGTGCTATATTTGAAATTCTATAATTGTTTCATTAATATAAGGCAACTATTATTTCTATGAGTATTTAAACAATTTCAAAATATTTATAAATCATTAAAGAGTAAATATTTACTTTTCTGAATTTATAGGGTCTTCATTCAAACAATTTGAAATTTTGATTATTCGTAGTAAATTATCTTGCAATTTTTAAATATTTCCAATAGACAATGTAATGTTTATAGCCATCCAAATAATAAATCATACAAATGATACTGAAATCTGCATAATAGAAACGATTTTTACATACAATCAGCTACCTCTGACTACCATCTTCCGACAGACAAAACGTGGGCGCGAAATAATCAAGCAGCAAATACATCTAAGCTCAGAGGCAGAAAAAAAAGACTGCCATTATCCGTTGCACAATCCAGAACCAAATTAAAAACAAACGTATCTTGCCTTGATCGAGAAAGAAATATACACATCCATACATATACAGCATTGTTCGAATGTTCGCGTTAATATCTTGGTAGCGCACATGACCCGAGTTGTGCAAAGGATCTTACCTAAAATAGATCAAGATTTTCGACTCCAACTGTAATCATACGCGTGCAATATATTTTTCTATATTTCAAACACTTCGATTTTCGGTTTGTCCGAGTTGCGTTGTTGCAAGCACGTCTATTTGTTGTTAGCTTATCTAAATTAAGATCATCTAGAGCGCATAACTACCGCGAGACTCCAACGGCTTTGACGACTTTGCCGTAATGTAATTTAATGATTTTGCCATCACGATTTTGTCATTAAAACTAAACGCTTCGCATTTTTTCAATTATCCCGAAGGTGGCCCGATTTCGTTGTGTGAAGTTCGTTTACGCTCTTACAACGATCGATGCGTTGCATCCGTTATTAATTACGTCGTTAATTAATTTCGGTGCTTTCTCAGTTGCCGCGATATTAAAGTGCGAAATCGACCGGTTAATCGATGCATTAAACATCCCAATAGCTCGGGGGTTATTGTTAAGTGAAAGCAATTTCAGTATTTGGACATCAAAATATCGATGTGCATTTTAATTGAATCAATTTGTTAAACAAAATATTTGCGCAATATTTTTATTAAAAATACGAAAATAATATATTTTTGTATTTGAAATATCATTATTATATGACTGGAGATGCTGAAAGGTGTAATCAGTATCTCACAATAAAGGTCTACAAAAAATGTAATAGTGTTTACTTTCATTTTCTCTTGACAAAAATATTTCTATACAAAAATGACAGTGCAATTTGTCTATACTAGACGATCGGCAAACTTCAACGCCTTTTTATGATTACGAATTCATTTCCCACGATCGATTAGTCATAATTGAATAATAAACACATAATATTCCCAAGCTAGGAAAAAAAAACTGGTAAAATACCCCAAACGAAGCCGTCACTCGGATGAAGAAGCCAGTTTATGATATGCAAATCGTGATCGTCCGTTTACGAAACGAGCAGTTACCAACAGAAGTTAATTGATTAATATCGACAAACTACCGTTTTTTTTATAAACGTAGCTCGTTTTATTTCGACTCTCATCTGTCTTGATGCAAGAACCGATCGATCATCTGTGTAAATCACGGTCATGGATCAGACGATCGCTTCTCGATTTTTATTTTCGTTTTTCAGCTAAATGCGTTTTTGTTTCGTTATGTTCGTGCATTTAGATTCGGTCCGACGGATTTGCGTCGAAATCGTTCGATTCTTAATTTCGCTATTTGACACTGCACATTGCTTAAGCCGATCCACGGATGAAGTGCATACTTGAACTCGATCGATCGACTGTTAAATTTTTGCAATAGGCCTGAGCAATATTTTGAGTTTCGAGTTTTTGATTTGCACAATATCAATGAGAATAAAGGCTATCATTATTATTTTAATATTTCAATAGATATTATTGGACTAAAATATTGAAAATTATTATATTGACTTATTTATTCATCATTTGAATGGAGGAAATGAATTTGAAAAGTCTTAAAATCGGAAAAGCTAGAGATCAGACCTACAGCGTACTCCTAATAGATTCAACAGAAATAATTTACGAAGCAAAATATCCCTAAAAATAATTTTCATCATATCAATCCTTAAATTTCGTAGATTTTCCTTCAAAACAACCACAGACCAACAGCTCAACGTGCGTCCAACGTGGACGCGATCGGCACCGCGCTTTTTACATCGAAGGCGTTTTCAAAGACTCCGCTTCGATTTCGTCGACTCACCGTCCTCTTCGACGGCCACGACCAGCATCGGCAATGGCAGCAGCAGCAGCAGCAACAGCAGCAGAGCTAATCGAAGTCGCACAATGGAGCCGACGTTTTTGCGTGTCACAGCCGACCGCATTGTAGAAAGTGGTGGTCGCAGCTGGACACGCCCGCAACCGATGACCAACGGATCGACATTCTTTCCGATCGAATTCGTTCGATTCGAGTGGAATCGTCTTTTATTACTCGTTATTGAGATTGTTTTTAAGATTGTTATATACGGTTATGAATTTCATGAAAAAAAAGGGAAATTTTACTAACAAGTATTCAGTCCGAGCTTTGATGAACTATTTTGACGAATCTTTGCAGAAAGATTGTCGCTATAGGTGCATAAAATAATGATATGAAAAGAGTGTATAGATTTTGTGAATGTAAAGCAAATATACCAATTGACCTACAATAACTGAAAAATTTCTGAAAGTTACATTTTCATTATTCACTACAATTTATATTACATTTCTATGTATCAAATTTCGTCAGAATCAATGATATGATTTAAATTGAATTCTCATAAGTTTCGTTCATAACTTCACTTGATAAATCGATGTTTTTTTAAATACTGTTTTTCGAAAATAATCGTTCATTCAATAGGTAAATGTAAATTATTTTATTTTTCTCACATAAATATAGCTTCACTTCGATATCTAATCGATAAATAAAGTAAGAGATAAACTAGTTGGTGAAAAATACAAATTAATATTATGCTAAATTAAACTCTCGGTCATTAAATTAATTTAGTATGATATTTTACATACACGTGTCACATGCAAATTAGATGTTGTGCCTATATTTTATTAAAAAAAATTGTTTAGTTCGAAATTCAGAGATTATACTGAGGTCACGTACTCGATTACAAGGTGGCGAAAAAAAATCACTAATAACATTATTCGCAACGTTCAAATTATAATATTACATACACAATGAACAAAGAGTTTATCTCGAAAACGAAATCATTATCTAAGACATCAACACACAAATCGATAACGATCACTGATTACGTCCGCCGAAACAATGCACCACAAAAGCACCACATTAGCCTCCAATTATTCATAATATACCAGCGATCAGATAATACGTTTTCAAACGAAAAACAAAAAAAAAATGGAATGGAATGGAGACATTTCTGCGATATCAGATTTCATCTCATAGTCCACTTCGTAACTGGACATGAAGAACTCAATCCTCCGGTCGGTTCGCATGAGATTTCGACGGATTATCCTCGGACCGGTCTTATGACTATGTCTTTGCCATCGCATAGATTACAAACCATTATTTTTCGTCATTGAAAGTTGTCGTCGACGTCGAAAAAACAAACGACAAGAAGAAGCACAGCGACTCGAGTGAAAAAAAAGCGAAAGTGGTCTTCGTGTAGCGGTTAACTCGAGCATCCGAGAGATGCTTGTGTTTGCGTTGATCGAGATGAAATCGAACGGTCGACATGCGTGATTGATTCGAAATAATTCGTCTTAAACGAATTTTTACAGTCGAGTTTCGCCATTCGATATTGCCGTGGATAAAGAAAGCCTACGACGTTGTGGAAATTTGCACACAAAAAGCAACGGTGAATTTGTTTCGCGAGCATTCGATGGATTGATATGAAATTTATTTGTCAATAAAGTTATAGAAAAAAAAAATAGAAGCACTTGATCACTCCGAAATACAAAATTAATAAAATAGTTTCATCATTTTAATTGGCAGGTGATTTAATTTTCGACATTTTGATTCAAGTCTCCCCATTTCCCATTCATAAATAAATATTACTGTTATTAAATAAAATAAAAAGTAGGAATGACCGTTATTATGAAAAAATATCGTATCTATAAAACACATATCAATATTTAGTGAAATAAGGTTTATTATTATCGCCATTGCTTTTAACATAATTACAACATTTATAACAAAAGATTGAAACAAATGAGATCATATCAAAATTAATTTCGTTTCATTTCAAACATGTTAAACAAAAATTAGAACGTTTATCGTTTGTTATAATGATCGTTTTGGAAAACTCTATTAATAATATTAAGAAACGCCTTGAACTATCGCCCATCAAAACCTATCAATAGATATCTGTTAACATTTGTGAATGGTATAATAGGAAAAAAATTATATTACTCCATGTGTTACGAAGGTTGAGATTTAGCAATAGTCTATCATCTTCTTTACGTTAAGAGAGCGTAAAACATGTAATTTTTTTATAAGACCGTATTCTTTGTGAACTATGACCCGATGACTAAATCTTAAATAAATTTTACTTATATGGAAATGTCTTTATTGTAACAGTAGTTTCGGATTTCTGATATCAATTTTGCAAAGTAGATCAAAATGATTTATCACATTTAATTGATTGTGTTGAATTCGTTTCTATATAGTTACTAATATTTTTTTTTTCTTTTTTTAATGGTAGTACTTGGTCTCGAAGGACCACTAACCTACCGAACGAATGAGTAAACTTATATTATATTTACATAATATAACGCACACACACTAGCGCATGTGTGCAGTTGGTATTATGTCACTCATACCTCCGCCTCATGCACGCGTCAACACATTCACACACAATGTTTTTAACTTCATAAGAAATATTATTGATCACATGAATCAATAATATCTTTCACCAATTTATTAGGGTGAGCTATTAATTTTTCGCGGTATTTTACAAGCAGCTCACGGGAGTGCTCTTCTAGTGAAACCATTTTCAAATCGCGATGGATAACGGAATTTCGGACGAACCACGGGGCATTAGATGCCATACGTAATGAAATGTTTTGTTGAGCCTGAAGTTTTTGGGCATATCTTTTTATGCCGAGGATATGCCCCCATACCGGAAAGGCGTATGACATACCTGGACGAATGATCGTTTTGAAAAGAAGTAGTTTATTTTTAATGTTTAATTTGCTTTTACGACTCAGCAGTGCGTGTAGCTGAGCCCGCGTGGCTTTAGCGCGTAATGTAATTTTATCAATATGCGGTTTCCAGCTAAGTTTGGAATCAAGGGTTAAACCGAGATACCTAGCTTGCTTTTCCCAATCTAATGACTCGTTGTTTATTTTAATTTTATGCAAATTATTGAGCGCGAAAGCTTGTTTCCTCCTTCGAGAAAACATCACAGCAACACTCTTACGAGGGTTGACCGTGATTAGCCATTTGTCAAACCATTTAGTGACTAAATTAATCTTTTCTTGAAGATGCGTGACCGCACGGTGCGGGTTTTTATATGAGCACAGTAAAGCTGTGTCATCAGCGAATAACGCGGTTTCGTTTCTATAGATACATAAGAAATGGGAATGATCGAAACTACATAATGTGGTTTTGTATTTAAATTTTCTTTTGTAGAGAGAAGGAATCTCATCTGTTTCCGGCATGTTCTCTTGATTAACGTCAATTAAAGAGCCGCTTAAAATGTTATATATGTATATGTTATTTTTAAACAGCCTATTTGTATCTATCACTAAACAAGGTCTCATTAGCGCCTATTCGCCAAATGTACCTGCGAAAATCATATCATTATTTTAAGAGTTTTACACCACAATATAATAAAGCAATTAAAAAATACTCTCATTAGAAAATCCAGAAGTACGTATTTATGATTATTTTGAATTTCATGCTTTTCTAAATTGTTACAAAAAATATTAAAATATTAGTCAATATAGAATATTGAATTGTAAAGGAACTGATTTTAAATCATACAATAGACTAATTTTCTGGCGCAACTGTGACTAATAAATATAAAATTTTTGGATTGAAAAAGCTTTGCCGATTTGGTCTTTTAATATTTTTTTATTGTATTTATTTATTTATTACGACACCGTGTCTGAAATACGCGTTAATGGTTTTCTTACGCGGAAACCTTTTATATAGGCGAAATTTATCTGAGCGACTAAGAGGCGATTTTTTCTTTAGACATGAAAAACTACACCATCTAATAAATACCCCAAGGTCGTTTTAATGGGTCACGGTTTTTTATTTATTTTACACAGGGCTGTGAAGACAGTCACACTATGAAAATAGTGATTTTCCACTTACCGTATCAAATAATAAATATAAAACATTAATTAATTTCAACCAAAGTTCGCTTTAAACACTTACGAAACTACTTCGCTCTATTAAATAATTGATAGCCCTTTCGAATGGGGCATAAATAAAAAAGATATTAAATTTAAATACATGCTGATTTTTTAAAAAGCACATATCGAGAAAAAACAGCCATAAATCGTCTGTTTATTCAGCGGAAAATCATAATTGAAATTTATTGATTGTCGTGTCATGGTTGAGCCCGTGTCTTTATATGATGTATTACAGAGCTTTATTACGTACGCGAATTCTAATTTATATAAGTTTTTGCATGCGAATGAACGATTGCATATCAGATTTACATACGTACATTTTTTTCGATTTGCGTAATAAAATCGTTAATAAACACGCTCGATTCTTATTTTATCTTTTATTAAATGACGTTTTGGATGTACTTTTTTTACGATATTTTCGGTTGTGTCTCAGTGGATTTAGATCTAGATCGATCCAGCGGCAAATCGATCGTGAATAATAAGCGAAGCGTAACGAATAACGCGGATACTTAGACCTGGGCCAATCTAAATAAACTATTTATCTTTAGTGGGCGAAAATGAACGAACGGTTCTTCTGACAGATGGATGTTTATCCTTAACCTATTCAACTTAGCGCGTGCCGACTGACTTACCGCCTCAACTGGGCCAGAGTTTCGCAACATTTTTACAGCTTAAAGGTTCTGTTATGTTTCTATTCAATGTTTCGATGTAACAAAGTGAATCGATTCGACCAATGTCACATTAAATTTGAAAAAATAATGATTCGTTTATTGCTGCCCAACCATTTTTTTGTTTTTAAAGTGAAGAAGTAAAGCTTTTAGTGACCCTAATTTGATCGATGCACACGAAGCGAGTGATTAATTTTTCGACAGCATCTCAAAAAGTGCTAAATTAAACTCTTTTTTCCTAATTAAATGGATCAAATGTTTGAATGAAACGATCAAATTTTTACATAAATTAATCAATCGAAAAAAATACCTGTGACTTCTGCTAAGATATGGTAGGATTTGAATCCAGCATCATTAGTATGCTGAATCAACGCGACATGCACAAACGCTTTATACGTCTACACCATCGGCTAATTATAACACATTTTAATATATTTAAGAGATATTAAAATTTATATTGTCGAATGTAGAAATTATGCAATATTGTTCTCTGCGCAAGGACACGGTAGTCATACATCAGTGATAATAATAAATAAAAATAGGAAAAGCTATCGATTCTAATGAAAAATGACCGCAGAAATCCTGGTCGAATTTTACAATGCTAGTGCAATGCACTCAAATCACAATCCAATCGCTTTATTTATATGAATTTGTATTGGAATTGCGATAAGACTGTGCTGAAATCTGAGCGATATTCGCGTTTCATGGCCGTTGGTGTACTAAGTGCTCGCTTCGTGCTTCGATTTGAAAAAAAAATGCAACTGAACTCGAGACGAATGTTTATCCCCTTCTATTCTTATCTTTACATCTTGACAAATGAATGTTTTGTTGCCTTTTAGTTTACACAACGCTACCTCAGATTTGGGCCTGAATGTGCGCTCGATAAACGATTGAAGCCATCAATAAAAATCGGAATAGACTCATATTGATTAGGCGGAACGAAGTATTGCACGTGCGTCTAATTTAATTTTTTTATATCGAAAAAAAGCTTGCACTATTTCATGTTTTATTAGCGATTGTGATCGAAATTTCAAGGAATACGCATTAAAAAAAATAAATGAGTTTACTAGTTCAATAGACTTACTTATTTATGACCTAATGTGTAAATTGTGCAATTTGAATTGATCTAAATTTATAATAAAACATCCGTTACGTTTGACTTTGATGACATTATCTCGTAAAGATCTAAAGAATCGACCTTGAAGCTTCGATAGAGTTAAATTGGATCACATTAGAAACGATCATAAATGCAAAGACCGGTGTGTTAACAACAAACATTTATCGCACTTCAATATCGATTGTTTTTTCGGCAGTTTGAGGCGGACCAGATTAGAATCTACACGCGGATGTCATATTTTGCCTATGAAAAACTCAATTTCAAACCTTAAGGAAGTACATAAATAAATATTGCGTTTCATAAATGGCCAATTTACGACACGGCAAAAAGAAACGCAACTTCACCACAACTACGCCTATATTGTATTCGAGAGCATATCGGTCGTTCGATGCAACGAGCGTAAGTAATTTCAATGCGATAAGATCGACGAACGGTTAAAAACTATTAAATTTAATAGTGTGGATTTTTTTCTGCTCTCTGACGAGATACGATTTCTGTGTTTGATTTTTCAAAAAAGTTATCGCTTCATTATCGACGCGTTAACGGCATTGCCAGTTCTGCGGTGTTTAACATTTGAGTTTGCGCAAACGAATCTGATAGTGAAATTTTGACGACAATCGCGTTATGAAACTGTCGAGGAATCGAAACGGTCCATTTGAACCGTTACTAAATGATTCAATATCTGTTGCGGCTTTTATGACGGTTGTCCATTATGAAAATTTTTATGAAAATCTGCACGTTTCCACATAATTATCGAGAATCGAATGTACGTCGATTTGACGAATCGAATTTAGTAATGGATTCTGAGCAGTTATTATATTTTAAAATAAAATCTACTAAATCACTTAATTTCAATAAAAAAAATCCTTTATAATTATATCTACCAAAGCAGTTTGATCTTGATACGAGGAAAATGTTGAGGAAAATCAAAAATCTTAGTGTTCAATCATCGCAAAATCAAAGTGATAATTTTCCATAAATCAAGTATATTGATCGATCCGATTTTCGAACACCTGTTCTTAATACGCATAAGAAAATACAGTATGTATCACGAAAACGCTTTAATTGATTCAAAAGCAATTTTGGGCGATATAAAATTTTTTGATTAAAATATTACCCAACGCACACGAAACGATTTCGAATTATGCGGCTATAAATCGTCGAATCGATACGATATGTATTAAAACGTATTATGTATTGTGTTGAGGAAGTCAAAGCCGGTCATTAAACGATTAACGCCGAATCGAATCATAGTAATTTGACCGTCAATAAATACTTCTGATACTTAATTTTTTTTCAAATGAATTGAATACGAGGAATTCTGAAATAACTCTCAGAAATTACGTGTATCTACCTCAATTTCGCAGGACTTGGGGATGACGACAGATCATTTGTTCGACCTCGTGTATGTAAATAGTTGCCGCTTTTACTCAATCATCATTCCCGAGGGAGTGAATTATCATAATTAGAAAGTCGTGATTGCATGTTCCTGTATAAGTTAAGCTGTAATCGAGCACAGTTTAACATCAAAGTAAGGAAGTCAAAGAGGCCTCGTGATTGCCCCGGGTAGGGGAGGAAATGTTGAGCTTCTTGGACTGCAGGAAGCCATTTCATTATTCACAGTACCATATTGGATGACCGCACACACAATGCATAGAAAATGCAGAACTGAACGTATTATACCACCATCTCAACTACTATATACCAGGGTAGCCAGATTTTCAAAATCGCAAATTGATATATTCGACAGATTGAAAATTTGAGCAACTATCTTTAAAAAATATTTTCAAAAGTTATAAGTTCTTAAAAAAAATGATTTTACAAATTTGGAGGAGAATAGAGATAGAAATTCTGGGGGTTCAAAATGATCTTTGAAAATTAAATTTTGTTGAGTCGGTAATTTCACTAATTTCCAGATCTCTGAGCGCGTATCAGAACTATTTTCGGACGTCTGTCAACCCTGAACTATTGACAAAGCAGCCAATTTCGTTCGAATCAATTAAAAAAGCACCGTCCACGAAACAATTTCGATCGACAATAAAAAAGCAGGTCACTCGATCGAAGCGCATTAACAGCAAGCAGCAACAACAATGAAACCGTGTTGGGCAACCGTGCGTCCGTTGAGACACGACGACGACTCTTCTTGCGAAACGGCAGACGGAGCACAAAACGGGAGCATTTGCCCACTAACATTGGCCTCCTGATGGATAACAAAGGTCGACATTTGCGGCAAAGAAAAGCGTAACAAAAGTCTCAGAAGATCGGCGGTAGCGGGTGGCCGATTCCGCAACGGGCGATTAGCCGCCGTGGCCTTTGACCTCGCCTCGTTGGGCAACGGCATCCATCTGGGTCTATGCAAGTCCATCAGAGTCTAACCGAGTATATTTGAGTCCATTCGAGTCTCGGATTCGGATTGATGGACGGCCACACGACGGCGTATCGCGAAAATGCTAATGCCGGTCCATTGTGATCTCGAGAAGATCGAATGTCGCTATTGACGTGGATTGATTCTGATTAGATTTGTTTATGCGATGAAGAAGACTTCACTCTATATGCGTGTGGCATTTCGATATAATATTCATGAGTTCATTTCAATAAATTGACGTTGAATAGTATCGATAAGTGAGCGCATGCATTATGAATGCGTCTTCGTCGTATTCGAAATTATAAAATATATGAACAAATATAGAAATCGATCCGATTTATACGATCGAAGCTATCGAGTGTAACGATCTGCATTATCGGCAGTAACTTTCGTGCAGTGAATGCAATGGACATTGCGAGAAATCGACGTATCAATTGAACATTTTAACGACACTTGATGATGGGTTGCGAAAGAAAAAGTACGCACAAACGTAAAATGAGATGACTTCCTTTTTATACAGATTAATAGGACCGCTCTGCTTGCACGAAATACAAAACTGGACTCTTTCATTCCGGATTCCACCGCTACGATAATTAGCAAAGAACACCCCATTGCAACGTCAATTTGTATACGAACATTTAATTCGCATACCGACAATTCTACAATCTTCGATTATTCATTCAATTAAATATTAATTATCAATACATCCGCATTCGTGATCGAATAACATACCCAGACATCAATCTAAAAGAAGACATTTTCCAAATCAAACATGCCACAACTGTCATAAGGATCTTTTTTTCGAATCGAATCAATTCGCATGACTTTAAGGACACATCAAACGACTCACTAGACGAAACAAAGCACTCACATTTCAAAAATAAAATTAGAATAAGAGATGCTAATCTAGTACACTCTAAAAGAGATGGTCTTATCAATAAGGTTGGTTAACGTTGCCTCGGGCGTAAGTGAACGTCCAACAACCGCACCGTGATCATTGCTCTCTGATAACATCTAATAAGACAGTACTGACAAGGCCGGCAAAAACAACGAATTTGACGTCAGTGCGTGTCCAGAATGTTATAAGTGTGTGTTCGATTGAAATTTTTCGGTTCTGTTGTGCGTAAGTGTTGCCTTATCGAGGGGCGACCCTACATGCCACGTTTGTTCTTCGCGGCGATCGGTCATTCGGTGGTATCGTATTTATTATATTGGTATATCCGCAGTTTTGTGCGTTGTTGATATTAATTGATCGGTTGGGCATGAGAATTGGTTGTTGATTGTTTGAATGTTTCTGTATCTGTGGATGGTTGTAAGTATTTCATTCGAATTTATACCCCGATTGAATTAAATATTTTGATCGATATGGCCTATATTACAAGAAGGAAATCTGCAAAAAATGTGATGTGTTTTATTTATTTTTTTATAATTGAAAATCGTGCATTGAATATGTTAAATTCTACACTATATTGAAGTTGGTACATGTATTGTATCTTATCCAAAAATCAGATGAAAAACAATTTAGTGTGCTATAACAATGAATGTTTTGATTGAATTGTTTAATAATTGTTTACTGTGAAGTAATATTTAATAAAAATGATAGACATTTAAATAAAAAATAGATGATAGATATATAAGTGTACAGGGTAAATTAATTCTTATTTATATTTTTTGTTTTAAAATGCCTCAAGCTATTTATTAAAAGTAATTAAATGTGCACGATCTTATAATAAATGTGTAATATGTTGATATAGCAACATTCTGTACAGACTAGATTTAAATTACGATGAAATTTTTGCCAATCATTGTATAAAAACGATGATTTACATTATCTTTAACGATCAGAGTGTATTTTACGATTTCACCAGAAATACGATATTGTAATTTGAACACTTGCCGATACTATCGGGTAATATTTGATATATCTAACGAAATGTTGATAAATCTCAAAACGCTCTCGAAAAAAAAATACATCTACATGCGTATTTGGCAAGTTCACCTTGAAATTATTGGAATAACTCACAAAATTGTATAACCGAGCGAAAAACTGAAATACACATAATCATAATATCGATATAATTTCGACGAATTATACGGAAAATGTGCTGCATCGAATTTATAGAGGAAATTATTAACGCAATCTTCTCGGAGTCGATTTACAAATTGTTTTTTTTTTAAGATTATCATTGACTGTTTCCTCTCGATTAATAACATTTGCACATCTCGATTGATTCTTTTATCGAAAAAACTAAGTGCAGATATCGAAAAAGGTTCAACATTATTATTCGGTCCATTCATAAACGAAGGCTACGCTCTTTTTTATTACACTATTATTATATTGAACGTGAAATTTGCATCATCGGACGCATTAAAAATTACACCAATTAAATCGAAATGCGAGAGATTTTTTACGACTCGAGCGAAATAATGTGTAATCTTCAGAAGATCCGACGATTTAGCGTTTATTATCATTTTAAAAACCGACGGTTATAAAAATATACAATAAATCGCAGCTGAGAAATTTAATGCAATATACAGGAAACATTAAATCGTGAACGATTATTGAGTTAGGCATAGAAATATTGAATCGAATTATCTGGCGCGCAATCTAGAACGCCTTACTGGCTCGTAACGCTCGAATTTTATTTTTCAATTAAATTTTCGATCGATTCGTATATAATTAAAGCATATTAGGATCGAAACACATATTCATTCGCACGTTTGAAATTTACGCACTTCAGAGGCTAAGCCGATCGATCACTCAAAATTTCTCATTTCAGTTTGATGAATAACAATTTCACAATCATTTGGACATTACATTACTACATCTGTGATACGAAATTGCTCGAGATTCTTTGGACTTTAAGCTGATTATGAACTATTGTATAATATTGTATTTCTTGTTCCCGTTTCCATAGTGAATCTCGTTAAGAGTGTAGGCTGTGCATTATATTTGTTCCGGTTTTGCTACAACTTAAGCATCCGAAACATCAAAATATAAAGTCCATAAATTGTAATATGTTTTTATGCAAAAACCTTTTCAGATGTGCATATAAGTATGTAATGTTTATCTATCAAAGAATCAGACATTAATGAGTCTATCGAGCATAGAATAACAGACACTTCGTTTTAATTCATATAGGTATAGATTGAGAATACACTTTAAACAAAATTCAAAGGTTTTCCGTATTTTAAGACCCTGTTTCGAAATCACCAACGTACGAAAGGGTAATTGCTCCTCTTCGAAGATTCAACCGTGACATTATGTTTCGTCCATGATCGAAATAGGTCACCGAGATACATCCATCGGATGTTACCATTCGGCCAATGTTAACCAGTATCTTTTAATGTCACCGGACACTGTGTCACCACGCCCATCATCGGATGAATCCGTTCATGGCCTTTCGACGATGGAATCACGATCTATTCGATTTTCACAGCGCAATTTCAATATGCTCAATTTTTAACACATATACGATAGAACTAGTTATTCTAGAAGTCGCAATATGGATCGAAGACACGCGGGTGTTATAAATTAACAGTGTGACGAATCGTCGAGTGCATTAATCTCAATACGCGTTGACAAGTAGGCATGTTCGGTGCACGCCCGAAGGCGAACCCGCAATAATGTTCCGCTTTGTGATGCAAATCGAAGCATTTCAATGATTTATGTCCGATTCTAATAATGGAAAAAATGCAATAATCGTGATTTCGTATTTGGCCTAGCGCTCAACGGGTGGAAAGTCCTGAAAAGTTTTCGCGGTTTCGTGCCACGAGGCGATTTATGCGATCGTGTCAAAGTATTGTATACAGTTTTGAAATATCACTGTGATTTGTCGTGTTTAAATAATTGTTTGAACAAGTGTAATAAACGTATTGATTTCTATTTATATTTTTAATTATCTTCATACAATATTGTTCTAACGGAAGTCATAAAAGATTAGGTTCAATTAGACACATTCCTAACTAAAATAAACAATCCAAAACCTTTCCATATGATTTATCGTCCAATTAATAAATTAAAATTATACACTAACACAAATATTTGAATAACAGTACATAAATCGCATCCAATAAAAAGATTATAGAAGCGAACGGAGACGCCTCACGATCAGTCGCATTAACACCGTTAAATATTCAAAACGGCAAGAATAAAACGCTCATCACGATCCGAATTACATTAAACACGTCGAACGAGAACTCGTCTCGATAATTTGTCGAATGGGACGAATAAATTAAACTAAAAGTCTCGATGTTTATCGCGCTTTCTTTTCCGACAAAGAGCGTCCGGTCGACTCTTCAAAACGAAAATTCGATCTTACAGTTTTGGGAACAGGGTTACTGTCGTTAAATATCCGTTAAATACTTAATATCTCATATTTACGGTGACCAGACTTCCTTTATTTTGAAAAGTTGTCCTTTATTTTGTGAAATCATCCCCTCCAATAAAAAAGATCCCCATATCAACATTTCAAATGACCAGAACGATGCTTAAAAATGTGGCAGCCCTAATCTGACTGTAAATAGATAACCCTAGTTCGAATATTTCAATCGATATAAATAAATATTATCGAATATTATAAAAAGTGATAATTGTTACTAATCGAATTCGAGCTACCGGAAAGAACATGCACACAAAATGCAACGTCGATAAATGGAGCAATTATGTATTTCACCATTTTAATTATTGTTGTGAAATTTTCAAAATATCGATTCAGTATCGGTTATTGCTCTTTCAAGTAGAAACGTCATCGAATCGTAATTCGGTCGTTTTTGAATTTTCCACCTTTTTCGATTAAATTAGTTTCACGATCAAAGTGAGCCTCATTATGACAAAATAGTGTTCCCAGTGAATAAGTGAGTGTTTAAAAATAATATAAAATCCTACCTTGAACGCCTTTAAAATGAAGCCTTATTTCTCGATTCACTATAACACTCGCACAACTGAAACAAATTCAATGAAAAATGCTTATTTTCACTCGAAATTTTCGTTAAAATTATGACAACTAATTAAACACCCGATCGCGACAATTGACTCGTATCAACTGATTGAAAATCGACCACAGTAACAAAAAAACATAACCGACACGTGTAACAATAATCGAGAAATTGCAACGTTGTTAATTTAAATGTGTGTACAATATAAATGTAAATAGCATATTTTTTAAATTCAAAATAAATTCTGTAATAAAATTGTAATCGAAATTCATTGACGCTTTGATGAATATGATGGATGATATGGCTTTCGCAAACTATGGTCTCATTTGTTCAAACAACGAAGCCGATCAAACCAAATCATCTCAAAATAAAGTCATCGAGATCAAACCGACCGGTAGATCATTTCACTCTACATTCTTGCTGAAAACACATAAAATGCACACACAGATCATCCTGTGCATCTTATAGATGAAGACGACTCTTACGAACACTGCCTTAACAGTAGCGGCAATAACGACACAGCTTAACGGCTAACGAGCGTCGCGACGCGTGACGGAATGCAGACCGACGTCCATTGATCTAATGAAGGACGATCTTCGTGTTCTCATCCACATTGGCTTTTTTGCCGTTTTCAGAAGCCGAAGATGTTCGCCATCTTATATGGAAAACCGGGAAAAGTCGATGTCGTCTTATATGTAAATGTCGCTCGCTCTCTAGACGCATGATTGATCGCTTCGTCTGGAGTTTTTTTTTCGTTCGCTCGATATGATGAATTGCGTTCGATTGGCGTAATTGAATAATTGAATTTTGATACATTTTAATGTCGGCTCAATCAAAAAATGCAAATTTGTCTAGCGGCTCACGAGCGGTGGTCGTGTTTGCATTGTATGTAAAGCGATGGCGCTCTAATTGTTATTGTCGATTAATCTTCTTGTTTTATGGTATTGGAAAAAAGGCGTCGTAAATAATATAAGATTTTGATCGTCGATGAGTTGGATCTCAATTTGAATAAATCCAATTAATGATGTATGTGATTATTTTCGAATGAATTTGATTTAATATTCATCAAACAAGTGTGTTGTAAATTAAACTTTTTAAAAATAAATCGATCAATTCATAACGATTGATTCATACGATACAATTCTAATCAATTGCAATGAAAACATGATAGAATATACATCAAAATATTTCATTTGTTTGATAAAAAAACTCAAATTTTCTAAACAAACTATTCGAAGAACACAATCCTCATCAAACACAATCGAAAAAGCCAACCATCCCGCTTTTTTAACGCGGAAAACCGTTTCGTAATCACCGTCCATACATTATAAGCGAGCAACAGGTTTAGCTCCCAGCACAAAACAAACAAACCGAACCCAAAAAGAGGCAAACAACGCCGACGAGAGGAAAAGAAGAAGAAGTGGTGGTAGTAGAAAACGCGAAACCTTAATAGGAGCAAAACGAAATAAAGAAGCCCCGCAGTATCGTGCGCATCATCCGACGGCGACCAGTTATGTGGAAGCGTAGATCATTGATCCAGATCCAGTTTATGGATCAAGTTTATTAGTTCATTTTGTTCGCCGGAGAAGAGGTGTATAGAGATTCTCTATATATTATAAGCGAGATGCGATCTGCCGCTTTTCGCTTCCGCCTGAAGCCGAAGAGGTCACGGCACCCGCCCATACCGCATGCATCATTTTTTATTTAGTGCCCATCTCATATTTGTTGAATCTAGTTTGTGTTATTTGAAGATTGGACGAATTTTCGAGGTTATTCTAACTTATATTGCTCGATTCAAGGGCTGTTCAGTGCGAGCTTAGAAGCTGATCGGTAGATAACTAGCTTGAATTTGATTCCAAGTTTCGAAATATTATTCATTCAAATCATAACGTAAGAAGGGAAACATACTATACATTTGTTAACTGCACCTTATTCTATTTAGAATCACTAGAGCACTTTAGCTGTGTACTGTCGAAATTATATGAAGCTACGAGCAACTAAAATAATTATACAATAGCTATCGTAATGTATGAAAATAATATTTTGTTGCCAAGTTTATATATTGAAAATTCAAGACAATACTTGAAAACGATATAAAACCAATAAAATATTACTTTTTACAGCTCGATAATAATCTCTATCGATTGTCGTTTCCGTTTAATCTATTTTTTCTATAGAAATCGCTTCAAAGTCATTGTCGATATCTTAATATCAATTTGTGAAGTCTTCAAAAGTAACTACTAACATCAAAATTTATCAAAAGTGTCCAGAACTCTTTGCAACAGTGTATATTAAGCTATTCCAAAAATGTACATAATAATTAAATAGTTAACAGTTATAATAATAATTTTATATTGATATACTTTAAAACGATTTCAATTGTCGTATTCATGTCTCAAGAGGTGTTGTTCAATTATTTTCAAATTTTATAGCATTGCAGTTCGATATTTATATGAAATCGATGGAAAGGTAGACATTTCAATACGGTGACCATTCAAAAGCGATATAAAAAGAGATCAAGGAATGAAAACAATTGTCGTGCTGACGACGATCTCGAACGGTTTCCGATGCGAGCTTTTATCATATCGGGCTTTCTATCGCCGCATGATTGCATATTGGTTTCGTGAAACCACAATGAAAATTATTTTTACGAGATTATCATCGTGAAACTAAAGTTACATATTCCGACCGTAATCTGATTGTGGCCATTTGCTTTCTATTGTATCTGTCCATTTGTGCAAATGTGTACAAAGTCGATGTTTATTCTAATGACGGCGATGATTGTGCGATAAGCGGCTATAACCAACACCATTAAAATGTGTTATTAAACTCTTTTTGCACCGATAAATAAATTAATTAAATACGGCAACGTATATATGAGTTGTGTATGCAATTTAATTATAATTTTGCAAAGAAAAAATATATATTTTTCTCAGTATCAGCAATAAAAAATGGACATCAAATTATTTGACCTGTATACTTTCATTTTTATCATACGCTTGATATTTACATGTAAAAAAGCAATCTATCGTTTCGGGCAAAAAATCCAGTGTTATTTTACATATAATAGTAACATCGTCCGTTCAAAAACGAATTTTCTACGAAACAATCCACAGATTATAGTGATTTAGATGCCTCCTTATTGAACAAAGTAGACGCGTGATGCAAGTGAAAACGATCGTTTTCGAACAGGCGTTCACTTTTTATTGTTAATTTTTTGGTGAGCTTTTGAAATGACGCTAAAACCGTATTATACATTATGAGACCACTGTTAAACGACCACTTTCACGTGGAAAAGCAAACGGAGCGTTGTTGAAAAAAAAAATCATCGGACGGAATGCGAATAAAACACTCGCAATGTTTGTTTTGCAAAACGTAATAACGTGCTGAAAATCGGCATTTTAAACGACGATTATGTCGTAAAAAGAACGCTGCAAGTGTAAAAAGTGTAGTGGTCGATATCGGTCGGTAACTATCGGTTTCTCGCCGAACGTTTTATTACAACGATCACTATTAAGCCGAGCCGTTAATTGAAAGCTAATGGTAACTGCCGTTAATCGTGACGTAGAGCCTCTTCTTTTTACCAATGTTATCTAGGGTTCAGTACTGCCTAGGGCCATGGTTTATCGTTTATAACTGGGTGATTGTTATTGGAGAATTATTATAAAAGTGATCTCGCCACAGCTCGCTCGGTCGCATAGATTTTCAAGTCGTAAATGTATATTATTATGCCGTATTATCGAATTGAAACTAATAGTTCATAAGAATGTGAATTGTTCGAAAATTTCTTAATCAATTGTGTTATTCTATACGATTTATTGATAATTCAACGCATAATAGACATAAGATTCTAATAATAAACAATGTTCAAAAATAATTGAATTTACGAATTTCAATCACGATATTGATGTATTTATAATCGAATCTTTAGTGCAGTCATAATGCTTATTGAAAAATATAATGACTGATTTAATACTGATATTTTATATAATAAATTTTCAAAATGGTTAGAATAATAAAATACTTGTAAAATAATGTTTTGTCGACATTGTTAAAAACATCTGAGTTCTGTTGAAAAGAAGTCGCGTTACGTATAAGTCACAATGGTCGTATAAAAGTAACATATAACGATAGAAAATTATAGTGATTCATACAATATTTCGAAATTTTGTATCGTTCAAGACTTTAATAATTTCAATATAAAATAGCTAAAAGAAAATGTGAATAAATTTCGCTTGCACTTTACATGTGTGCATTTCGAATGAGCGCTTATGGTCATTTTTACGACACCCGTGATTTACGTGCGAAAAAAAATTGAATACTCTGTGAAATCGGTTTTATATGAAAGTCATTAACGATTTTAAGACTTAATATATGAATATGGATATTTTTCGAATGGATCGAACGAGCTGAGACATTTATGTGATGTACTGTCATAAATTTAATCTAACGAATTCTCATATGCATGAAATTGCTTGGTCATAATATTTTTTTTCATAAATTAATTAACGATTTGAATGAGAATAAATAATCGATTTTTTGTATATTATTTTATCTATATAACAATATTTACGACTAGATAAAAGTGAACAGTAATTAACTGGAAAAAATATCATTCTAGACTGACAATCGAATCGATCAATTCTACTTTTTTTTTAAGAGTTTTCATATCCAAAATAATTTTCATCAGAAATTCAGGAAAACCTCACATTTATAGAATGTGAGAATTTGGAAAAATAATGCTTCCATTTTCTTCATTTAATTCGATTTTTAGCTGCAATTTTAGCTTTTCCTACCGTAAAAATATATGTAATATCAAATGCACATATTGCTCTTGTCATTCGTTTCGATGATTATGTTCTTATTCTTACGTTTGTATCTAGCTCCCTTCCGTATATGTGAGAAAAAGAAATCTAGATGCCAAAAACCGAAAAAGAAAAAGGCTAGAGCTATATGTAAATTAACCTTATGAAACACACCTATGAATGTAATATACATGTAATTGTTTTTAATAATACTGATTCTATAAGCATTTCTAAATTTCCCATTTTTGAAATTTTTACAGAATTACATAAAGAAACCGTTCGATAAAAAACATCGGAAAATACTGTAAAAAAACCATCATTACACACATTTTACAAGACGATCGACTGTCACTCGAGCGCTCCCAGACATTATAATCGCGCGATTAGCTGCTTAGTATTCACCTTCTATCGCGACGAAGAAGCCGACAAGCTGAAGTCCATCAGCCATCGGATGAACGATGAGGTGTCGCTTATTTTTTCCACGGACTTCTTGTGCACTTTTTGCTTGGAAGAAGCCCCTCGATAAGGTGTAGAATTCTGCACACGTCCGCGTCCACGGTGCGCCTTGATGGTGCGTATTATGTTCCATAAATCACGATCTGCGGTAATACGATATCGTTCGTTAGGCTGGATCTGGTTACATACGCTTTTACGTGTCTGTAGATCGTCGTATCTGTAGAAAATGTCGATGTCGAAGTCGAGAATCAAAGAAGGCTTCGATGCGTTGACGTGAGAGCGTTTGACAGTTCGACTGTTGCGATATTGTTGGGAAATATTGAGAGCGTTTCCATAGATCCATTTATAGTATTTTTTTCATTAAGCGATAAATTATCACCTTTTTGTAATTTAATTGATCAAAATATTTGATTAAAAAGTTCGAGTCATCACATTGATCAAGGAAAATGACACGTGAACCCAGCATCACAAGGATACAGAATCCGATTAATTAGCTACACTATCGCCTAGTTATGTTTATATTCAGGCTTTTAAATTCATTTCAATTTAACTTAAAATATAAAAAAATAACCTGACAGAAATTATTTAATTTAAAATGAAAATTATGTAATATTTGATGAAAAACCTGTATTGAAAAAATAGTTTTAGATGAATGTCAAAAATCGCTGAAAGTTCTCAAGCGAGATATTCGATCTACTTCTAACGAAGTTTAGAAATTCGCTGATTTAATTACACAATTGAATTATTTTACGTCAAATAAATCATACTGTTCAGCGAATTTATGTTCCTAATATGTATTCCTGCGGAAAAAAATGGCTCACTTTATATAAATCCATGTAGTCCCGCTCTCAGCGCGGCCCTGATCCGAATCGAAAAAACTGAAATAAATCACTATTGTAGTAAAAGTTATAGTTTATTTATGCGTATCGTCAAGCTTAAATCAGTCATTATTTATATGTGCGACTTCATACAGATTTTTTTTTCAGACGTGATAAATGCCCGAGCGTTCGTACTTTTTGTTGCGTGTTTAGCGCTACGTAGCAAATTGTGCTATTGATAAGAGTGTCGCACACATTGATAGATAGTGCACGTTTTAAATGAACGATAATTAAACACGAACTCGCACATTAAGTATGCATATCGTAATTTATACGAAAAGGATAATCTCGTGTTTATGAACACATAAAGATACGATTCGAAAAAAAAACATAATGGAAAAACGGTTTATGGTTTCAATAATGAATTAATTTGCGGATTTGAGCGAGGATAATATTTTGTAGTGTTTTATTGAGTAATATTATTTAAAAATATATACTTGGATATAAAGTTTCATTGATCTGGTTTTATTTTTCTCATCGTAAGAAGAAGAATGGAATATAAATAATATTATGAAGTGTTTTAACATATCATTATCTTCATTCAAAATAAAGCACATAAATTAACTATCTTTTTTTCGCCATATAATATACTTAATAAGTATTTCAAATGTACATATTACATATGCATATATGTATGTATAATAACCTTTTTTTTTTAGTACTAACCTAGTTTAATTGCAATAAAATACTATCATCTCAAAAAAAAATCAATCTTAGATCGCACTGAACATAATAAATAACAATTATCGTCGTATGAATCAGAACTGAGCTGAATGGTGTCGAGCTAGCACAACATAATAATGGCACGATGTGACACGCTGGTCACATGCCACGCCGTGCAATTTTACGATGCCATTATTATCATTGCACATTTTGCAATACTCTAGTTACGTTAGATTTCAACTCGTCGCCAACGTGTGCGAGAGCATATCGGACCAAGACCGGAGAGTCAGCTCTCTATAAAGGACCGGTTTAAATGAAAAATCAAAGTCACAATGATGGTTTATCGAACGAAACCGTAACAATGCTGAGCTTATCGACTGATAATGCGAGATGAAATTACGCGGTTAGGCTGTAAATTGAATCTACGTTAAAATGTAAGTATAATGTGTGAATAAACCTTTATAGAAGTGAATTGATTCGCATTGATTAATTAAACACTAATGCCTGATCTTTTAATTGAATGTTATGTTACTTATGTTATTATATTATTTTATATATGTTTTTATTTTTCTACGAGATTGGATAGTTGTTATCGTTAAGTGGTTAATAATATACGATTGAATTATCAGGTTTAAGAAACTGATATTGTATCCAAAGAAGTAGAGTTGTGCAAAAATACACAGTTCCGACATTAGTTCGAGGTTTTACATGAAAACATTTTCGAATTGAGTATTAATAATATAGTAGAATGATTGTCATTTTTTTGTCTCTAATTGAAAATATCAATTAAACTCATCAAATAAACAAAAAATAAGCTCACTAAACTGAGCTTAGTAAGACTAGTAGGTACACCCATGAGGATGGCTCACATTGAGAAGATTTAACAGTCAAGTGAACAGTTAATAATCACCTTGACCATTTCTACACTCTATATAGTACAAGTGACTTTGGAGTGATTTCAAGAAAAGCGCACTCAAAGTTGAGCATGTACCTACACGTGTTAAGAGGAGGTCGAGTGATTTAATGATACATCTTGGCACGCGTCTCAAATCAGTTTATATTCTTTTATCACTGAATATATGAGCGTACATAGAAGCAATTTCGGCAAAAACGTCACTCGTACCCCTTGACCTTTTGTGTCATCATTTGATGTCAAGTTAGTTTCAACATTAATCCAATAGAGTATCTACTATCCGCTCGAATATCTACTATTCCTAACGTAAACCATCCTAAATGGAATTTCATCACTCCAACTTCCAGAACAAACATGAATTCACACCATCATCAACTCTTCCTCCACATAACCCTATCCATAACACCCTCGACACAGAATCTCCACTCGGCGCTCGCTCGCACACTCCCAGCCCAAGTCGGGCAGTATGCATAGATCATTTAGCGCGTTAATTAAAATTAGCTCCGTTTGATATATGGTCTCGAGATGTTAAAGAGTGGCCGCATAGTGGTCGTATCGTGCCTCTCTCTAACATCCGGCAGGGCGTGGCGGGTCTCCTTGACTCGCGACAACGCCGCAACCATCGATCGCTCGGCCCAATAACCATAACGCGGCTCCATGCCAATTTTATTATATTATGTGCTCGTAAAACGTTTTCGCGTTTTCTATTTTCGATTCTGTTAAGTTTTTATTTCGATCGGAAAATGGTGTGTTTGCGAGTCGTTGGGTTTTCGCGCTGACGCTGTCGCGGCGCCGATGCCCTTCGTTTTATGTGTATTTGTATGATAGATAGGTTTATGTATGTTGTTCCTTCTATAGTGCGACTTTTTAGTATGAAATCATGTAATGCAATTCTAGATATATGAATAAGTTAATCACTTTAGTTTTTAATTATAAATTGTAGCTAAATTAGGGATCGATTTTGAGAGGAAACATTTTTCGTTCTACTATAAACAGGAATTTGTTTAATGCAGTATTTTTCCTGAAATTAGGACCCTTTAACCATGCTTTTTGTTTGACCATGATGTTTTTTTATTATTTTCATTTCTTGAATATTTTTTCTACAAACTATTCACAAGACGAAAACTTGTCGTTAAACCAATCAAAATGAGTGTATGTATGTAGTTTCATACAAAAGACTTTATTTCAGGAAAAACACAATAGATTCTAGCAAAACAGCTAAAACAACAACAGTTTCTAGCATGACGAACGAAAAACTTTTCACTTACACTTCATCGCTGATCTCATCAAATACATATGCATGTCAGTACTATAATCACAAATTAAGTGCAAATATTTTTTTCGTCTGTATTTGAAACACTGACTAAAGTAGACTAGAATACGCACACAACTAGAGTGTGTAATTATTTTCGCAAAAGAGAAATCAAAGCAATACGCATAATATTCAAGCAATAATACATCACGTTCATTTGATAACAAACACACAGACAAACGAAAACAACAAATCATCCCAATCAAAACCAGCATTAGACATTAATCCGCAACACAACACAACACAACAACGGCACTCTTACAATCCGCACACGTTAGGTACCAGTCGAAGCTTTCGCTCGTGCTTTATGTCCGCTTCGGCCTCTATAAAAAGCTCCAGCGTTTTCAGCATGCATTATTTATGAGCTTAATCTGCACACGGCTCGCTCTTGTCTCTCTAAATACGCCATTCATCACAAGCTGAATTTCCCTAAGCCGAGAGAGCTCCCGCGCGTCAATCTACCTCATCTCTAGTCCGCAAAGCCACTGCTTCTGCCACCGCTTTTGACGCCGGATCGAAGCAGAAACGTCTTAGATTCTATATTGTTGAATTGAGAGTTAGGCTCTTTGGTTATCGCGCGTTTGAGGGCAATAAAGTCTGCAAGGAGCCGGTCTCGTTGGACAGGAAGCGGTCCTCTGACACCCCCGCAAGAACGGGCAGACAATGGCGATGGCGCGCCCCTCTTGTGACGATTGTCGCGATTAGAACGGGCCCCGCCTGAACATTTATTCGCTGGTCGAAGAAGGCAGTGCTTCTCGATCTGTTTCGATTGTCGATTGTCGAAAGTCGATTCAAGTCAAAAAAGTTCTGGAGAGGTGTTATTTTTGGGTAAAAACGGTCCTCGAATCAAGGACTTCGCTTGGGACCTGCAATTGTTCATTGCTGAAATTCTTATTGAATCTACTTGGAGTCAATGTGAATCTGAATAAAATAGTTCAAAAATGATCTTTGATTTACTTTTTCTTGAAATAATATTTTTTTACGAAATTTCAATAAAGTTTTTGACTTGAACATTAATTGTCAATCGTGCGCGTACATTGATTCGGATGATACTATCGTATACCTATTACTAGAGATGAGAAGAAGTACTTGAAATATTTAAATTAATGTGTAAGACTCATTTGAAAAATCAATTGATGTTTAAATAATAGTATATAGAGTAAAAACAAATGATGATCACCTCTAATTCATTAAGTATGCCATAGAGATCGTATGCATAATATTATACATAGATCGTGATTCAAAAATTATTCAAATAATTCACAATGGAAAATACCTATGAATGATATAGTTTAACGTAAACATATTAGAAATGAATCTCTTAAAAAATATACAGTACGTATTTCAATCCATGCTCATGTGCTGCAGTTCAGAATACACATAATCGATTTGCGAGCAGTTTAGAAAGGAAAGGAACTTTAAAAGCTCAATTTACGTACGTGAAGTAAAAGCGGCGCAATTTCTCCGTGATGTGTTGTTGAGTGTGATTTGAATTGAAGAAGATTGGAAATTACTGGATTGAAGGCTGCTGTTTACTTGGTTCACTCGAGCTCTGTTGTGCGAGAATGGCGCGTGGGCAAGCAAAACAGCTCTTGCCCATTACATGTAAATTTCGATTGCACATGTGCGAATTCCTCAAGTGGATGAGAGATTTTTCAAATGTCTTGTTTGCCTACAGTATGTTGATTAACAGACTCTATACAGATATTAGAATTTAAAAAAATATCAATTAGGATAGCTCCGGGAATATTGAATTTTTGTAAGAGATGACCAACGGTTATATTTCCGATAATAGTCCAACACTAATTTCTTTCATATCACCAACACTTTCCTATTTTTATTATCATTAAACTAATCAATATATAAATAGATTTAATATATTGAATTCGAATATGAAATGTCATATGTTAACATACATACGTGAGTTTCGTGATCGAGTCTAATTCGCGTTTAATTGCGGCATCGACTGTTCGAAAAGATGTAATTGATTGATAAGTTTAACGGCTATTAGCCGACGATCATTACAAGATCGATCGACAAACGTATGTATTCATCGGTTGACGTCATCGAAGCAGAGATTTCATTCAATCAATCATTATTTGTCTTCGTCGAACTGTTGCATTGTTGTTGTCGTAATGATCGATCCGCTTTTGCGGTCAGTGTGCGATTGCCAAAAGTCTAGAAAAAAAAATTCAACAATGGTAATAACCCAATTCCAGTAGATTGCTAAATCGCCATGATTAAAGCGATTTCAAGAGTATAAAACGATTAAAATATGTTTTTGGAAAAAAAAAGTTTTTATATTTATTTACGAGCGATATTTTAAACGTTAAACGTTCGCCGCGAAACATTTTACTGCTCTCAAAACATAAGATTTAACAATTAACAGACTAATGATACGTCATTGTTGCTAATAAGTATTACGCTAATCCATTTTACTATTGTCGTAAATTAAAAGATTTTCCAACGTAATTTTATAGGACATTTCCTGTTTTTTGCCCGCCGTTGAGCAACCGGTAGGAAATTCGCAATTTCGCCGTAATAAATCGATTCGAGGCTATCCCATCCTGCACACGTTTCGCAAAATCGAAATATTTCGGATTTAATGACACCTTCCGGATCTGAGTTGCATCATAGGCGGCCTCTTTAAAGACACGGGCGGTTATTAATATTGATAATGTGCGACAAAGAGTCGCACTTTCGCTCGAATCGTGGGCGGAGGATTTGCCTCCCCCTTCGGCGCACTTGTCAGAATTGACGTTTCGGATTCGGAAATTATTTATTTGCGGTCAGATAGAGATTAGAGATATGCAGATACGCTCGTCGCATTGTGAAATTGGAGCTAAATGGCGGGATGCTGGTAAAAAACGTTGGCACGAGCCACGATCTGGCTCCGAGCGGCGTTGAAATATTATTATGGTCCGTTCGAAAGTACACATCGGAAATCGTTTATCACAATTATTGATAAGGTTATGTAATTGCGGCTGGACTTTCAGAGAATGTCACTCTTTAATATTATGAATGACCATTGTTTAGAATCTAAGATTCATTTGCTTCCAATAGATTTCCATCTTAAATGAAAATACAATTATATAATAATTGTCCAATGATAATAATTCATACATTCTCAAACAACTCTCAATCAAATAAACTAGTATGTAATTAATAATAAACTTTATAATCAATTATTAAATTCACATGCATAAGAAATCAAACGTTGTGTACAACAGGACAGGCTGTATACACTCAACACGCGTCGCACTTTCATATTCGATATTAATATTTCAAACGTAAATAGCCTCAATACGACTGTCAAGGATTAACACTTCAAAGCGTTTTACACATATATAATTTCGATAAAATCTCGGCTTAATCGGGTGCTCATTTACATGACAATCGGCGGCTTAGCCGCTACAAGTAAAAGCGTCGTCGGTGCGAAGATAAGAAGTTGACAAATTCCATACGGCCACTTTGGAAAATCGAAACGACACGCGAGATAGTCGATCTCGTTTCGGTGTAAAAAAATATATTATAAGAAAACGTAATCGAGTCGTGATACTGAATTAGATTTTCAACAAAAATAAAATGTGAAAGTGCTGTAACGGTCGACGGCTTCGCCCTTTGCGCACGTGCAAAATCTCTTTGCACGATGACAAAACCGGAGAGGAATACGTCGCATTAGTACTTATGAAACAAGTTCGTATCCTAGATATATTTTATACGTAATTGTGAAAATATAGTACAGTTTCTTATAAATAAAAATCATAACATTTACATCTAAAATAACCGTGAAGTCCAAATATGTATTTGGTAAGAGAAAAATTCGGAAAATTCTTTAATGAAATGTGAAATTCGATCGATCATTATTATTTTTCAAAAGTAAACAGATATATTGTGGATTTTTAATGATTTTTTCATATTATTAATATTTTTTATTGTAAAATAAATAGCGAAATCTTCACAAACTAAATACCACGTTTCTCCCATAATAAGTATTTTCCAATGAAGATACATTTTAGATGGTTTTACGATTTTCCCAAACAACTTTTCATTCTATAATAAGCGAACAAGTATATAAATTCGACATTAAACCATCAAAATGATCGAAATGTAGCATCATTGTAAAGACCTTATTTATCAAAGAAACTCGGTACATGAAAATTCGGCAAAGACGAATTTAGCAATTTTTCGATTTAAAATGTGACGAATGGCAAAATAGCGAAGTGCAATCGGACAGAATACGGGTCATGCACGTCTCGAGATAAATTCCTCCAGATACACGTACAATGGTGCGGAACGGTGTTGTCGTTTGAGTTGTGTTTGCGCGGACAATTCAAATGTCAGCGCGGCGCTAATGGCGCGCGTGCTGCACACGCGTGCCATCCGCCTCTAATGTTGTCTTCTCTACCTCTTCCACTATCTTCCAGTGGAGATTTGCCGTGATAGAAGGTTGCCGTATACGAGTAGGAGTGACATATGACGTCCTTAGCCCGAAGGAATTCGCTTGGACGCTTCGTTGCGCCGTACGCGTAGATACGATGAAACTCGCTATAGATGTGTATATTATTATTTATTTTTACAGGGATTGCTATGAAATTATTTTTTTCATCTTCAAAGTGAAGAAGCAGATTCATTGGGCTAGATATTCTGAATAACTGAATCAGCGCACTTAGAGTAATGCTAAAATTGATCGAATTTAATAGTTACATACAAGATGGGGGATTCACTTTTATAAACCGTTTCGTATTTTCGTAAGCGTAAAACGTAAGCGTTTTCTAAAACTTTTCTTTCAGATTAGTACACACTAATTCTAAATATGCGATGTAGCTCTCGTTGGAATCCGACAGAATTTGAATCCAGCATCATGAGCGCACTGGTTCCCAACGCGGCATGCATAAATGATTTGCACCTCTACACTATTAAATCATTGATATATAATTATATAAATTATCTATTCGACGAAACGTCAAATTGCAGCGAAATATAATTCAAAAGCCTCTGAAGAATTCGATCGGCGACTTTTTTCTCGTCCGATCTCGCAGGGCGTTTATCATAACCGCGACGTGTAATTAATGGTATTTACACATCGCGGAGATACGGCGTTGATGGCTGTAATTGGAACTCACGGCAGTTAAAGACCTCTAAGATTAATATATCGTGTCGTTCTTCAGCCGTTGACTCTCGGCGGCTCTCCTTGTAACATATGCACGACGATTTTTATAATGCGCCCAACGGAACTTATCGTACGTATATAGCGAAAGGTGAACTTGAAGGTGTTAAAGCCTTTCAATCGGATGATCTTAGCCAGTAAATTGTGCAAGGCGGGCGTGGACGGCGTAAAAACAGACGATTTCACTGTTATCTTAAGACGTTGAACGAGTCTGTTTTGTCCCGCAGAGTCGCGGACAAATGGACGAGCATTATAAATACACGGCAACAGGAAGCCCGAGGACACGGCTAGGTGTTGCTAGATTGTTGTCAAATGTTAAGTTGCCGTTTAACAGTCGCTGCGGCATAGCGAAGTCGTGTTAAATGTAAGAGGCTGTGGCGTATGCGAGCTGCTCTCTGTCACGCCATCATCCCTTCGTTCCAATTTTATTCGAAATTATTTTACTGAAATAATGATATAAAATGAAAAACAGTCTATGGCTACGAAATCGCTGAAAAATGTAAGCCGTTGGAAAAAGATTTAAAATACGCGTCGATTCGATTGAATACTTGATCCATATTGCACCTTATTCATATGTAAATACGTTATTACCAGAGTGAGGTGTTAAGTCGTAATAGCGTGCGTTATTATCATATGTTATGACATGCTACAATGAGCCATCGAAAAATCTAGGCTCAATTACGTTTTCTAACATATATAGAGCAGATGTAGACCTTCATTGGGCTGGTTAGATGACCTCTTGGTGAATACCGGACCACAAATCATTGCGTCATCGTCCCCTTGTTAAATGCTAAACAACGACTGGAAAAACTAACACGAATAATTGCAGACTGAATCGGCGATGAATTGCGATATTCCATGCCTGTAATCATGAGTGGTGCGAATCCGAGCTTAAGTGTGAAAATTGATCGACTTTTAATGACTTTCGTGTATTTTATAAATTGATTTAAAAGATTACAAGCGTTTAAATGTGGGAAAAATTGATTCAAGTGTTGTAAGTTTAACTATGGGTTTAGCTTTGATTGATCCGCGCGTTGATGTCTTTGAAAAAAAAACATTTAAATTTAAAATGTTATTTTATATCTTGCATCACAATACGTAGACAAGAGTCGCGTGTTCTCTGATCTTTTGACCTATGATCGAACCAATTGATAACTCTGCAACCAATACGTCTAAGAGAACACCTCACAGCGTTGAACGGTCGTTAATTTTATTACCATTAATGCGACGCGATACATTTCATTATCGACCGGTTGAAATTTTATTCAAATCGAGCACTCGCTAAGAGCGCAATCCGTCTTCTAAAGCGACTCATCATTATATCAGAGGCTGCATCTACGATTTCGTTAAGTAGTGCAATTAGAAACTCAACATTGCACTGCGAATTTGCATAAGTGCTCGAGGCGGTTGCAACACAGACGCGAATCTGCATCGAAAGTGTTAATTTTCGGTTCGGCTTGTAGTACGTTAGTTATTGCTATAAATTACATTGTTGTCGATTGTTTTTGTATAGGGTTCTTAAATTCGTTCTAGTGTTTCTAGAGCACGTTGATTTTCGTTGCGTACGATCGCACTTTATAGTTATTGCTTGTCGATTCGATAGGATGTGAAGCGTTGTTATTATACTCTATTACGGTGTGCTTGCAAATCTATTTTTTATGGCTTGGCTTAATTCGAAAAATGATCCAATTTTTCTACTATGCAATTAATTGTTCTGTTGTAATTCGATAAGTTTGAATGATAGTGTGCATAAATCATTTTTGACACGTAAATATTTCTCTTGCAAATCTAATTTAATATTGATCAATTTTTGAGAAGATTAAAACAAAAAAATATATTTTTAAAAGTTCGAAAATAAATTGTATATTGTTAGAAATTAACAATCGAGTTTTAAATTATTGAACTTGATTTTTTTCCAATTTATCATTGGACCTAAGGTAGATAAATTTATTTCTAGTAATAATTACCCACGTACTTATAGGTTACTGACTTTAATAGGCTGATAAAACAGTTCAATGCTGTACTTCGCCATGTATAATTTACACTGCCCAATTTGTTAATTGGTCACGCTTTTGCATGATCGCTATATTATAAACGATACACTTTTTTCGCGTGTCCAAAGCGCATAAATCAAAAACCGAACGAAAGGTTTGCCACAGCTGCACTCGCCAAATTGGCCGTCGAATTAGCACCGATCGTACCACAATCTCAATACGGTCACAACTCAAACACGTCACACTTAGGGATCGAACATATCATCCGATTATCAGATTTTACGACCGAATAAAATGTCTTCAAAAGTGAATGCTGTTAATAACTTTCATTCTCGAAAAAATATTATTTCAACATATGCAAATAAATTAAAATTTAAACTATTAAATGAATAGGTATTCATTTATTTATTATCACAGGTATTCTAATTCAATTGTTTTAAATTTTTCAATTAATCATTCATTTTAAGGTGAAAAAGCTAATGCAATGAAACATATTCCGAATAATATTGCACGAAAAAAACATTAAAATTGGTCGAATTTTATTAATACAGATAAGGCTGTTGATCCATTTTTAGGAACTGCTTTGTATTAAATCAAATTAACTCTTTTTTTGATCAATTTAACAGATATTCGAAAGAAAAGATTAAGCCGTTTTATCAATTAATGAAATAAGAATAACGACATGTGAATCTTTCCAGGATTCAAAAGGAATCACACACAGCATCACAAGACCACTGAATCCCGACGCGGCGTACAAAAACGCTTTATACCGTTGTTCAATCTGTCAGACATATGATTTAATTTGGACTTTTAAGACTTTTTATCCGATGTGTATTGTCTGATAATGTGTTCGGTCCACAACGTGGCCAAGTAGCCAGAGGGTGTTGCGAGATACGAACATGTGACGAATCGATAATGATGCCTTCGAAAGCACGAGCCGGTCTTCGCCTCTTTGTCTTTCGTTTGTTGTCGAAGAGTTTCTTGCGATCTCCAGAAGTCTTCTGGTTATGCACGCTCACTTAACCGACGGTAAAAAAAAAGTGAATCGGGCTTTAATTCTATTAAACTTGGGTGTGCTTTGATACGTTCTTTAGTTCCGGTTGTCGGTTGAATTTTGTGTCTAGTTATTGTGAAATTTATGATTTTGATACGATCGATGTTTACAAGAAGATAAGACTTAAATATTTTCGAGTGTGTACTTGTGAAAGTCTTATCTTGTAAATATGGCATTTTATTTTTGTCCCTTCAAGTAGCAAAATAATGAAATTTGTAGTCATTTATGCTAATGTTGGTACGTATTTTGCATAAAAATCGAAGCAAATTTCCGGATTATGCGCTCTTATCGATTGCAAATGTCATATAAATATAAGATTCTTTGTCACCTATTGTACTGTATAAAAAAACTCAGAGTCAGCTTGCAATATACAATCAAATAAATTCGATGCAATTTAACCTAAAAGATTAAGACGTTATTTTAATATTATTGAAATAACTGTCATAAAGGAAATTCCAATTACAGTGCTAAAATAAATATTATATGATACCAATGCATGTAATCGAAATTTTCATACATGCAATAATAATTTCAGCTTAATCTTTTTGTACGATGCGGGTAGGAAATTTCCCAGATGAAATATCAGGAATAAGAATTTTCATATAATTTTAATAATTACATATTTAATATACTAAATATTTAGATGCATATAAACAATATATGAATTCAATAATTTATTTCGGATGATAAATGAAAAAAAATGATTTTAAAAAATCTGTCCTGAAGCGATTTTTTAGTTTCTTCGTCATTTTTTGATTTGTAATTTGCCCACAAAAGGGTAGGCACATATATAAAATTCAATATTTTGCAATCAAAAAGCAATTAACAACCATATACGAAACAGACATAATACAATACCAATTAAAACACCCACCCCGTAAATCAAAAGAGATCTAAGCGCGGCGACCGCTCTCGACACCGAAGCTTTCCGCGAAAAAGCGAACAGCTGAAAAGAGCGGCATGGCAGCAGCCATCGACTCGGACCGAACTCAATTAATTAAACATAGGAAGGCATAAAGTATAAGAAGTTATAACACAAGAGAGCTGGCCGGTCCGCGGAGCTACTCGGCTTGCGAGCGCGTCACGACCCGGCAGTTAACAGAGGTTCCCCGGTGGCGGGCTATAGCGCTACAATTACTCGTTAGCACACACATTCCTGAAAACCTGCTCGCCATCGCTGGCCATTGTTGAATATGAATTCAGCTCTCGATTCGCATGTTGCAAATGTCATATTCGAGTTTGGAATAGGGATTCGGATGCGACGCGTTTTGGATCTCGCGCGACGCTTCTGCGACAAGTTTCGGTTTGTCGATTTCGATTCTTAACACTTTTCAGATATGTTGCCTTTTTCTGTAAAATTTGCATTAAGAAACATATGTACTTAATCAGTAATTAAATTATAAACCCCTTTCAGTGAAAATTTTGCGATAAAGTGTAACATTTTTCCAGAATTTTTCAGGATAGTAAAGATATGAAAATTATCGTAGCGTCGTTCTTGTTTTTCGAAAATTTTGATTTACATATGTAGGTACTCTAGTACGAGTATGGTTATAAGAATTTATATCGAAAAAGTGCGAAATAACGAAACTGTTTAGCAATTCTATGGAAATGAATGGTTCCCTAGTGTGTGCGTGACGCTCGATTATCGCAACATAAACACTGCGTTTCACCTATCCATGCCGCTCGTAAAATATGAAAATGTTTTCATCGCGATGGTAACCGGCGATTTTCAAACATCTACACGATTGAAAATTATCTTTATTGTAAATAGACTTTGTATAAAGGAAATTTCAAGATGAGCTTCATTGGAAATACATAATGGTCGTGCTATTAACAGATAACTTTGTAGATTATTACGATCGATTTAAAAATGGGCATGTTATAATCGGATAATTTCAAATCGATACACATTGATAAACAATCGTTATATTGTCGAATAATAACATCAACTTGTTCCATTTCAGAAATATTCGATTGAATCATTCGTTTAACGATCCCAGAGCATGTTCAGCCTATTGCAATATTATGATGTTAGATTAACCCGAGTCAGTTCGATAGATGTGCATTTCGAAACTTCCTATATATCACGAACGTATTATCCACATTAATAATTGAATTCAATTTACCAGCCAACTCGGAATATATCACACCGAAATTCCGACATTGCACGCGATTTATAATTATGAATGGCCGCCAGTTTTTCGATAGCTCCCCCGATATGATTAGAAAGTGAAACTGTGCACTGATTGGGTTTCGAAACGCACAACGTCGATCTTCACCAATTTCAGATTAATGTCATAGATTAACGAGACAATTATGATCTTGCAGTCCCCACCATAGAAGCAGGTGTACGCTCGAGATGCTTTCATGTACGTTTTTATATAACCATCGTTCACGATAGAAAATTGCGTCGCGGTCCAAATATATAATCACTGTGAAATAACACTGGACAAAAAATCGGCTAAAAAGCGTCTCCGTTTACGCTGTTTTGAAAGTTACTATTCTGTGATATAATAAAATGGATATGATCAAAAAATTGCGGCACAAAAGAATTGTCTCCGCTGCAAAAATGTGTACAAATTTATGCAATGGAATATAGTAAAAAGTATCGAAGTATAGATTAAAAAAAAAAAAATTGTATCGGTGTATTGTGTTACAGTCATAGCGTTTAATAAATATGCCATGATTTTCCATGCACAATTTTGCTATTCTGAATACATTTTCATCAAAATAACATGAAAATCATATCGCTGAAATTATTCTTCGGTAACGATAGTTAAGTCGGAAACTATTTCAATGTTCACAATACCATACATATATCTATCTTCATATTGATTTTAATCAGAGTAATTAAGAGCTTTTAAGAACACAACTTAACTATTGGCTGAGATAAAGTTTGCGGTGGCCCTATATGCTTTGATAGCAACATATGCAAAAAAGAAAATCAGTTTTCCACCATAATCGACTTATTAATAATATGAATCAAATTTCTTTTTTATTGCACTAATATGCAAGAAAATCGTCGATTTCGATATTGAATCCGAATGTAGTTCGTCGAAAGCGACTCTTCCTAAAATCGAGTCAATCTTTCGATTTCACTACTATGCGGTCGACCACCGCGTGCGTACGATTATACATTATAGAGACGACGAATCGAGCGTTACAGTTAAGGTACTGCGTCCACATCGACGACCAACTGGTCACCGTACTTACCTGCTCCAATAACAAATACAGTCTCTAAGAACCAGATCACTTTCTCTCGGTGTCCGCTGCTCGCGCTACCGCCACTTTTTTTCATACTCCTTACTCTCTTGCGTCGCTCCGCTTCTGTGTGCGAGTCGTAGCCCGTGTATCTATTCTCGTAATGGCTCTGAGTGTGTGTATTTTGTTCTTGTAATAGGTTTCGGTGTGTGTTATCAGCTCGGGTGATCTCAAATGGCACTGCTCGGCGTCGGAGCACGAATTCGAGTGGACGCCCGCTCTAGAAGATTGTCAACGGAGTCGTGCTGAAATAAATTGCCAACGATCCAGAGAAAGATTCTGGAAATTAATACCGTTTAGCCGGACTCTAATTCGCTGTTGAGTAATTCGATTCGGAAAATTTTACAATGAATTTTCATTGTAGCTATAATACCTATCTAAAATATGAATCGACTCGCACATATGACGAGAGCCAGAAGGCAAGCAATTACCGTTTGCCTCTTTACGTTCATTATAAATGCGAAAATTCGTCATAGATTTTTTAATAGTGCAATATGGATCTGATTTTTTTATATCGCACTATAATTTACGATATAACAATAAATAACGATTTATAAGACGACCTCAACATAAAATATTAATAACGATTTCTATAGAATCAACATATTATAGATTGCGCCATAGAGTATCGTTTTTTTCTGCACATGTTACGACTAAATTGGGTCATATATAAAATTTGTATAATAATATTATTCACTTATTTACGATGAATAAGATGCCTTATGTAACGATAGTCTATTTTTAATTTCATCACAATAAAAAATTCATAATTTGATAATAGACTATGATTGCATATTTTCATAAATAATCTTATATTATGGCTAACCAATTTGATAATAACCCTAATTTGTTTACATATCCGCATGACGTTCCAGGATTATTTAATAATATTCATCAGAAATAAATAATATTACGATGATTTTCATTATCTTCAATATATGCATAGTCATATTCATGCATTTTCAATGAAAGCACTGACAGCGAATCGATTCATCCGACAGCCGGATTACGACGCAATATCGACGCCCATATTAAAACGCATTAACGGAACCGATTATAAACAAACTGGACGATCCGCAGAAAGGATCTACATTGTATCATTGGACATAGACCAACACAGAAAGAAGCCGCTCGGGATCATAAAGTAAGTAGTAAATGTCGTGCTGTGGGCGGGCTCAGGGCGTCCAGCACGCGCTCGTCGTGCAACAACAAACAAACTATATATAATTACATTAAACAATTTCACGACTGTTCGATATGTAAACGGCCGTTCGAAAGTCGTTGTTGACTTTCTTCCGATGACCATTGTTGCGGTGTCGAGGACGCCCGCGAGCTGGACACTCTAGCTTTGTGCTTTTTTTGCTCGGGCGTTGAGTGGATTCGATTGTTGCGCAATCGGTTTATCATTATCAGGCGATCGTTAGATGTTGTATTAATTGTTTTTCGTTAATGCTTACAATTAGTTTTATAACGTGTCTTGGACGAGACTAATTTAATATTATTCTAAAACGATATCTCCTAATGTTATTTTCAGTTTAGCAAGAACTGAAAACCAGCAAATGTAAATTGTATCATGATAAGAATATAGTTTCTCCCTCAAATCCATACGCAATTAGGTGTTATGCAATACGAAACAATAATGTATCATTATCGTCAAGCAGCTTAAATTTGCTTATTGTAACTTAGTTACGATACTAAAAAAAACTGTGGAAACGACACCTAATGATAAATCAACATTTATATATTTTTTTCATTTTTGCACATTATTTTTTTGCACATTTTAATTGGATTAAGATTAGGCCGAGTATAATGTTGATGAGAAATTACACGAATACCGTTCTTTTTAAATGATAATTTTAATATATCTATTACTATATTGAATAAATAAATTGTATTTAGAATATAACTACATGTAAAGTAATTTTTAAAACGCTGCATGTGATATCCGACAAAAATTTTAACGATAACGATATATTCGTATATAAAATTTTGTCTAGCTTTTACGGAAAATTTTCTTTTTTTTTCTAAAAATACAACATCGTTCATATACAATATTGTAAACATACGCCTATAATGCACGATTTAGAATCTCATTGGTGGCTTCTCCTACCCGTCGTCCACTTCGATGCATCGTCAAACTTTCTAACGATCACCGATTCAGTGCTATACTGAACTAAGCGACTAAGCAGTACACCATAACACAATCGATTTCCATCAAAAACGTCGACATTTTCCCTTAAATAACCACCCAAATCCATACTTTATTAAACGATAAATTCATTTTTATAAAATTTATAGTAGTAAAATGAGTTTTAGATCGGAAAATTGCCGTTTCTAGCATAGAAACGTGTGAGATGCGACGTTCTGACTCCGAAAGCGTCGACCACCACTCAGAGGCCTCGACGCCGATATGATTGGTCGCAAACTGGTGAGGAATGTGCGGTAGGCTGGCCTCTACGATGTTTGGAGTGGGATCTGCTTGTGTTATTAAGAAGGCAGAAGAGCCATTTGGCTCATCTGGGCGATCGAAGAACAAAAAAAATATTCGCTATTGAAAGGAATTTTTAAGTTGTTGTTTAAGTACGTTTCGAATTTCAAAGAAGAATATTCAACAGCACGCAATCATTTAATGATATGTATTGAAGTATTTTTATCATACTGAATAAAGCTTCGTTTCATTTTTACGTATTGCCCAACGGATTTCGTACCTACTGTCGACATTTTCGTTTGAAGCAATCTGTCGAATCTTCGCAAGAACTTTTAAAAGCACACTTTAAAAGCAATAAAGATTCGGATAAGGGTCGTCTGTCCGACGCCAGTAATACAAGTTTAAAGTTAAGGTCGGCAAGATGAGCAGCCTCGACCTTTTTCCCAAAAAGCGGTTTGTCGTCTTCACTTATGTTGTGCAACTTCCACAACAATTTTACAAGCGTCGGATGAACAAGTGATCTTTGAATATATGATCCTTCTGAAGTGTTGTTTATGAACATGCAATATTTCATTTATTTAAAATGACCTATATTTTTAATCATAAAAGAATCTTTATAAATCAAATGAAGTTATTTGTAATAAAAAAAATGTAGGAATTTCAATTGAATAGTTTTTTCCGTTCATTCAACACGAGCTAGTAATTAGGCCCTACACTTCATTAAAAATACATAAAGCACGCCTCCATGATAAAAAAATATTAATGTAGCCCATCGGTGACCTTTTAGTGTTTGTTGTTCATTTGCGGACGGGTGAAAAAGTCATTTCCATTGTGTGAGTCATTAGTTGCAACACGCATGTAACAGAGAGAAAGAGAACGGGTGCTCTCCGGTTGTAAATTTAAAATAAAAGATACTTCTTCGCTGCTGTTGTTGTCGTTGATGATTATTGTGGCGATGATGATGATTATGATGACGGGTTCTACAGGGGGATCCGACCGCAATTGATACGTTGCGGAGGCTTGTTGTCGGTTTCGTACATTGAAAATGACAAGAAGAGTTGTCGAAAATTTATTGATTCAATATTGAAAATTTTTTTGAATGTATAGTAATGATCATTTTTTGATATGTTTATAATAATAAGCTGCATACAGTATAATTAGTGAAAGTCATTAGGAAAACTTTTGTTATATGTATTCTAAATTGAGTTACAAAATATGTATCTATAGGTATATTAGGTAAAAAATAGGTTCGAAAAATATAGCATGCGATCTATTACGATATGAAAATCAAATTGTAAAAATTATCAGATTATCTAATAAAAGAGCCAACTACCATATATATGTATATTATTAAACGAAACCAATCGAAAAAACGAAGTTGAAAATCGAAAATAAATGATTATTACAATCGAAAAAAAATACAATTTTTTTTTAGTGATATCGAAAAAGACCAACAAGGAAATTCATAATCTCTGAAAAACATCTTCATACTTCTATCAATTTTGATTTAGGTACATATTTTCATATATGTAAAAAAAACACTGAAATAAGACTCTCTGAAAATTTTCAGAAACTGGAAGCAATCATCTTTTCGAACAATTTCCCTTCAAATCTCACCATGCTCCAAATAGAATAAAAAATAATCAAATTTATTATTTATTGAATCTCTCTAAGCACAAATTAATTTAACTCGAAAAAACATTTGCTCTGCGTTTTTATAAACGAAAAACATAAACATCCCAACACGAAAACCATATCAACTCAATAAAGGAGGAGCAACACCAATACGTGTTGCTCAAACGGCGCCGCGACGCCGATTGCCACCACAACAGCAGCTCTTGGCTCGCAGCAGCCTCGGCACGCTCCGTCTCTCGGGCCTACTCTCGTACTACGAAACCGCACTATCGGTTTCATTGAATCGGATGCGGAGTGCGAGAGAGCCAGCAACAGCAGACGGACGGCCGCGGAGCAGCCTCAAGAGACGTCGCTCCAGTTAACCTCAGAGCGGCGGCGGCCGCTCACTCTTCCGGGAGTGCGAGCCACGGCTCGAAATTGGTCCAGTAGGTGTAGCCGGCTCACTCAGCAAACACTCGCCAAACACACTGGACGGACGCACAAGAGTCGCTTACGATCGCTGCTGTCCATCCGTGGTGGTGGTTGTTGAAGATGGCCGAGGCGAAGACCTCTAAGCCACCCCTAAGGCGTTTCAGCCCTGAGTGATTATACTCAATTTAGACTTTTGTGATAAGAACGAGTTTCAACTCCGAGTGATTTTTTTTCCGATTTGATAAGTGATTTTATCTCATCTAAACTTTTGTGATAAGAACGAATTTTCATTAAATATTCAAGTGTAGTGAAATTAATTTGAGAGACATCAACGAGCGGGGAAGCGTCAAACCTGAGTGATTCGTCGTATTGATATTTTTGTTCGAAGTGCATAAAACTGGTATGTTGTAAAAGTGTATGAACCAGAAGTGTATGAGGATGCTTCGATAGATTTCCCGAGAGCGTTTCAGGTTTCGTTTCCGGCGGATGTGTGCTTCTCGTTTATTGCTTGCGGTACATAAAGTGTTGTTAACGGTATAATGTGTGGACGCCGTTGTTCGTCCTTCCGTCGCGCGTTTCGGACTTGACGTTGGATTTTTTAAAGATTTTTGGATTTTGTTTTGACGATCAGTTTCGCTTTCGTTCATATTATGACACAGATTTTGACCTTTGCTCTTCTTCTGTTATAATGCCGTTCTGAAACAATACGACTGTCGACGAGTGTGTGAACACTTTTGATTTTTGCTGTTCTTATTTTTTCGTGTGTACATCATTATACAATAGTGTTAAAATATCGAAGGTGCTAGTTGAGTTTTATGGATTCTGAATATTTTCAGCAAGAAAAAATATTCTTCGATTCGTTCCTGATTATATAGGTGAGTGGTTTTTTTTTTATTTTCCTGACTAATTTCGAAAATATGAAAATTTAGCTTATAGTTATATTTTATTGATATTCAATTAATTAATTGAAAGTTTATCGTTACTATAAACAAGCTATTTCGAATCGTTTAATGCTTCCGGGATACATAACTCAAGTATCGATATCAATTTTCATTATTACGGTATGTCTATAAATTTATTTTTATGAAACTTTTCTGCAATTTTAATAAATGAATATTGCCAAGATTCATGAAGCATTTTTTTTTCAAATATTTAAAATTAATTAAACTTAATTAATTAATTGATGGATAATTGAATACATAGGATAAGACAAAAGCGGCGCGTTTAAAATCTTGCTATTTCCTGTCAATACGACTTCGCGGTTAAACGATGTAGAGACATACTTGCATCATTTAAGCATGTAACATCCGTTTTAAGATTGAGATAGAATATATCTTTGATAATAATTTAAAGCCACTACGTTTTTCTTACACAATATCCTCATAGGCATATATTTATTAGTAAATTTATTTAATATTGCAAATCCAGCCTGTGAACTGTGAGATTTATTGCGTGTGTCGTCTTTGTGGGCTACCGCTTTTGATCTGACCAACTTTTAAAACAATTTTAAAGTCATATTAAAATAACTAAAAAATAGTGTTCGATGTCAATATGATAAGTACGAAATTTTTTTTACAAAAAACGAAGAACGACGTCATTCAAAATTCGAACCGTTTTTAAAAACATTGTTTCATAGAATTTCCACAACAATCAATTGTTCAAATTGCAAAACTGTACAATATGACGAAAAGTCATGCAAGTCTAAAAATGGTGCATCCAAACAATTGCTTCGTGAAAACTCTCGTTACAATTTGATACTTGTAAGGAGTCGTCGCTTTATTATTTTCTTAACAAATGAAGTACAAAGAGTAACGGAACAAGCTCACGCACGCATTGAATGAAGCCGTTAATATAATATGTTCAGAAGGAAGCGATAAATTTTAAATGAAGTAAAGAAATAATAAATACATTTTCTATATAAATTAATACTTACATAAATAATTTTCAAATACAATATCGATATCAAAAATATGAACAAGAAATTTGAGAAGTATGGGGAAATGGTAGAATTACTATAATTAAAAGTAGAAAAATTATCGAGAATAACGATTTGTATTACATCTATCCTTAGCTTGTGTCTAACCGATAGTCGATTATTGTTATTTGCGAAATTACTCTCGATATAAATTTAGGAGGAGCAGTTGGTTGGCTTCGAAAAGAAAGTTTTACACGTTGGAAAACTGGTCGATGAAACGATCTGGTTTTTGACCCGCGACAACGTTGTTTGGACAGCGATCAAGGATTTGCCGTATTTGGCGACGATATAAGTGATTTATTTGTTATTTGGATAGGATATTTCGATAACAAAACTACCACTTAGCACTTTCAAATGTTTATAAACACATACATTTTTTCGCATTTATATGATTCGAAAATAGTATACGTGTAGATATAATAATATAAAAGCTCTTTTTTTAATGTAACATCGAATAATTGAGTAATCTAATTACTGTACGAATTTTTATCCCTTAAACACTTTTACCAACCGAATAATTTTCTTTAATACAATGAAAAATAAAAAAAAAAACACAAAATAACAACAATTAACAGATTGCATTTGAAATTGATAACAGTGAATCATCAGACTATTATCGAGTTTCAAACGTGACTCCATCACGAATTTTCCTCTCTCAAACACTTTTCCTCAACCGAATCATCTTTTCTAGCATATAATAAAAAATCTCAAAAATACAAATAAAACACAAAACGTAGACAACTAAAAGATTGCAGTCGAAAGTGATAACTGTGAATCATCGGACGATTATCGGGTTTCAAACGCGACTGCATCACCGACCGTCCTACACCGCGAGACGCACACGCAAACTCACATCGAAGTCGCATCTGTATATGCATGTCGAGAGCTATCTTACATACGTATATACGCGTATTTATAAATACGTATATATTGTATTTATGACATGGAAAGTGGTCCAGTTAGTGACAACCCGTCTCGGGGTGGGGCCGGGTAAAAGTGGCCACCGGCCGCGCTCTGGTCACTCACTCTTCGGTTGTCCGTTGTCAAGAGCGACAGCGGCCACCTGAGTGGCATATTTTATATTGTTTTAACAAAATTGTATTTATGCTGAATGAAATGATCATATATTATCTCGTGAGATGTTAAAAAAAGTTTTTGCGATTTTATTTTGTGTGGTTTTCTTTAAAGGGAAATTTAGTTTTTCCACAAAAGGGTTTTGATATGCATTTAAAATGACACTAAATTAATTTTCATGTTAAGATACTCTTATTTTATATTCATTAATGTTGTTTTAATTTGAATTTTCATTATATCCGAAGCAGATATTTATTGCAAGAGAAAATGCTTCTCTTTTTTAGTTAGATTCTAACTAGAAATTAATTTATTTCCTGCTCTAGATTGAAAAATAATAAAGGCTTATAGAATTTACCTAGAAAAAAAAAGGAATTTCTTCTGAAATACGTCTTTTTTCCAAAGTAACCAAATGGAAAAACTTCAATATGAAATTCTATGAAAATTCGACTTAGGTTTTTAATTCATTTGTTAGATTTGAAATTTTATGATTTCAATACAATATATTTCTTCGATTTTTTAAAGTAATTGCTTATGGTAGTTAGCAGTTTGTTTTCTCGGAAGAAATTATATTGAATTTAAAACAGTTCAGACTGTCGTTTTCTTTTCAGTGTAATTTTATACAATTTTTCAACAATTATCCTTGAGGCGTATTTTCTTCCTTCCCGTTGTGAAAGCTTCCATATGAACAAAGCTTGGGGCAACATCCAGAATCATATTAAAATTTTTCACGTTGACAGCAAAGAAATATATTTATAATACATTAAATATCAATATATTATAATTAATTCGTTATTTTTTTTTTAATTTCAAATATAAATTGTGAAAAAAAATGCAGAGATCGATTTATCAATTTACTAATTTTACAATTGAATACTATTTGTACCGTTACAAAATATCCTTTGATATGAAAACTTTCATAACTGTATATTTGTTTGTACCGATTCGTAGTCTATAAAATTTGAATAAATCATAAGCAAAGTAGTGTTAATAAATTACAAATTACTCATCGATAATGATCATTTACAAATTTCACACATAAATATCGTATGAAGTTAAAAAGCAATACCGCTACATTATTTACTCGCAAGCTCATAAAGGAGATAATGTGAGGGCGTCATATTGAGAGTAAGAGTGTTTACAAAGACCTCAAAATATTTTTACGACCTCAACGCCCACTTTATCATTCTTAATCTTGCTCATAATTCATAATACAAATTGCACAGAGTGACTTACATAAATTAACGGACGCAAGAAAAATGCGACATGCACTCTGGTTTTCTTGAGGATCTGATCTCCGTCTCTCAGATCTGACGTCCGATTACGTCTCGAGAGAAAAGGCTTTCATGTGAGAGCATTTAATTGTTTCTTCAAAAGGTTCTTTTATCGGAATGTATCTCTGACAGGATAAAAGTTAAGCCATTTGCCGTTTTGTTATCGGCGAGAGTGCTTCGCCACCATCTGTAGTACGAGCACGTATAACGACTTTTATGCGTTTTCGTACTTTTTTTGTTGTAATTAACCTTAGATAATCGATTCGATTGTGCGAGTGCACGATTTTCAAGGATTACGACTCCTTCTCCGATGCTTTTTCTTATCGGAAAAAATATGATGTAGGTGGGGCACCGAGCGCTTCAAAATCAACAACTTTTACTTTTATCATCGGCGTTTGTTCGATACACTTTTTGCTCTCGTTGCGATTGACATTAATTTATTCTCAAATCGGCTTAGCTTTAAATATTTGGCAAAAAATTAATACATGAAAATAAAAATGATGAACTCTTATATTATAAATATTTTCAAAGAAAATTTAATTATAACTGAAATAAATCACAAGCATGTATTTAAATGACTTAATTTCAACTGAACGGTTAAACGGTTCGGCAATTTAACAACGGCCGCTGTTAAAACGAGATAACCATCGAATTTCACTGACACTAATAAAAAAAACCGCTTAATTAAAGGCTATTACGCTATGTAAATTAAATTAAATATCATATAAATCGATCGAAGATATAATATTAAGCCAAAAATAATCTTTATCACAATCTCGAATCAAGATCGATACGATCAAAAATTTAAATAATTAGACGCAAAATTGAAAATACCAAACAGATTACAATATGCAACAATGAAACGATATATCTAGACACAAAATCCATTTGTATGCCAGCACGTGCGGGTCAATTTGTCTAATAAATTCAACGGCGACTCATTGCAGTTACGTGTTAATAATCTATCTTACAATATGTGTGCGATACGTAACAGTCGTCGAGACCTTCGACAATAGGACCGATGCGTTCTATTAATGCAATAACAGTGCTATTATTCGATATGATCCGTAAGCGTTGCAGTGCAGAACTCTTTGTGTGTGCGTCGGTTTGTGCAATTCGAGCTAATGTGTCATGACGACCTCCTCGGAGAGTGTCTGGCCTGGAGCCTACATCTCACTTATGAATTATTAATGCTCACTCGAGTTCTCTCTCGTCTGAATAATGTCAGTCTCTCCACTCGTCGAACTCTCATTATTATATTTATTATTGTATCATTTCGATTTCGATCCGCGTAGGTAAAAGGTTCGCTCTCCGAGTCGGACGCTAGACGCCTCGAGAAATGTTAGAAAATCGATTTGTGTGCACCTGAGTCTTGTATGCAATATAAATTTTTGATATAATATTAAAAAATATATTCAGAAATTATCATTACATCTTTAGGTCACCTATTCAAATAAATACAAATACATATATAGGTGTGTAAAATCATTTAGGTTTTCGAGCATTTAACGTTTAACGGTGCATCTTTACGTTTTAAGCAAAACTTAAACACATGACGTAATTTAAGTTTTGATACATATTTTGCATTTTTTTGTATTTTAAATATTAAACGATAGTTTACAATCAATCTGAAATTCATAGACTCAAGAAATATCGAATCAAATAACCAGTAGTTAAATATGCGTAAAATAGGTATACGTCACGTCACTAATACAAATGTTCTAATATTTTAGCAAGATGCATTGAAATGAGGCGTCATTTAGAAATCGGCAAGTCACATTAACCGAGTGAGACATACGAACCGACAATATTAGATTTATTAAATCCTGCCCCGGTGTCAAACTGCACAACTCAATCATCAACATCGCAGACGCGTACTAATTCAAAGTCATGATCTCGTCGTGGGCGAACTCGGTGGAAACTTCGGAAAAGCGCTCGTTTGAATAACGATCTTAGAAAATGCAAATTTCGCTCGCGAGCCAAAGCAGATTGATACTCGAACGACTGCAATTAATTTTTAGCTCGACGCATTTGCAACATGTGAACCACCGCTTACGATCGCTCTTCATATGTTTGAATGAAGAAAAAAAAACGTGAGATAACAAGTATAAGGAAAGCGAACAACACCTTTTGTGGAGTTAGCTGTGAATTATTCATGCGCAACACTGACAAGTCTCGGATAATTGAATTTTTTTTCCAATCGAAACGCTTAAGAAACTCATACATCATTCGTGCAGAATATAATTGCAAATGACAAAATATGAATTTGGAACATCTTAGTGTATCGAAATATTTTTTTTGATAAAATTCAACGGTGATTTCGGTCGGTTTCTAATCGTGTGAAAACACATCTACTACGTACCCGCACCCGGTGCCTTACGAATGTAGTTCGTTCGTTTTTGGGTTACGCGAACGAAGATTGTGTTTTAAACGCCTCTAATTACGCTGGATGTGTCTTCTGAGGTTTCATAACAGTCGACATCTGCGGTTTTCCCATGGTGCTGCCGTGTCGTACATTGCCGTTCCTCATCCCATTGTCGGGCCTTTGTTGCGCCATAGTGGTGCCCCCCTATATATATGCACAATTCGTTTGTGTTATGTGTGTGCGTTTCGTCAATTTCTTCATAACAATAAATATTTCTCGAAACGAAGCGTCGATATCGAAGTGCGATCATACACGTTATTATTACGCAGTTGCTTCTTTTCTTCGGCTCGGTTCGATTGCGCGTCTCGTTCACATGGTGCAACAATGATAACGGTTCGCACATTCAGCTAAATTCCACGATGAGCTCGTTGATGATGTCGTTTCCCAACAGACTATCGGTTTCATCTATTTATTTTCGTCAGGCATTGAAATCATATGATGAAAATTCTGACAGGAGTTTGCGAAGCTCGCTAAGCAGATTTACTTAACCCATTGTTTCGTATTAATGCAATAAATTATAAATTCATCTCGAATCAATACGAGCATAATATGAAATCTTTAAACATTTTACAAACGTTGAAATTTAAATAATGAATAATTTACAGACGATTCATTACAACCGCACTGTCATCCGATTATCATAAAATCCGCGTTTTCCATGTTTCGACGTCGATTTTGAAGACACTCGTCGGGCTGTAAATATGCAATTTATCGCATATTGTTACATGAACGAAACTGAGGCGTTCCTCGCCGCCGTTTTTGCAATTGCGACACTTCTTATAATTGCATGTCATAACGGGTCGGGGCCCCTCGAAGTGCCAAGAGATGCGATCCTCCTCTCTTGCAACGTCGTGTACGAAATTAGCATATCATGCATACCTAACAGATGCTGTGGGCTCTCATTGTTGCTTGTATGTGGAGTAATGAAACGAGACTCGATAAATTCGATCGGAGATTTCAATTTCGATCGAATTTCAACAAGTGTTATGATGAGGAAATCGATTTTTTTCCACAGATGCGGCGTTGCAGTGGTCTGTGGCCGTTGACTATGTGCATAACTCATGTCACTAACTGCTGTCAAGGTTCAGTTTCGCACTCTTAAATTCAATGCATTCATCAATAATTCATCGGGCAGAATGCATGTTTATTTTGGCGCGGATGCTGACCCATCTGCATATCATATGCGGAGCGCGTGTCATATCGGGCACAAAGAGCATTGTTGCACAACTCGAACTAAACAAGGACACTAATATTTATTTTATAATAAGAAAATCGCTTAAAAACATGATTATTATTTACCGTTGAAACATTGTATCCTTTAAAAATAACATTCGAGCTCATAGCGTGCACCGTATGCTCTATTAGGGTGCAATTACACAAAATTACTTTCGCCTCACACGTGACCCTGCGAACCCTTCACTGCTTCGATATTAAACACATAGCTTTTTCCTGCTATCCAATCTACGCGAGATCGGATCGATCGTATCTTTATTAGCTCTTAGCATTCTTCTAAAATTTCCTTACTGCGCTTACGGAAAATCGCCCAAAGGTCACCTGACCGCATTGTAATTTTCGAATTTTCAACAGTGGCTTCGGATCTGGCTTCTTCGTGAATCTGATGGGGATCGATTGTTATCGTCATCGGGGTCATCGCCGATTCTGTCCCATTTATAAAACTGTGCTTCAATGTATGCATTTCAATGTATGCAGTTTTTTTCGCCATGCGCTTCCGCGACGCATGCATAAAATGGTGAAGCACATCAACATCCCCATTGGTGTGCTGAGGCGACATTTCTTGCCTTAATTTGTTATTCAAAACCTTGGCGGAGTGATTCGATAGAAATTTTTCAAATGTTTCGTCTCAATTCAAAATATTATTTGTTTCATATAAAATGTTCAATAAATATCACGTAGATATTTATATTTAATGTGATTCATAATAAAATCGTTACTTATACTAATTGAATATAAATGTCTAATTATTTTATCGCACGATGTTTTATTTAACTATTTTCTTCCACGTTGTATTAAGATGTTCCATATTATCATATCAGTTACAATTTATTCATCTGATATAAATGCATTATTTCTACTTTTAATACTTAACAAAGGAAAAACCACAATCTCGTTTGTTACATGCACTATTGTACTTTCAATAATATCGTTACTATTATTCATTATGACTGATCAACTAGTTGAAAATATCGACGCACACCTGGCTTAGAATAAAGTGAAAAGATTTACACACTATATCATCTGCACTTATTCAATTCTCATAACAACAACGTATAGCAGATTACAAACGAATTCAAACTATTATTGTATTTGATGAAAATATGTATATAATTAAATTTCTTGAAAATTTAAAAATAACATATACACTTTGAATCCATACGATAATACACACTGCGGTTGCAGTCCGAAGAAATCAATCAACACGAAATGATCGATCTTCCATGGAGCAACCATGTGAATAATTAAAATGACTTCGGGGTCAATTTCCCGGAACGACGATCGATCTTTGCAACAGTTGCGCACACCACCAATAAGACACACAAGATTATAAATAATATGCTATTGTACATATACGAAATAAGAAGAAATAATGAAATGCACAATGCGAACGGCCTATATACAAAGGCGGGCATCCGGCTCGCCTCTGGTCGACGTGTTGCAACGGATTAAAACACGAAGAAATCCGACAAATCGATGGCGTTATTCATCGATCCGATCATGAATGATCGTCTCGGTGTCTTTCTCGTTTGTATATTTTACAGTAAAAGTGTTAAAACTAGTCAAATTATATTTATTCTAGTCAAACCTTAAGTTTTAAGGCTGTGCTTCAGTGTTTCGGGCATAATTTTCGACTATGACTATATTTTCATCTGAAACATCAAAATGACTTAACAAGATGCCCTAAACAAAAATTTCCTTTGATAATTAAATATTATTAATGTAGTAATGCAATGTAAGCTTAAACTGGTCAAAGTATATAGTGACGCATTAAAATTCTTCGAATGTAACATAAACATGAAATATGGTCGATATGCTGTGCTAATTGTGGTCTCTGCGAATCGAGATCGGTGAAATAATGTGAGAGGTGTAAGAAAGTGAGACATTTTTTTTCTCAGATGTATCAATAGATTTGTATAAAATTCCAATTCTGCTGATAATTATTATGTTATGTTGCTAATTTATGTGAGAGAATGCATGTTAGTTTTGCAGAAAAATGTCTGATTAAGAATTCATTGCGATAAATTTCTCACTGCAAATTAATTATTATACACGTTAAGTAATATAATAATAAATTGATTTCTATCATAAATTTGTTTATTATAAAATTTATGTGCTTTTTATGAAAATGAATTTCACAAAATTACACAGGTAATTGACCATTACATTTCCTACTCATAAGACTGATTTCGATTATACTAACAATACAACATAACGATACGATATGTATGAGCGTATTGAATAAATATGCATTGAAGCTAGTAATTTGTATCAAATACAATATGGGATAGCTAGAAAGAAGTTGCGTTTTGGTGACGCAATTGTGCGGTCCCATGGGGATGTTGTGCAATCTTCTCCCACGGATAAATGAGATATACTTAACACAATACACGAACGTAAAAATAACTTGCTATTATCGAGTGTGAAACTATGTGTGCTACATATTATATATTTCATTGGATATTCAGATCTAATACGTTCATATGTGATTTTTCTACTGCCATATTCATAGTTATTACGAGATTATGTCACGGATTTAATGAAAAGTAATAATCACCGCAAATGTTTTAATCGAAATAAAAATTATCTTTATATTTAATACATGAGAAATCGATACTATAATAATACTAAAAACAAGCAAAAAAACGAGATCGATCCCAAGATAAGAATTGCAAATATCGAATATTTTCACACACTTTTTCTCATCGAAATCTTTTCGTTCAGATTTCATCAAAGATTCACGCGGCTAAATCGAACAGTACGCTTCAAATTAATCCAAATGTTTAAAAAACTAATACTTCAATTAACCATTATGATTTACGATCGTCAGTCATCATCCAACCTCAACAGAGAGCGAAATTACAACACGACCGTATCATAGACCAATCTGTGATGATTTTCTTGGATAAACGAGCTCAGTCATCGATATGAATGAACCGACAGACGAGTGCCATCAAATACACTATATTATGAATCCGTATAAGCAATAATATACATAATTGGGTCGCGTGCGAATACATAAGTTCCCTCCAACAATTGTATCGCAGAAAAGGCGTCCGTAACATTACCGTAACATCAGACACATACGCCTCGTCATCATCGAAAGTCGACAAACGACATAATGTTACAAATTAGCTAAAAAGATACGTGTCCGTCGCTTTTTATTCCCATCGCTCTCCCATTGTTCGACATTCAAATATTCCGTTCTCATTGTGGCCATAAGATGGTAAGCGATACGATTTCTTTCTCTCAACATTGATCGAGTGTCGTTTAGTAGGCAAGTCTTATTATGTTGCGTCTTCCGCGCTTGACCCGAGTGTTTGACATGTTATTTTATTGGATGACGTGTAAGTTTTATGCCGATGAGAAAATTTGTAATGCAATTGTGATATTTCGCGATGAGAACGTCGGAGTTTTGTTAAAAGTTTCGTATCGATCGAACGGGGGTTTTATGTTGTTGTCGAGAATTCGTTATACTGTTTGGTGGCTTTTATGATATGAAATTATTTAATGTATAATTTCATTTGATTAATCAAAAATTATAGTAGATTTTTATAGTGGTACTTACCCAACAGCATCGGCGAAACGTGTTCATCAGCACAATCGGTTGCAGTCGCCTGTAAATGTCAAAAAAAAATAGTTTTAGGTTATGTTGTTCATATAAAACTGCGATTCAACACTGTAATTACATAAGTACTTCCGATAGAAATCTGTTTTGTTAAGTACCTACAACAATATAATTAACAATCGTTATAATTCTTATGAGTCATATGATCGAAATTATATTTATTCTATGAATTTATGATAAGAATTTCACTAATGTCAGTTACCGAGCCGAGTGTTGCACGTCGCAAAAAACATTCCCTAATACAGCTATTATTTTTAATTGCGTAAAAAATCAAAAATGTCAACTAATTAATTGATCGATATTAATTATTTTAATATAATAGTACAATGAGTACGTCGTGCGCGAATTTCAAAAGCTCAAAAGCGCGATTACAATGCGTGAGGTCACACAAGTGTGCTTTCCTCATTCGACGGCTGCATTTCAAAGTATCGATATATATTCGACGCTTTGTTCTTGTTACGATTTTGCATAACGCCGAATCATTCATCTCCTCAAAGTCAATCCATCTTCCCTGTGTACGTCGAACGGATTTCGTCATCGTTGAATGGGCGATCTCAGACACATTATTGCTCAACTATAAAATAATAATGAAAAAATCGGGCATATGTACACGCCTAATTACGAAGGGATAGACAATGCGAATTCTGCGCCATTTTGCAACGTGCATTTTCACTTTCGTATCGTTTTGATTGATGACGATTCGGTTTCGAGTCTAGGAAATCATCCTATAATATGAGACACATTGTTCCCGCGGTTTCACAACGCGACAAATTCGTCTCTCTTATAATAATGATGATATTTTTTCTACGCATGCGACTTATTTCAATGCGATCCATAGTATAATCGCTGAATTCCCATTCTTCAATTTCCCAACATCGCTTGTGACAATATTTACATTACAATGGACTCGGTCATAATGGGCCACTTGTGTATGTTGGCGGGATCTAGACCGACAATTTTGACCGAATGGATGCCATTAATATTTTGTCCGATTGCGTTTTTTTTTTAGTGATGCGATTCTTAAGTATTCTTTTGAGAAATCGGCACGATACTAAAAGGTAAACGGTATGCAGTGCGACCCAGTTCTTGTCAGTATAGATGGTTAAGAAACAGATGCTTCGAATAGAGATCATCTCTTCGGAAAATTCTGTGATGTATTCCAGTTTTTTTTTTTTTTTAATGAAAATAATGTTTCGTATTTAAAGAAATTCAAATTTAATTACATGGAAAAAATTCAAATATTTTTTCTCCGTTGCATTCATCTGTTTAGTTCTTGTCAATTTAGAAATGAAGGAAGATTTTTTTGAGATTAAATTATTAAACGCATTCTCTGAAATACAAAACTGTGGAAACGTTTTAATTGCGTGTCGCATTCTAACACGTAAATATGGCAATCGCGAACGATACGATCTCGAAATGTAAGTTTACGTGCGACACTTTGTCAGAAAAAACTCACATAATTTATATAACATTTTTGCATTTCACGTGTACTTTAGTTTTATTATGTAACCTTATTATATCATAAAATCGCTTCTTTTCTATTTAATTTCAATTTTATCAGATGAAATTATTTATTGTATCCATAGCAACGAGAAAATCGAATCTTTTTTTTCAAGAAAAATTAACAAATGAATAATCTGTTTCAAATATATTTTATTTATATTTAAATAGATACAGTTTAAATTGAATTCGTTATCTTGATTGTAGATTATTTTATCATAGATCATGATCTTAGCTAAAATAGAGCGCCTCGAGCGATTTATATCAGACAACAAATCCCGATAAATTTCTAAATAATTACTATTCAAAGCACACAACGTCCATGCATACAAAATCTCAAACGAACCGTTCTGCAATCGTAGTACGATTAATCGTCGAGAAAATTTAAAGCATCGGCGGGTGGCGCATTGTCCGACTCTTAATTTTTTCTTCGACCACTTTTGCGAAAAGCGAGCGTAATTAGGATGTGGCAACGCGTTGCGGAATTTCGCGTGAACTAAGAAAAATGATCATATTCGAAATCAAAAGTCATAAGTTGTGGGAAGCGGAGCGACGGGCGCGGGAATTGAAGACAATAGGACCAAGGCCTCGAGTGTGTTTTGCACACTTGCGACACGCAGGACAAGTGAGGCAGATATGCCACAAGAATGGCACCTAGATAAAAAGGTAGATTGCGCATTCTTGTCGACTTGGAGATGGACGTCGTCTAATTGGAGCCTGAGACGTGTAAGATCCGAGGGAATTAAGAAATCAACAACGGCTCCTTTGTCTTTTGAGCGAATGAGATATCGAACGTTGACGTTTGTTGTTCGGCTGAATTTGTTTGCGGTTGCTGTTGGTTACATAGTTTGTTTAATGTGTATGTCAGTTTTAGGTTTGATCTTTCAATTCTAATTTAAAAAATGATTTTTAGAAAGCTTTTGCTAGAAATGTTTACCTTTCCTGCTCTAAGGTGCGAGCAATAGATCAAGTAAGGTAATAATTTCTAGTCAAACGAATTATTAGAGCTTTTTTTCTATACATCTTTTATTATTGCTAATTTAGTGATAATAAAGATCAGACATTTGATTGTATATTACTAATCAGTTACCAATAAAAAATGTAAAATTTTATAGTCAATGTTGATATATTGATTAGTAATATTTACATGCAATTGAAAAATCAAACCGAAATATATTTTTTTAGAATGAGTGCTATTTAATGGATGAGATATTCGATTCGAATTGTATAAGTTGTTTAATTGTTTGAACTGTAATAATATGATGTTAAGTAGGTTAATGTTGTTGATATTTCTGTCGAGTTACATACAGTAGTACGATGATCATTAAGTTTTGATATCAAGAAATGAAAGCTCGTTAAAAATAATTATGAAATCGAATGTGTGTATTAAAGGTTGAGTGTGGTTCGAAAAAAATGTTGACATTTTTAAATGCAAGTATGTAGTGATGATTGTGAATGATGAATGTTATAAATATTTATAAATGATTCTCATTGTGATCATTTTAACGGTTCACATACAATTATTTAAAATTTAAAACGCTTTATGCCTCTAAATAAATCACGATTCATTTAAAAAAACACAATGAAAAATAAAATTTACGATCGAATAATGTTTATTGAATTTTGTAACGAAAACATTAACGATTGTACAAATAATAAGAATACACATAAAATCGAAAATTTCACACAGCCTAGTAGCATTTTGCTTAATACGTTGTGGCATCTGTTATCGTTTGCAAACAACTAGAAGAAAAATTTCAATTAAATTTATATGAGTTTCAAAACGATGAGCAGCTCGGTTAAAACGTGGGGCTCATGCGTAACCCCTGCGACCTTTTTCGCAACGCGTAATAAAAAATTCACCTTTTTGCACAACACTGATGATATTCGCGACGTACGCAACGCTCTCATTGTTTCATTCGAAGATGAGAAAATCGCTTTTCGAAACTCTTAATTTAATGCAAATTCGCGGTTTGCTCTCCTCGTGGCGGACACGTGTCGTTTCGCAATCACGCGGTTCAAGGTGACAACCACAATAGGCGATTGCACTCTTGATTTCTATCTATGCATTTGACGACTTTTTCTTTCCTTAGTGAGTTCTGAGACCCTAATGTATAATTACACCCTTTTGCAAAGTTCTAAAGCCTTGATATTTATCATAATTTTATAAGAAAACGATAAATAGTCACCATTTAATTAGCAAAAATTTTGATTAACTTATTTACTAGCTTCTACGATCTAATTTTTTTCGAGATTCTTCAGACTTTGAACCAATTCCAAACTAATGATGTGTTACTAAAATATCATTGAGAACTATTAAATGTCAAAAAAAACATTATATCGAAAAAATTAAGAGTAATGATACAGAAAACCTTTCAGATGTGTAAAACATTGGAATGTTTCACTACCAAAGGATCTTCCGTTAAAATTTATATCATCAACAAACATTAAATGTTATTTATTTTGATTTTGAAAAGATACATATTTTTTTAATTTATTATATTGATACCGTTAACTAACAGTTGATTTTCGTCACAGTTCATGTATAACGAAAATTGGCACTCGAGTCTAGCATAAGGAAAATGCATATTGATGTGTCGTTATACGCAATGTAAACAGAGAAATTAAAACTTAATTGAGATATTAATTTCACTTATGAGTTAAAGAATTATTATTTTTTCGAAAATATTAAAATTTAATTCGTTTAATCTCATATTGAATTGGAAAATGTTTACGAAGTCATCGAAGATAATTAAGCGATTAATTTTTATTGCACACTCTAAGGATATCTTGCGTACGTCGATAGATTCAAATGATCGTTCTCTCGCATTGATTTTTTCACAGTCTCAACATTTAATTGAGGCTCTTAACCGTCGACAAGCGGCCACTTATCGCCGGAATGCGCAATTGCGTCAATGTCATCCGTCGCCGATTATATTCAAGATTGCTCCGATAATGGCGCGCTCCGATTGCACCACTCGGCGAAACAATGCGACGATCGATCATAAAACGAAAACAAAAGTCGCTCTTTTCAGACGGACTAGATTCCGGAGCTCGTAGAAAACGAAAATTGAAATTTTGAAAACGAAAAAAAGAAACAGAATCGCAAGAAAACTCAGACAGACAATGGCGTGCGGCGTGCATAATTCGACAATAGGTGATAATCGTCGATGCTGGTGTTGTTCGGTGTTGCTTGTCCGATAATGGACGTCGGTATTGTGCTCGAGATTCTGTAATGTTCTGGTATTGCAACTGGATCGTGGGTAAGATGTTGCTAATTGTTCTTCGGCGTTAAATGAGGTGTAGGGTTTTTGCGTTCGGTTCGTGTGCGTGAGCGCGAGATGGATGTGTCGTGTGAAAATTTCGTTTTCTTTATGGGAATGTTCATATGAGATTGTTTTTTTTTTATTCATGAGATTAATTAATCAATAGAATGACATAATATGCGATGAATGAAATTAAATATTTATCTGTTTGTTATTTATAGACACAATAACAACTGATCATAGTATGTAATATTTTTGCAGATAAATTAAATTGACTAATTTTTTATGTGTGCAATACGACAAGCTTTGAGAAAATAATCTTACGCTCGATTTACTATCAAAAAATATAATACATTTTATAATAGGTGTCTATTTAGGGCGTGTAATGGTCATTAATTAATCTGTCGCCTCCTGAATAATGAGAGCACGCGTGTAAATAAAAATTAAATTGCACTAAAAGCTCATTTGACTATCGACTTTATCAGATTTTTCCACGAGATAGTATTGTTAAGCGTTACGTTTAAGTGAAATTGAGCAAACATTTGTCGTCATTTTTTTTTTATACATGTTATTGTCTTAAAGCGGTTGAATAATACGTTTGCCAAGCAGTTAATCAACGCGTATCTAAAATCTAGATGCATTGTAATGCGTAAATTTGCAATAGAAAACTCATTGTTTACGCACTGAATTAAAATTTAGCACACACTTTTCATCTTTTGAATTATTTTTTTGCATACTCATTATGAAAATTTAAATATCGATTAATATCGTCCAATTTACTCGACGACGACCGGTTGGTTTTACTCACGCTGAATTTTTCTCTTACAATTATGTATTTATATATTGCGAGAATATAAAAAGACATCGGATGCTTAATCGATTTATTTAATGGACATTTTGAAACGATATCGACACTTTTACCCCGAATATATATTTACGATCAATCCCAATATCCGGCAATATCGAATATCGCGATCATTATGTTAAAACGATGTGTTCATTCGAAATTATTTACGACATAGCTCGACAACGTTTTAAATATTTTCTTGTTTGTACAGGGATTTTCATAAGTGAAAATTCTAAATTTTCACATAAATACATAAATAAATAAACGATTTCAATTTGAAGTCTAATAATCATTTGCAGATTACAATAAAATGAAAGAAATACTTCTAGAAAACTTTAATACGATTAAGTAATTAATTTATTTTGATAGTATTACATTTTAGCTTATGTTTAATTGAATGTGATTTCCATGAATTATTTCAAATTTTCTACATTCACTAATGTTCCCGTTAAAATAAAAAAAGTGACTAAGTTTCATCGAATGACCCTGTATACAAACGTGAGAACATTTATTTTTCGTTTTCGTTTTTTGCATCGTTCAACAATAGATTTGAACTTTTGTTTTCGTTCATGTATCCGTTTCCCGTGAGCTTTCTTCGCACGTCCTGTTAACACGTGTTATGTATAAATTATAACCGTGAAATAGTGAAACCATCACGAGCCGAACACGAGGAATCGTTGTTGTCTTTTGTTGGTGTGACACGAACCTGATTTCACAATGAAATATACGGAAATAAATATAAAAATGTGGAAAATTTATGAGGAGTACATATATTATTACATTCATCAGTTATTTACATTAATATTATATGAGTTCCAATAAAATATTATATATTATACTTTCAGTAACTTATTTGTATTTCTTATTTACAGTTCCTGAATTCACTAACAAGAAACCTGTCAACGTTATAACAAATTTCCAACCCTCGCGACCCAGATTTTGGCGACGAACAATAGCGATGTTTCAACGGTGAGTCGAATTTCTTTCATTCTGCACTTTTTTCGCTAATACAATATCATCAGTTACGAACTCTTACGAAATTCACAAAAAGAAAAACGTCATTCACATCGAACTTTAATGTGATCGATGTGAAAAAATGAGAATTTTCGCGGGGAAAAAATGCACAAGTGTTGAAACTTTTCGGTGCAAATCGTAACGGAACAACCGTGAAATTAAATTTTCATTCGACAATAGTCGATGCAAGAAAAACGTTGAATTTGTAAATAAATGGTTCTTATACGCTCTGTATACTTACATGTATTATATTATATGTATACGCTTAGGAATTTGTAAAAAGCACAATGTTATGACTGTATGTGAATTTTTTCATTTGTACGCATTGGAATTTCGAGCTTTACGTTAAGTAAATGGGACAAGACGTGTGAATGCATACAAAATAGAAGAAATATCTAAAAAGCGCCCATAGCTTTTTGTATCTTGTTCAACTGTTACGATTCATTGCAAAAATATATATTTTAACTTTTCAGTATCTAAGTGATTTTTTCTGCCTTCTTTTTTTAAGAAAAAAAAGTCATTTCAGTTTTTATGGGAACCGCTAATGACTTTTGTCTCATCAAAATTTTCTCCTCGAACGGAAATGTTTCTTACACTAACTTTCAATTTTTTGATCCGTTTCGATATTAAAGCGATTAAATGAAGATTTCACGGTATTGTCTTTTTCCATCCGATTATGGTTTTTTCGGTAAATTGTTTCTTCAATCGGATCACTGTTTGTATCATTCCATTTCTTTATTGCGCGTAAAAAATATTTACCGATACTCTCGAATATTTTCTAAACAATCGTTACTTTCGACTGATATTATGTAAAAAGCTTATTAAAATGGTCCAATCAAGTTCGGAAACCTTTTTTTAAAACAACTGCATTATTTTGCAATTTATAAATAAATTATTTTATTATCTTTTTATCAAAGTTTTCTTCGAAATATTTTATCGAATGCTGATATCGGGCAATAGATATAATTAAGACACTATTTCTTGATTGTGTGTACAAAGAAAATTGACTAATTTCCTTCGGATCATGACTCAGCTTTAACAATAACAAACGTCCCGGTAAAAGTGTCCAAAACCGATTCGCGATTGTTCGGACGTCTCGCCGTTGTTTTCTCGCCGTCGTCGTCTATTTTCTCCAAAAAATCTTTTTACAGCACTTATCTTCTTTTATTGCGGAGGTTCTTTTGAAGAATCTATTGTGTCGCTCGGGTCCGGATAGAGACGAAAGCAGCTCGACGCAAAACCAAAAAGAAAAGCCAAAACGAATGAAAAAAAACTTTAAGAAAATCGGGCGGAGAAGGCGGTACACGACCGAGGAAGTGAAACGCATGTCAAATCGCACTTCGGATTTCATTCTGCGGACTACCTCACTTATTTTCTCAAAGCATCATGAGACACGATTTCGATTCATCGCAATTTCTTTTCGTGAGACTTCCCAATTTCTGAGACACTCGATCCTTTTGATCTCGGGGAGAATCGGGAATTTTCCGGCGAATTTTCCTATCGCGTGCGCGAAACCGTGTTTATTAAACCGAGAAGGAGATCGTGCTTTAATGGATGTTGTATCGGCCCACCTTGTTGTTTCTGTATTGTGTTAGAAGGTGATATTGAAGTGTACGGGGCCGGCCGGGGCATCACGTTTATATTGGAACAGTTATGTGCACCTGAGACCATCAAACTGTGCAACCGGTAAGAAATTTCGTCCGATTTAAAACAACTATAAAGAGAAAGATCTGTCTTGTTTTTAGCACCTACGTGAAACTATCAAACGGCCTATAAAACGAACGAAACATAAAGGCCAATTAAAAGCGCGACAAATTTTTGCAGCGTTACGTGTCCGAAGTTTTTCAGCAGAGGCGTCGTGATTTATACGTTCGATTTTTATTTATGTGTTTCGCTCTTTTTTTAATGTGTTTGTTTTTATACATTTTGTTACGGGGCAGTCGTTATCCAAAGAAATAAAAAACGCATCGTAAAACTTTTATATTAATTAATGCGTTCTCGAATGAGCGATGCGAAGCGGCGTTCGATCAAAACGGACAACTTTCTCGTGCGTATCTCGTTGCGGAAGCTTCATTATTTTCGCTCCGAATTTTAATCAATGGCTTTATCTTGATATAATTAATAGCAGTCGATTATTTTGAACGTGAGTATATATTTCGAAATTCATTCAATACACAAAAACATCAATTTTTATTACCAACCACTTAATAGAAATGACTAATTGACGCTATTCTATGATTTTAGATCATATTTCATAAAATGATTTCAACTTAATTTAAAAAATATTATTTTTTGATCGTGTTATTGTATTTAAACTTTAATTCTATAAAATAATTCAGTTGTATAGTTTGTGGAATAATTCATACATATTAAGGGCCGATCTTCCAATCATTCATTATGAGCATCGTAATGCGAATAATGTTCTTTGCGATAGCTTTATTAATTGATTTAAATGTAAATTTTTAATATAATCTGCTATCTAATAATTGAAATACTATCCAAAATCTATTTTCATGAGTAAAAATAATTAAAACACAAATAAATCTATCTAAATTTGATTGCCCGTTTTAAGGGACTGTAGGGTTGCAGACAAGCAGCTCCATCTGCATCGTGAAAAATTACAATGTTTTTTCAGCAATTTTTCTATTGCGGAATATATTTATGAATTTACTAAGTACTTTGTTATTCATTTAAAAATATTTCCAATTGATAACTATATCCATTCCAACTTTGCACCTACAGCCACCTCTATGAAAATTCTCGACACGTTCCAAAATAAAAATCCTACCAAACGAAAATTAAATTTTCGATAATTTCTCGAACAAAATCATACGAATACGTATCGATAGCATATACATTTCCTCGATCGAAGTTTGAGAATCGTCTCGCTTAGATAATGGAGCACGAGCTGGTTGCCCGTGCCTCTGCAGAGGGCCCGAGGCGCGTGCCAACTTTAACACCACTCACCGCCAACTTACCTCACCAACTGCACATTGGTAGACAACCTTTCACGACCTTTTTCTTAGGAATCCCCCCATCGCTTCGATCCGATTCATTTTTTCCATTGCATCGCTTTTGCTCTGTGTGTGTGTGCCGATCGATGTATAAATAATATCTCCCTCGTTTCGCCACGCCGCTCCACTCGGTCGTATTATCTTCGGCTTTAATTTATACAATCTAAACACCATAAATCAAACAGCGTTTAGCTCTAAAGTGAAGAACGGAGAGAGTGTTCGTATATATCGAGGCGAAAAATAGAGGCACGCCGATCGAATAACAATTTACGTTATATCTCAATATGGTGCAATGGAGTTGAATGATATTTTTTTAATTTCTATGTGATGGATTTGATTGATATTTACTACTGATGCCTTTGAAAAATTGCTCGGTTTGTGTTTCTTTTGGTGTGCGGCTTGTTTGAGTGTGTCTTGGAAATACGTATTTTTTATTCGGCGATGATAGGAGCTCATCAGTTATCTCCCTATTTTTTTTTCCTTCGATAGAATATTTCGATTTTATTTATTGCTCAATTATTCTATGTAGCCGCTGCCTGTTCGAATCAATGCTATTATATGACTTTCATTATGACGTATAATAATGGTTTGAATGAATTTATAAAATTCATTTTTTCAACGACGAGAATAAAATAGAAATCGATATGAGCCAATTTTATTAAGTCATTGAATACTTTTTATATAAAATATTTTTTCTTTCAATATCAAAACATAATCGTGAAACAATAATTAAAATGTAAATGTTAATTAAATATTTTTTCAGCAACAGTCATTCCCTTGAACCATTCAATATTTTGACAACTTCAATAATAATTTACACAGGCATGATTCATATCTGATAATTAATTAAAGTGGTACATTGATGCGATGTATTAAGCTTCATTCAAAAATTTTTTTTTTTGAACAACGGTCGGATCAATGCCGAGATATCATTAAAGATAAATTAATATATAATGTAGGCAAATATTACGACACAATCGTTCGATATGAATTACAATACAAACAGTAATCATTGTACAATAATACCGCGTTGGCATTGAAACATCAACCGGTTGATGTATGTCGATCATCGACATATTCGTTGTTACACTTACTTAATCACAACACAACACAAACGTATCTAGTAGAAATTCACGAATCAATCTCTGCAGATGTTCGGCATCGAAAAAATTCGAACATTTCGAACGGACATCGGTCAAATTCAATGAAGAACCTCTCGAGACCCGAGGGCATCGTTTATTAGACGAAACCGATTGTTTTTCTATCGTACACGAGTATGTATATTGTGTTCTATTCGTTTTATTTCGGACGATGCCGTGTTGCATCACAGCACCTGACCCCCGATGCGAGCATTTATCAAAAAAGTTTACGAAATTGTTTCTAAGCGCGTTATTATTATATTATTATATTGAACGGTCCATTGTCAGACCGAGAATTCGATTCATCGCTTTCGAAGTCTTTCGATTCGTTTTTTTTTTATCGAGTGTCGAACGTCTTGTAGAATGCAGCATCCGATGCACTTCTGTATTTCGAACATAACAGTCACGATTTCAACTCTGAGTCGGGTAATTGACACCGATTTTACACAATGAAATGCATGCTTTTAAATATTCATGATTTTTTAATACCTATACTTAGTAAAATCTGTTTATATCACTTAAGCTGTTTAATTTCAAGTTATTTCGAATATTTATCCAAATAATTTAGAGAAATTTGAAAAAAGTATCAAATATTTATCGACTTTTCGTTTTATGGAGTTAACCACATTGTACACTAAATGGCTCATATATTTCATAATGATTATACGATATTGATTTATGATAGAGAGATGATCTCAATCTATTAAACTTTCGATTATCTCAAAACAATGATGAGCGAAGCATCATAACCTTTGATTCAGGTCAAGTATTCGGGCAAACGAAAGCGCTTAGCACTTTGAAATTTAATTGGACACAAGGTCGACATTTCGCTAAAGCGCTTTTTATTTAAACACACACGTACAATATCCGACGTAATTATTACATATTGAATAATTGCGTTCGAGTTAAATGCGGACGTGCAAAAAACGAATGACGCGCCTGAAGTGATCTCGGACGCGTGTCTATACATTGTATAATAAGCGATCTCTTAATTCATTGAAAAACGAAACGAGAATCATTATGCTCATTCATGAACGAATCTAGTCTCGGATATATCGGTTTGTCTGATTTATATCGGTCGTGAATGAAAAAATCGTGATTTGATCGCATAAACGCGTAAAGCTCTACAAGCTTTAACATATAAGAGCTTATTTCGTATTGCTTCGAATCGAAATTTAAAATTTATTCGTTTTTTATAAACTTGAATATCTTTATTATGATTGTAAAATATTTTCATCTAATAATATACGCTTTCGAATCGTTTAAGACCGTTCGCTTTAACGAAAGCTTCGATATTAAATTATTTAAGCGCTCGTAATTTATCAATATTCAGATCGCGCACTTCAATAACGACAATTTTACGCAACGCTATCAAGTGAGATGCATGCATAAAAAAACTTACATATTAAATAAAATGGCGCTTTCGAATCAGCGCCGATCGTAAAAAGAGTTTATTGTTCGCGATATCGGCAATGTAGATACGTATTAAAAAAAATAACACAGTGTAGTACTCGCCTTACGATCGAAAACCTTCAACAGTCTGCAGTCATCGCTTCTTGTACGCGTTATATTATTTTTTCGATATGCATTTTCATTCTTAGTTCGGGCGGTCAGTATGACTCTGCCACTTTCGCGAAGCCTCCCTACTGCGCAATGATAATTAAAAATTTTAATAGGCAATCAGACTTGTGAGCATTGTGATCCAAGGTCTACATATTATATTGTGTGGTAATATATCTCAAGATGACCATATTCGAAATGCCGAAAAATTGGGACGCAGATGAACGAAGTGGACATTCCAAAAGGAACATCAGTAGCTTATTATAAACGAAATTGATTTTTTTCTAGACTTTTTGCTTTATGGAGTTAATCAGTTTGTGCACTGAACAAAATATTATTCGATTGCACATTAATTCTAGCACTAATAACGATTGCATGGCAAATTGCAGGAAATGGATTGTTTCAGCATCCCAGTGTCCGTTGCGGAACTATCGAGCTTTATTGCGAACATCATTATAGACACTGTGGACCGTTCAAAAGCAGCACTCCTCTGTGGAATTAAGCGTACGTCTGTCGCTTGACCTTATGGACTGTGTAATTACGAGCAAATATAAAGGCTGTGTTTCACCAGAGCCGTTTCACTCGCATTCCATCGTGTCGAATGTACGTATGGGCCGCTATCGATATCGTTATGATTGAGCAACGGAAGGGAAATAAACGTACGTTTTGTTTGCGCGTTCGTAATTATGGATTTTAACGGTACGAGCAATAAACGGTTCCGACGATTCGTCGTAAAATCGTTAATCAGACGTTATTGTGGTGGTAATCAGCGATTAAACTAATCCAGACGTTGTTCTAATGTGAGGCAATTCGGTTTGATTTTCGTTCGATGCGCACTAAAATTCTCCATTAGCGGTTTACTGAGAAAACGGACAGAATGTTGTCTATCAATCTGTTACAATTTTATTGCGATCAATGTTGTGGTGTTAGAGTTCAAAGAGATGATACACTTAAATAAATTGACAAATGATGGTTAATGTGAATGTAGAAATTATTTAAATTCAGAAAATCATCAAGAAATTCACATGTATTTGTCTGGATTTTTGAGGCCGGATACATGCAGAAATCTTTTGATAGAAAAATACTTCTTTGATTTTAGGTTTTTGAAATTTTTATCCCGATCAAATGGGACATCGTCTGACTGCACCACAATTGTATTTCAAGTAAAGCTTACGTCTTTGAACAGTGATCTATCGATAAATTTTCTCGTTGAATTCTTGATTCCTTGGAAATGCCTCCCGAAAAGCTTTCCTTTGCAACAACTTTTATAAAATCATCAAATATAGGAACTACTGATGGTACCAAACTATGATACACTAACATAAAACGAAGTACATAGTAGATTTTCCTTCGTAACATTGAATATTTCAAAATAAATCATCCAATTTTTAAACATCGACCTATCGGCGAATTTCCTCGAAAGCCGACGTCAACACGAAAATCGGGCCAATTCGCGTTAATGACGGCCATCGTCGACATGAAGTCGATTCGCATGTCGGCTGACCCTTGCCGTTGGCCGACGCCGACATGTTATTTAGAGTAATCTACGTCCGTAACGGCCGCGTCAAATTAAACGGCTTCCGCGGACGCCTTCGAGCTGGAAAAGCTCCGTCTTTAAGGTCCGTTCGAGAAAAGCTCGAATATTAGTTTGACCTTTGGCACGATACATTGCACGCTTTTTTAGACCGTAACGGTGCACGTTGTTCAATTCTCGCCGCGGACGTGTTATTAAAATATTCTTGGCTCGTTAGAAAATATAATAAGAGTATGTATATAGAACGAATTGTATTAATAGCCCTTGTGTATGTTCAAATACTGTAATTTTGTATTGCAGTAAACTCTCGTCTTCCTCAATCCATAAATAATGAATTTCTAGCTCTTAAAATAAATATTTTCGGATTTAATGTCAATTAATCACATAAATGATTTTAATATCGTTACTAATTAATTAATAAATATCGTTATTGCCATTATCGCTTTATCAATGAGCCATCATTCTTCATGTAAAACCTAATTTTAATCTATCTAACGAATATATAAATTTTCGACCTACGACAATAGGAAAATTATTGAGAATTGCATTTTCGACCTTCACCATTATTTTACATATAGAATACATGCACTACATTTCTACTAAGTTTCATCAGAAAATGGACCGAATCCTCTCAAGCTAAACACAATTTTACAGCTAGAAACTAATAAGGATAATACCCGACAAGATACTTTTTCTCGTTTACTGCGAAACGTGTGTGGGTCACGCGAAAGCTCCGCAGTTATTATAATGTCTCGCATGCAACAACGGCAGCAAACGATGGTGATGGTTCATTCCTGCGTGGCCGTGGTAGGGCGTGGTCGTATAGCCTCCACGGCTAATGCATTGTCGGTGGCTTCTGACCCAACACAACTGCCACCAGCTTTACCTTCTCCGGTTCTATGCGATGAAGGCCCTCGGGCATGCTCATGTTTTGTGCCTATACCTACATGCACCGAGAAATTCCTTATGAGGAATAAGTGAAGGATGATAGTCGCTCTTTTAGAGTTTCGTTAAGGTTTTGAGCTTTCAATCACGTGGAAACTTTGATTCATTCGATAGACATCTAGCTAATTTACTTAACAGATGAATTGAACTCTACAGTCAAAAACACGAAAAACATATTAAGTACGCTATTTATAAATAGCACAATCCGACGATAGATAAAATACACATTAATATCACCGAGCTGGACTTGTCGCTAAATATTCCTAACCAAATAATAGAAATGATTATGAAAACCATTGAAAAGTGGAAACCCAAGTCCTATTCAGACTGTATCGCTAAAAAAATACTGAAGTAAATAATAAGCCATGAGGATTAAGACAATTAAAGCTTTTTCGGAGGAAATACCACTCATATCGCCAAATATGCAGCAAATTGAAACACATTGCCAACACTATAGAAATAACCATCGACCAAAACGACACTGAATATCTGGAAATTCCATTTAAAGAATCATTTCATAAAGTATTGACAATATTGAATAGAATCAATATTCGAAAGAAAAGATCAAATCTCTAAATCAGTAAAAAAAAACTACAGGCATATCTCGCCAAGATCTGAGTGCACTTGAACCTAGCTTCTCAAGTATGTTAAATCGTGCAGTATGCACAGACGCTTTATATCGCTGCACCATCGACTGTCTTTTGTATGACTATATTCGCTAGAAAATTCTTAAGAATTTTCTCCGGAAAATTACGGCTGCAACCATTATCGTCGGCTGAATTGTGATAAAGCATCTAGCGGTCGAAGGAGAATGTGATCTTTCATAAGGTTGAGCAGAGATTGTTCCGCGGAGTCAAGGCTTGGCCGTTTCCTATTTGCAGTCGGTTTTTAGTTTCGACCATTATTATTGATGCTGTGATTAATAAGAAAACATTAAAGTGTTCGTTTTTCAAGGCGAGACTGCAGCTCGAGAGATGGTTGGTAATAAAATGGATGAGTGCGATTTTTCATCTAGGCGCGCCGATATGGCCATTGTTATCCGAAGAAAAAAATGTTTTTACTTGTTCGAAATAGGACCGAGGCGCAAAAAACGTAGGTTTTCCGATTACGGTAGGCGTACAAACTAGACGCCTATTGTTCTGCCATGATAATTATAATCTGTAACAGATATTTGTAAGAGCAAACACATTTCGGTACTTCCTATGATTCAATCAGCGCATTGTCTCTTCTATAATGCGGAAGAAAATCTTATTCGTTTATGATGTTGATAAAATATTTTTTTGTCATTCTCATATTGAATGCTTATGCTGATTAATTTTTTATACTGAATTTTACAAATGTCTATATTGAATTATCAATACAGCAATTAAATCCACAATGAGACTGCGATTTCTGTTTTTTATAAATACTGAAAAATCAACAAACGAAACTCATTTCAGAGAGATCATGACTCTAAATTGAAACACGTCCTTGAAACGAAAACGAATATCATTATCGAGAACACAATGAGAACGTTATATCAACACTGTTACGGCACGCCGAGGAAATCAATCATTCGTTCATGAATACGATCCTCGCGTACTTCAAATGTCAACGATACGACAATATACAACGTAATAAGGACGACTCGATAAAAGGTTGTATATTATATTGGAATATTGTAATATTTTATATGTGAAACTTCGACAAGGTGAGGCGGGCCGGCGTGACCCCGCAACAATATTTAGACGACAAATTTGCTTACAATGAACAGACACATCCCATTGTGAGAGACATTTGTAAATTTTTATTTAGTTTCTTTGCCAGGGACGCAGTTTAAAATTTTGTGAATGCTGCATTTATTTCAATATTTGATATCAATTTGATTTTTCTGTACTAAAAGAGTTCTTTAAAGTCTTTTCGCATTAAAATGTCTCAACGAAAATGCTTTACTTATATCGCAATAATAGAATTCATTAGAAATCGAAAAATTACTTCCGTGATTTCATTTCATCTCATTATTATATCAAGTTGCTTCATTCGTCTCATTATATTCTACCCCTTTCAAAACAAAACAATATTTTGAAATCGATACCGAATTATGCGTCTACTTATTCATGAGTCGATGAATGAATTCCCTCATACATAATCAATACAAAAGTAACTACATAAACTTTTTGAATGAAAAATTACACATATGTGCCGATTTGCATTATCAAGGCTGACACATTTAATATGAGCTGTATGATTTTTCTCACGCATTACACGAAACGTGTGTCAACCCTGAAATAAAAGCGTGAAAGTGACAATATGTTATGAATGAAGAATTATATTCAAACGCCGTTGACACTTTGATTTACAATGCATAGGCGGGGGATGGGAGCATTGTTTGAGATTGCGTTTCGTAATTCATATGACATTTGCATCGTGAGCTAATAAAAACGTATACGACATAAAAAATGTTAAATATTATACGAGGCCTCTGCATCGACATGTCTATCTGTGACCTATTTTAAGCGCTAAAAATGTTTATTAGACTCGAAAAAAAAAATAGGAACGTATTGCCATTTGTATCAACTTGATATAAAAGGACGTGGTACTTTTTTAGCACAGATACTAATGCATCATTTAAATTCGTTCCATAAAGATTTTCAATTTTCGCCTGCAAATAAAAAGCTTATGCAAATTTGCATTAGCAAGTTATTTGCAAAGAATGAAATAGACGTTTAAACCCACATTTTTCAAAATTTTATGGTTAAATTACATAAATATGTATTTGTATCGAATATATAATATTTCGCATGCATATTCCCATTTTTGGATCGATACATGCTAAAACCGGTAGTCTGAAATGTCAAACGATAAATCAGCTAATGGTCGCGCCTCATATAAATCTTTCTCTATTTGAACGTGTGAAATTTAATAAATTAATCGATAAAATACAGCACGAAATTCTTTGACTCATTCGCCAGCATAAATTTCGCCATTCATCATTCATTCTTATGGCACATTATGCTCATTTTTAGAGCGGATTATGTCACATTACAATATTTAATAGATTTATGAAAAACTTTTGCTAGCGATAAATAGCCGATTATTTCACATATAGATAGTTAGATGCATTGTGCAATAAACCTAATTTAAACGACAAAATAATTCCTTCTAATAATATATTGCATCGTTAATGAACTATAATATCAATCATTTTTATTACGTTTTCGGAAATAACAACTGAAATTTTCATAAATTTTCAGTAATGCCATAATAAAATAAGATTATATCTTACTTTAAAAATCGTGATAATTTCATTACATAATGATTTTAAAAAAGAAAATTATTTTATTGTGAACTATTCGTAAAAAGGTCTTCTAATTTATCAGCTTTGATATACATATGTATGTATAATATTACAGATGAAATTAAATTCAATTAAAATTGTATGATGATTGGACTCTTTATGTTCAAATATACTGTCATTGAAAATTCTCAAAGACATCGAAAAAGCCAATTTTTTTACAGAAAAATATATGTAGAATACACCGTTCCTAATCATAAAAATATATGAAATGTATTGAAACAAACGGAAAAATTGTTTTTCTTAATTCTCTTAATAAAGCTTTCCAAAAATTAGTAAAATATGTATAATAACAATTCCATAAAACTAAATCCCTACTATTACATTACCCGACTATGACCCAAAAACCCAATTTTATCACATCAAACTGAATAAAAAAAAAAACATTTAAAAAAGCTCATCTCGCGACGTCACATCCAGCATAACGATTACCATACTGCAAAGTCACATCCATTGTCGTCGTTAACATCTCGTGTCATCTCAATACTCGAGCACGTGCCTCCACTTTCGGCGCTCGAGTGTGACACGGATGACTCGTGATTCGACTTCTATGGGGGTCCGACTTATAGGTGCACTATCGTGACTCGTCGACAATTCAAAGGAGAGCCTTTTCGGTGCCGAGGTGTCGAAAACGCGATCGAGACTGTGATCGATCGTGTGTCGTGATCTCTTGTGCGTACCGATGGCTTTTCGGCTCGGTTTTGCGATTGTGAAGGTCGATTGTTATCGGATATATTCGAACGAAAGACTGCAAGATGTGACGCTTTTTATTGAAAGCTTTGTTGTAAATTTTTAACCAAATTAGTCCGATTATTTGCATAGTCTGTATATAATGTATACTCCTTTACTTGCGTGTATGTACACAAACATCATCGAAATCTTCAACGAACAGAAGTAAATCAATTACAAAAAAATATATCATCTAATAATATTTTCCAGGATTGGGAATGGACTCGGATCTAGCATCACAAAATACTCAGTTCGAAAAAAAATCATACTAATAACTTAAATATTTTAAAATAAATTCGTATATTCTACCTTTTCAATCTGTTGAGGGGGTTGTGCAACGCGATTTTTCACGTCGATAGATCGTCGGAAGATCGATCGATCATGGATCGACGATCGAGAGCGACGTCTCTCGCCAGTTGGGCAACTTCGAGAGTAGCCGGTGACAACCGACAATGACACCGGCGAACCACCGTTGTCAAACCGATTGGCAAACATCCGAAACGCGTTGGTCAACGCGAAATTCGAAAAAGGCACCAATTGTGCAAAGCGCGGGCGTAATTCGTTCCATTGCTTGCGACACGCGATTGTGTATCGATATTGTCTTATCCGACGATGGCCTCCGTGCTGCAACGGTAGGCCGCTCAAAAAATGCAGGGCCGTGAAAAATCGAAAATGTCTTCGTATCGATCGAATATTGAGCTTATTGATCGGATACGTCGAAGAAGTTGTCGTTTCGAATCGGAAAATCGGCGAAAGCTTTCAAGCGTAGCATTCGATGCAAGCTTTACAATGTATGAAATCAAAAAGCGTTGTCAAATGAAAATGTGCGTTTATATTCATTTATTCATCGCTTTTTAAGCTTGGCTTGACGTTTAATTGAACGATGGCGGAATCGGCGGCGATTATTGAAACGCTGGACACAATAAACAGTGCCGCATATCGCAATATTTTATTGAGTCATGCCAATAACGACGAAAAATGGTATCGTGTGTATCGAACGGTGGTTGCAAATCAAAGTCCAAGTCGTGGACTTGCAGTTATGGTTAATGATCTCTTATCGACTTGGCTCATCGACTCCGTTGCCCTCCTCCGTGCAATAAGAAACTACGTGTCACAACTCATATTTATTCAATTATCTTGAAGATGCTTTTAAAAACGATTTTTCCAATTATTAAGATGAAAATATCACTTTCATCAATCTTTAACTTCAATTTGTACATGAGAATTAGCTTGACAAGTTATATCAAAAAGTCATTAAAACAAACTTTCGATCCGACGTCAAAATGAATCATATTTGATTGACAAACCAATTCAGTTACCACACCTACGTTATCTCTTTTTCGATTTGAATTTCTGTCGCATCATCAGCACTTCGGATCGACAACTTCTGAATCCGAATCGAAATTCGACCGGAGCTTATCTCCGGCTTCATCTCGATTAGGGGGCACAATGAAATTTCCGTTGTCCGACTCTCAAGTGAAGTGTTGGGCAACTCTCGCTCGGTTCGTCGCAGATGGCGGCGAAATCACTTCTTCGACAACGTTACAAAATGTTTCGGCGTCGTGTCGCATTTTACGAATAAGGTTAACTGGAACGGTCGGGCAGGACTATAATTATTGCATCTGCTTCGGAAGAAAGTTCTATGGGCCTCTGTGAATGTAATGCGTATGGCTGCGTTTCGATTTATGTATCTCGGCTTTCTTGTGTCCAGTAAATCGATGCGAATAAATTGGATCATAAATCGATGATGTTTCATGTTCTGCTCTTTCGATATTGATACGTCGAGAGGCTTTTTAATTTTTCTCGGAATCGTACACGCATGCTTTCAATTAAAATATACATTGAGTATATTTGAAATTACAAAAATTTAATTAAACCAAGAAATACATGAAAAGTTTCTATTATAAGAACATTCTGTGCACTTTCACCATTGCCAAATTTGAACATCTAGATTAGATAAAAATTACTTCTGATCGTATCTACAAATTGATTAATTTCGATCCATTTTCTATTTCAGTTCGAGCCACCCTAGCTGACACGTGCCTTGCTCAGATGAAGCAGCAACTGAAAGTTTCTCGGCCAGAAATATAGGTATGTGTTGAAATTAAATATTTACAGCAATTTATTGCAGACCCGTTGTTAAAAGTTCCGCTTTAAATTTTTATTGCACGCGTTCGTATCGATCGTTCGGATAACACTCTCCGTTTATATTCTTTCTTAAGAAAAAACTGGTCCAATTTTAATCGAACAGCGCGTTAAAGACGCATTGTACACCGCTATCGTATTGTCGCTCATTAACAATTTCAACTTATTACCAATTGATTGGGTATTTATGAAGAGTTTATCGCGTTTTAATTGAACCCATCGTTAAGCACCACTTTTGCGAGGATATACAATGGGGCGGTTCCGTTAATTTCGATCGTTGTTAATACTTGATGAACACATCGAGTTGATTTATGTTTCTCGATGTAAAAATGCTGTCATCGACTTCTTGTATGCGTGTTGTCGCAGTTGTGTTCGAATATGAGATAAGCCAAAATATGATGTGTTGATGACGATCCGTGGGTGAAATTGATTTATAAGATGCATATTGTGAAATACTTGAGATTCACATCGGAGATGTTAAAAGAGTTTCAATAAATTTCAAAAAATTCATTCGGCCCACTCGTGACATGATCTTCAACATCGTCGAATATGATGGGAATGAAAACGTCGAGATGTTAACTTTGAATTTTCTGACTTATAATGAAAAGATCTTTTCGATTTCACATTTAAAAATGTGATTGTAAATCTTTTTTGACAATTATTAGTTTTGAATATAGCCTTTGAAACGGATGTTGGCTAATTTAAGCTTCTGCGGAAACGGGTTTGTTTCTTAACCGCTCATTGAAATTATCTCAATTTCGACCGACAACAATACACAGGTATAAGTAATATATAAATGATTGATTACCTTATTATCTTACATTTTTAATTTTAAAATTATCATAAATTAAATTAAATGCCAAGGATCGTATTAAACAATCATTAAATGAAAATCTTGAAAGAAAAATGATACGTAAAACATATCATTGTAGGATTTGAAATGAAATAAATAGATTAAATTCGATCACATTATATAAAAATTGAATCCGAATTATAAATACAATACTAACTTTTTCACTGTTGTTCGTTTCAATTGACGTTGATTAATCGGCATTTTTTCGTTAACTTGTATGACCATATACGATCACCTCCTGTGAGAAGACAAATTGCCGAAACACTACCGCTCTGTATCGTTCTCTGAATAAATTCGACAATAAAAGTTTCGATTCGGCGTTTAAGTTTTCATTTTCACCGAGATTCAGTAACACATTATTATGGCAATTATCACGGAGCAATATTCAATTTCACGAAAACTGATTACAAGTTACGAAAATCCGGTAAGACTAGTTAACAATGACAATTAGGTCTGTATCAAAATTACAGTGCGTACCTCTCCAACATTACAGACGATCTGAAAAGCAACTGTTTTTTTTATTATAAATTTTCGGTTTCTTTTAAGAAAAAAAAATGTGAACGAGATTGATTTTTCACGAGGAAATTGAAAGGCGAAAAATAATCGAAATGCATACTTTTTATATCGTTCCAAAATTGCACTTTCAATTTGATTGTAGACTTCTTGCTCATTTTAATCGTTAAAAAAAATAAAATGTTCCCGATCCAAAATGCAATCCGAAAAGTATATCTCTATGGAGACTTGACGCGTTTTATATCCTTTATCATACAATAAAATTTTATAGGCACTTTCCCAATTCGGCGTTTGTGAAGCGAACTTGAATCTTTATAATGTAAAACGGATCTTTAATAATCCAGATTGAAATGCAGGTATTTTGATTAACTAATAAGCTTAATTAAACTGTATGTATTATCTCATTAGTCTGGCGGCGACAGATGTCTCGGAAGTAATAAATACGATACGTCAAAAGTAAAATCACGTCTAGAAGTGTTGACAAAGTAGTAGCTCTCAATGCAAAACGGTCTCACTTGAAAATCGTCGTAGCATTCCTCGATCCTGATCTTATCTGATCCGCTTCTGAGTTGAATACTAATTAAATTCATCTTAACGGCCGTGTTCGAAAAGTAAACGCGAATATAATACGCCACGCAGGTCGATATTGTATGTTTTCAAATTATGTACTTTGTTTTAACGACCGAAATTATTATATCTCTTCCTCAGCAATGTGTGGTTGTTTATGGAGATTACTTGTTATTTCAATCAACACGAAGGGAATGTCACATAAAAATTTATGCAATATTTTATCGAAGAAGTTATAAAGATCAATTAAAATTTAACTAGTGTTTGCATTGTTAGATCAAAATGTACAGGTATATATTCATTTATTGCGTATCCAGCATGACCTGAATACTTACATTCATCCTTTTAATGTAAATACTTAATATCAATCTAACATTTATATAACGGCACTAAACCTATGTATGTACTTATACAATTGAATAAATTTTGAAATTCTGTTGAATAATTGAACTGATGCTTCAATCCTCGACATGTTAATAAATTGGCCGTTTACGATACTTTTGTGATACGACAATAAAGAAACGATCTTTTTACATTCACAGTGAAAGGGATATTTGCCAAAAATTACGACCGATCAACAAAGAGGGCTTCTCGAATCAGTTCATATATTCACTTCCTGGTGGTTGGAGCTTTCGAGAGATACACTTTTGCATTTCGAGCGATAATAAAGTTCGTAAAACAACAGGTGGTAGATTTCGTACGCACTCCACTCATCTCAATTTTCATATCGAATTTTACATACGAACATCGGCAGATTATCGGGTTTGTGGGCGTCAAAGCGATAAGAATGTGAACTCATTATTACGTTGTATTGTCGGCGATATATCAAATTATCTCGATACGAAATATCTTATTTAAATCATCCGATGGAATTCGAAAATTTTCGGATGAATATGTATGACGCTATTGCTATATTGAATTACATGCAAGCGACCTTTCGCTCAAACCATCCATGTCATAAATTCTCTTCTTTGAAAAAAAATAGTTTATGCACGCGGATGTCGTATGTGCAAATTGTCGTCTGCTATTTAAATTTATAGAAATCATTGCGTAATAAATCCGTTTTTAAAGGACAATATCCAGAGTGAACGGATTAATCTTTTTGTGACAGATCGCCTAGAATTTAAATTAGACAAATGTGAACGAGCGCTTTATGCGAAAATGTTCGAATTTGCATAAGTAATGTCAGTTCGTTCTAAAAGTCAAGCTCGGCGATGTCCCACCGTAAATTACGTGGATGTTAAATCAATACGAAATTTTCTCCTTCCAACTTTTTGTCATTATTTACCGCAGCGCGTAAGTGTCCGCCAAACTTTTATATTTCGCATTGGGACTTTTATTGCACTGCGCCCGACATTTACACCTATAGAGCTTTTCTTATTGAGACAACGGAAAAACCATCATAAAATAAACTCAATAATACTCAATCAACATAATAATAACATTTTAATAGCGTTGCAATGTATAATTGAAATTTCGTAAATTTTTATTTAATTCAGAGAACAAGTACGAATTCCTCACACAAGCGGAAAAGGGCTTGCATTGAAAGCTCAACAGCGAAGACACGATCTTGCACTCGACAGAATAGTGACCGCCTTGGGCGTATTCCGCGTTATAAATTAATTTACACATAGCGATCTCGTAAAGCAATGAGTGTCACGGTGAGCTTCGCAAATAAAACCGTTTTATTGCTCGGCTTGCCTCCGGAGGCTGCTATAAAATACGATCTCGTTACTACACCACCATAAGTCCCATACGAGAACGAAGAAAGCCGGCTTAATTTATTTGAGTTTTCGCCAAAAGATGTATGATTTACGTCGCGGTGATCTTCGGTGCGTAAAAATCGTCGTGTAAACGCGCGTGTAAATGTTCTTGCGTACGAATAAATCTTCGGATTTGACTCTCAGAAAGAAATTATGTTTGTTAATCTTCGACGGCTGATAAATTGGGCGAAATGCTCCACTCGTGTGAACGTGGATACGGTTAGCTCTGATTTATGGGATGAGAGGTTGAAAAGTGAGATGGGTCCCGGGATGGTGTTGTGTTGGTATAATGATTCGGCTTTTTGATTATGTCAAGGTTGTCTCATTTGCTGTAAATATGGCGAATATTGAAATTAATGTGCTTATATTTTATTATATGTGATGTTGCGCATTAATAAAAAGTCGTATAATACGAAATGATTGCGAAAGCGATCAATATTTGTCGGAATAACCAGTCTATTTTGCTGTGATAAAAAATGCGACTATCGATTCGCAATTTTATATTATATATGAAAGTAAATATCACATAAATAATATACAATTAAAAAACTAATAACAATCTCATAAAAAATCTGAAATATCATTCTTTGTTTTAACGCGATTATCGAAAGTTATAATGAGTCATCGGATGGAAACCTTGATTCGAACTGATTTAAGAGCCTTTTTATCAACATGAAAAATTGAATCGATGCAAAAAATAAATTTACACTTAGCACTAAATGAACCTTATCGAATTCTAAATTACCGCACGTATTATGGTGAAGTTCAAATGAGAACGATTATTAAAAATCCGATCTGCCCCTAATTGTATTACTAGGAAGAAAATTCAAAATGATCAAAAGAACCTTTCGCAACGATCGCTCTCGAAGCACGTATATGCATTTAACCGTAATGCATACATTTTATGAACATTGTAATTTTCATTTTTCGTTGATTGTCCAACAATAAATTTCACCTCTAAATCGCTCGCCGTGTGTAATTAAGGTGGTTGCACAGATCGTATCTCGGTAGCCAAAAGTATACCCACATATAATACATTATAACCCGAAAGGTTAAGTGTATCACGGTTCAATAACGACCCGATGATTCATGTGCGTAATAAAAATGCTTCGAAGGCCGAAAATTTCATGGAAAGCATTGACGACATGGATTGATGTTTACGGGTCAAATGCATGACATTCGTTGACGTAATTGAACTTGCTCAAACTACATTCCCTTTCAAAGCAATTTTCATATATTTTCCAAACAATTAATCCTTTGATTTGTTTCAGTTGATGAGATTTTAGAGACATACATCATTAGCTGATTGTCCTTCGACTTCTTTAGCCAAACAACGCGACTCTAAACAAGCTTAAACCAACTCTTAACAAGCCCAAATCGACTTTAAACCCTTAAAAATCACCCTCTTAACCACTAGAACTGAATCGAATACAAAAGCACGACCTAGCCTCGTGCACGGATCCAATTTTCCTACGGCGCTTCGCGAAAACTTCCAACCGACCAACGTTAGCATCGGCGAAGACGCTCGCGGTCGGCACGCGCTGAGTCAACACCATCAATTATCTTCGTTCCGAAGGCATCCGTGCTGCTCGCCATAGTCGTGGTCGGCAACAATGAAAACCACCATACACAAAGAGCGCCATAGACAGTTTTACGGCGGCGCAATAAAGTTCGCGAACGTGTGTGTTATATTTCGCCCGAGAAGAGGTTTCCTTCTAGGGCGATCGTGTCGTGTCCGTTTTTCAAAATGTGTTTTTTTTTATGTTTGATTTTTCTATTATGCTTCAATAGTAATAATATTTGAGTTAGGTCTCTGAGAAAATAAGGCTGGTCTAGGGGCTAAACACTCCTAACTGAGAGAATTAATGGTTTCAAAACTGCTGAAAGATGAAAATGGTCTAATTCGAACTGCAGAACCATTGAAAAAACAATAACATTGATTGGAAGGTTTTCTTCTTCTTTTTGTGTTTAGACAGCGAGTGATTTTATTAAATTGTATTAACTTATTAGCTTTGCCAGTTTTGGCTGTATAAATGGCTATTTTGATAGGCGAAATGATATTGAAATATGTTTCTTTACTGTCTTCACGAAAAGTTGAGCTTTCCAAACACAATCGAACCTTTCACATAGCAATAAAATTTGATGATTCTAAATTGCTTTTGGATGTAAATTGAATGCAATGTTTTGAAGCTATTTGAATTTTATAATATTTCGCTACAATAATATTGGTTACTTCCACACGTAATAAATTTCTATCTCAACAATAGCTGACCCAATTACAAATCTATAAACTTATTTTATTGTCTCGGTTAATAATACTTTAAGACTTACACATTGTAATACAAAGATAAATCTATCGTTTAAAATACAAATATTGAGATACTCACAGATATTTCATATGCAAATATTGAAACAAAAATAATTTGAATCTTTTCAAAGTCATAAGTATAATATCAAAATATGAAATGTGACATCTAAATTTGATCGAATTTAATCAAAACAAACAAAGCAGGTGATTTATTTCTAGGAACCGATTTTAGAAGCGTTGACTTATCACATTATTCGAATCAAATAAATGTACGAAAGAAATGATTGAGCCTTCTTATCAATTGAAAAAAAAAACATGCGACTCTAGTCAGAATCCACGAATACTCAAATCCAGCATCACGAAGATACTGAAACTCGACGCGGCCTGCATTGACGCTTTATACGACATAATATATTATTGACAGAATCTTATTAAAGCAGAACTGAATCACAAGGCGTGGTGACCTTAGACAGTAGACCAGGAACGTTCGAGCAGTTGCGTGTGCATTGCTGCATATGCAAAAATGCGTCGCAACGCCAATACATTTTACCGAAGCGTAATGGCCGTTTCGTGTCCGGCGCGTTTCTAATATCGACTTGTGTGCTTCGTTCGAATCACCCCGCGGCCCCAACAGGCCAAATGTTACTTTACCGTTGTATTCAGATCGCCATTACCATTCTTCGACGTCGTCGTCGACGGAGGCGTCGATTCTCAAACGTTCACGCACAACGCGAAAAGCTCAAATCTCAAATCTCGAAGCTCCCCGCAATTCTTATCAATTCTATCTCAGTAATAAATGTTCGTACTGATTCAACGTGTAATTTTCTGTTTGATTAGGCGTTGCCCAAGAGTGTCGAAAGTGGTCGCGAACCGCATCGTAATGCGGTATCACATACGCAAATACGAAATTATGTTATGGCAGGTTGCTTGATGTCTTACGTGTTTGTTTTATAGGTGATTCGAATACTCGTTTTGTAATTTCGATCGTAAAAAATAAGAAGTAACGAGTCACGCCCATGCGACTGCACTTATTGATTTTAATGACGATCTACATGTGCACGCATGAAATCGCCGATTTATCACGCAACTTAAAACTTGATCGTTTCGGATACGTGTTGATACGTTTTGTTTGGCGGTTGTAAATTTCCGTGTTTTCATTTTGGCGCATGTTGAGAATATAAATTGAAACAAATCGATAACATTTGTGATCATAAGTGATACGAATTTTATTTATTTATTTTTTTATTTAATTGTAAAACTATGCAGATATAGATTCTTGGAGCTCATCTATAATTCTAAGAATTTTCCAACAAATCAATTCGCTCGACAACATAAAACCCAAGAAAGTCACCGCACCATATAAGAAAGCACGTCATTATAAATTTCAAACAAATCGAACGTTTTGTATCTAGAACATCTCCTCCCTCCGCCTTTCGTCGAAATTTCATCTCAATTTTACGAGAGCATCGCCCACGGCCTCGACAAACACGTAATTTTAACAAATTGCACATCTCGCTCCGCTCCTTCTGCATATTAGACCCATCGAATAATTGTCATTGTCCACGCAACAGCACATGCGACCAACCAACCGGTGAAAGCGGAATTCTCCACCGAAGCCAATCATCCGATATGGACGATATGTGTCATCCGGAGCAGTTTTAGAAGCAATTTCACCTAGAGCTCGAACTGGATCATCGTCACTTCTTACGGTGGCTTCTGCGGACGAAACTCTCGCCGCCATTCCGGCGAAACACCTCCGATTTCTCCATTTTCCACTCGATCGGTCACAATTGCGTACGATGGTGTACACATCTCCGCTGCGGTCGTCGCTGGCAATAATGGACCGCGAAAATGCGAAGAAATAATATAACAAGGCGGCGTAAAAGATAGAAAAAAAACGGCATTGTATAGATTTCACTGTCGTGTCGCAACGGTCCGTTTAGGAAAAATCTGACCGCCGTAAATCAAAACGTAGAAAGTGCAAAGTTTTTTTTTAGTGTAAAACTCGGCTCGTGCTTCGGACGACGCGAAAATGTAAGCGTTACGTGGTGGATCGCATTGTAATTATGTTAGAGGAATGCTTTCGGTGTCGGTTCGAATGATTTATAACAGATAGATCATATCGAAATTTCGACATGTCATATTCATTTGATGTACAGAATGAACACGTTTAAAGTTATTCGAAATATGAAATTTGAAAGCTACATAAGAAGCAACTTTTATATGTCGATTCAGTTGTTTTAAAAAAAAGCATATCTCGATATTATTCTGATTCGAAAATTCAATTTAAAATTCATAATTTAATTCAATTGTTAATATTTGTTATATTAAAAAAATATATATTTATTCAAAATATTTACGAAACAGTAAATTCTTCTGAATCAGATAACAGCAAATCTCATACTTTCCTCTAAGTCATGGCGAAATTATTCGCCACGTTTTTATCCGATCATCTCTTAATATCGAAAGTCTACTAAATATATTACTGTTACATTATTACAATGCCCACTTTTCACGACAGACCCGTCTATATTATGCAAAACTTTTACTGTCCGCGTGAAGATCGCATCTTCGCCAGACTCTCACCCCGGGGACTTATCTGTAGCATTTCTGTTGCAAAAATATAATCGATGTGTTGTATCGACTAAACGAGAATAACCGTTTCGTGCTTTTGATGATGCTCGTTAGATTTTCGCGTTGCGCAAGTTTTTCTTTTGCATATTGCCTGCGCTTCCATCGTGGCCGAGCGATGGTTCTCAAACGGGACAGTTTTGAAATTTCTCTACAACTTCGTTACCGTAGGATTCTTATCAGAAAACGATGATGTCATGTTTCGATCTGCAATAGTGATTTAATGGTAAATACGTATACGATATCATTTCAAGAGCTCTGAAAGTTGATTTTAATTCAATTGAGCGTATAATTATTTTGATTTGAATATCGATATCGATATCTAATTGCAATTTATTAACATACATTTAAATTATAAATCGTCATTTAATCAATAATTTTTTTGAATAAATAAATTTATAGAAATATTTTTAATATAATTTTGTAAATTATCAGAGACATCGATGAGCAGTTATATATAAAACCCAAAAATTGCATAATATTTCTGAATGGGATATAAAAAGAAAACAAATAAAACATTTATGAATCATCACACACAGACGTAATTTGAAACTCATCTCGATTCGGAACAAGTCTAAATATTTCATAACACTCGAAGCAGAGGATAATTTATGCATACGGCCGGCGATGAAATGGAATCGTTAAATCATTAGCGCCTCTTCAATACGGCCGGGCGTTATTCAAGCCGGTCGTTAGATATTCCCCGGTTTGATTTGTGCACCGGTGGCCTCAGTCGCTGCCCACGTATATAATACTCCAAAGCACTTATGCTAACTCCGTGTATAATACGAGATCGCCAATACGGCCCTTTGTCCCGTTTTAATTCACTGACCTCACGCAAGGGCCCCCGTATGGCCCGAGGGCCGGTCCCTTTCGAGGCAACCGCTTCCTTGCGTTACGCGATTCGAGAATATCCAGTTGAAATTATGCCGGTTTAACCCCGAGGGATAATCCGGAGTTAGATGAGGCGCAATAGTGGATCGGCAGATCGTGACTCAACGTCGAAAATCGTCTCCACCGGAGGAGACGTTTCGCAAACGGATGGAGATTCGAATTAGCGATTCGCGCGATAAAGAATCTCTCGAATTCGCTTTCGAGAGCCGACAATCTGTAGCAATCGAGAGAGCAAATGATACGCCGTTGCGAGGATAGAAAGTGACCAATTCTTGTAGGGTATCCGATTGCCGATAAATCATCATCGACAATGACGACGAAGCGTGTCTTCGGCGACCACGAACGTGCCCAACGATGCGATGTCGTCGAAACAAAAGAGATCCCTTTTGTTTCATCAGCATACACATAAACATTTTGAAAAAATATAGTTCGAGTACGACTCGACTCGTTAAGAGTTCATTTTAAATCTAATTAGCGACAATGACCTTTCGGTGCGGATTTAATTTAAATTCTTATCCGCTCATGTAAGATATAGGTTGTTTTGAGATTGTACATTGGCCATTATTATATAGAAACCCATTAAATTAACGTAATAGCCATTTGCGCCCGACATACAGCACGCGGTCAATTTAAAATTAACACGAACACAACACGCCTGACTCTAGAGGTCGAAATACGTTCGGCAAACAAATTGTTAATTTAACACCCGCATTCGCTGCCGATTGTTTTTTTTTTTACACTCTTCAGGTTACCATTTAACTCTTTCTATATTTGCTGTCTGTCAGTTGGCTCCCTGGCGGCGATCGGTAGTCCATTATTGCTTCAGTCGGCCGCACCCATTTTACGATCGTCCAAATAGAAAATAATTAATTTTATAACTCCTGTTAGCGGAAACGCTAGTCAAAAGTATTCTACGCAATTTGACGGTTGTAAAATCTTGTAGAATGGTTATGTTTTTGCCGCGAGCGGTGAATCTTCCGAAGAACGCGATCTATAATTTCGATTAGATCAGCTTTGGTGACAGCATGATTTATCGGTTCTCACATTTTTGTTTTCGCTTTTCTTGTGAAACGCAGTAAAGGCAACTTTCATCGATCATTATCCTGATGCATTGTGGCAATATATTATGAAATATTATCCTTTAAATTATGCAAAAAATTGTGGACATTAATTGATCTGTATTCGATATTTTTTACAGGCCCGAAGCATTGTATTGTTTTTTTAATATTAAAAATTTATTATTGACACTCAAATAGATATCAGCGTACAAAAAAATTAGTATTGTTATTAATATAATTAGATTTATTTGTGATATTTTAAAATAATTTCCTGGTAATACAATTATATCATCGAACAATAGAAACAATCATTAATGCTCGTTTAAAATATTACATTTCTATTACAGTCTATTCAAAATAAACTTATACGAACGAATTGCTATTGAGGCGATCCAAAATCGGAATTCGTAAGCGCCCCGAGGGCGATTTTTTCAAACATGTCTCCGATTCGACGCAAAGAAAACCGGATGACTGATGGTCTCGGCATCATCATCCACCTTTCTATTTCATCCGGAATCCTCATCGGCGAAAACAAACGAAACTCTCGTTTTGGACCGACGACCGAGTCGAGTGCCTCAGGGCTATTTCTTACCATCGACCGGTCGCCGATGGTCGCCGATGAATAATGAACGACCGAAGACGGCGATTTTCTCTAATCCGAGTACAAGATGATGGTCGTACGATTGTCGGATTGATATTCTCCGTTCGCGCTCTATTTTTTGAATTTTGGCGGAAAATGAAGAGAAAAGTAGCGGCGCTTTCGATTTGCATGCGCGCACGTTAGTGCTGCAGATGGTACGTGGCGATATTGTCGTCGGTTATCATTGTTCATTTAGAAACATTGCCGCAAGATCCTGTTATCCATATAGAGAAGAGATAAAGTCTCATTGATACATAATAAATGTGTTGCACAGCGGAATCTCATAGATATGAGCGCTTTCTTCGAATTTACAAGAATCCGCAATGATCCAAAACAAAATTTCAATTAATTATTAATTATAAGAAAAAAATCCTTTGAATTGAAATTAATGTGTATTTTAATAATTGAAATCAAATTTATTTATTAAAATTGACTATCCCATGAAACCAGTTCGCGGGCTTTCAGCTAAATTAGATGCAATTTTAAGCACTATAACACCTCGAAATCACATCATCGCCCATAAACAAGCACTCAGCTCCGATCTATAAGCAGAATTAAAATCGTATCGAGAAAAGCAGCATCGGCTTAGCATCTGAGAGCGATAAACACGCAAACATCTCGATCGACTCTCGACTGTCGCATAAGAAGACCAGATACGATCCCAGATGCAAATCCTCCGCATCACCCGACACATTTATACGATATTATCATGCATTTATACTTATATTATATTATAATATAATTTTATTATGATTGCGGTCGGACGAGAGACTCTGTTCGCCCGCACATGGCAAAACGCACACGAGAACCGTTCTCGAAGATATGAAAGTGCAACGGGCAATTTAAATCAGAACTGCTATGCCGTTAAAGACTTCGTGCCTCTGCGTGGGCCTACCATCGACTTGTGTGTGTATTCTGTTCTCTATATTCACATTTTCATTACGTGTTGTACGTATTTCATGAGGATGTTGCGGCGATGTTAAGCTGGATCGCTCCCGGATCGAGAAATGTTCTCTTGAATGTTCGTCCCTTGCTTTATACTCGTGTTTGATTCGAATGATCAAACTCGATTGAAAATCTTACGGTATTGCAATTATTGTAAGCAAATTTTTAAAATAATTTAAATACGGGATGTAATTAGTATTTAAAATACACGTTCAACACAAAAATTTTCTTTACATAACAAGAGTACGTATCAGTGTTGAAAAAAGCTCAAATTTCAGCGATCATGATCGGTCATCGATCATGATTACCGGCCAAGCACAACCGCGAGCTTACCGCGCAACGCCGAAAATCGACGTAGCCATAAATCAAAACGGCACACGAGAAAAAAAGTAAATTGAACAAAATTGGACTTATCTCGTTTTCGAAATCTCGTGTAGCGCGGCCCTTAACACTGGACTTTCTAAAGGGGAAAAAATCGCAGAGTTCTCTTGTTCGGAAGCTTATCGGTGCAATGTCGGTACGCGAAGCACGTAAACTCGAGCGGAATGCGAGTCGAATAAACGATTGCTTCTGAAAGCGAGTATGCAAATTAAGCGTATCTTTTAAATATACTTTTTCTTAACAAGACTTTCAAAAAGTTAAATGTGTACACGACACCTCGATCTGTAAGCGATTAGTATCGATACGTCGCAATAATCGATTCCGCTTTCCGTAGGGCGTGCACGTGCTTATTATATTGGATTCGTTTCAGATAAACCCATCTCTGATAATTTTTCTTTACGATGTGCGAAAATGTATTTGAAACCGCAAATTTTGCGGTTTGCATCTTTATGCACCGTTCCGCTCGATTTTCGGCAGCGTAAAACGTATTTATTGGTCGTTTGTGAAATTTGAATGGTTTATATGATCGTTTTGCGGATTTGATACAATAATCCAGATAATTACATAAATTTTCGTCTCCGTATAAACAGTCGTAAATTGTCAGTTAACAAGCACCGCTCTCAGTGAACAACATTGATTGAACAACATTCCAACGAACTGCTAAACATTGAGACGAAGCTCATGATTGAACGAGGCTAATCTATTTTCCTCGTTTACGCTTTAAAATAGTCAATTTAACTCATTGAACGTCGAAACGTCGTCGAATCAATTAGCGTTTCTTTCGAATCTCTGCGATACTTGCACACGTCGAAGACACTACACTATATCGCAACATACTCAATCGTAACGAGGCGGAAATTCAACATTTGACGCAATATCAAATCTAAAACTTTTCACGAAACGAAATTATTATGGCTTATCCGTTATCGAAGCTCAGAGCAAGAAATCGAGTTATCGTTTGAGTTACGACGTCCAACATTTGCGTCGACCATTCGTATAAATTATAAATAGGGAAATTTCTCTCCATTTCGCCTCAGAGACAAAAACGATAGAAAAATATTTATGCCGTTTCGTACCAGATAAATCATATTCTTTAACGTTTGGTCCGGCGAAATATGTTAATTTGTGAGCGCGAGCTCGCAACAAATCAAATCTTTTATCATTGACACACATCACGGTTCATCCACATAAATCTGGAGAACTTTCCATGAAAAATTTCGCAAAAAGCCACCATAATCGTAACAACGGGCCGATTCGAAAAACTCGAAGAGGTCCACGTCGGTGATTTATCGACTCATTCCCGCCGAGGCCGGAATCGCTTTAATTGCGATCGTTATTTTTTTCGAAATGCGTTAAATAAATTTTATGGGGCGCAACATCGATCAGTCAATTCGGAATTGGATGACACCTAAAAGTCCGGTTAAATATCATCGCGGCGATTTATGGGTGTGATTTTTGGCGACTTGATTTATCGCCATAGACGACTTTCGTAATACGACATTGCGTTGTTTGTTTTTACAAAACGGGCGCATCGTATATAACGCGCAAGGCAAATTTTGCATAATTTTCGTCTCGAGTGAAATACGGAGATTCGATTTTGTGCGTGGGTATTTTTGGTAAGTCACACTTATCCGTCGAGATTCCGATCTGGAAAAAAGGAAGTAATAACCGAGATAAATAATAGGGTGGGAAATTAAAATACGTGGAAAACTCGAAAAACCTGATCGAAAGTGATCGAATTTAAATTTGATACGGCCGACCGATATTTTCGAGTCATTTTCATACGTGTCCATTTCTTTTTCACATTAGTACTGCACTACTTTATGGATCCGTAGAAGCAGTTATCGACTGTCGTTGATGATGGTCTGCGTTTTCAATTTTAATTACCATATTAGTGGTTTTGTATTAACGAACTCGCCCGATTCACCGGAAAATCTCACGGTGCGATTTTCGGTAGATCTTCGAGAGTAAAAAGCTCTCTTTAATTTACGATCGTTTGAGATTTGTGAGAGTAAATTTAAAATTATTGAACGAGATCACGCGAAGGAAACGAGCGAGAGCTCTTGTGTGAACCAGTCCGTATATGTGATGTTGATTGCGTGCGACAATTTTTTTTCAATATTGCAAAGGCGTTTGTTCATTCGAGATTGGTTTTGTCTCCACTTCGTTTTTAATTGGTTAATTTTCATTTGAAATATAAACAATGTGCACTTATAATGTCACACATTGCACAATATGATGATAGTTAAATATTACGTATCCGATGGAAACGTTGGATAATGAAAATAACTGATTCTTGTATTATATTGGATTTTGTGACTCGGCAATATTCGAGAGACTCTTTGGATTTTGAAGCCGTGTAAACCGTACATTATATTTGCTATTATTAGATTACGAAAGCCCCTTTAAAAACTGTCAAATTATAGAATCACGTCAATTGTAAAATATAAAATGTTAAAATTTAATGATTTAGACACCTTCCCAGACGCGCATGCAACAATTCTTAAATAATTCACTGCTGAAGGATCAGCCATTAAGGAGTCATTCGAGCACAGAAATATGTACGTATATTAATTTTATTTTTTGTAAATCAAGTATTTTAATCAAAATTTTACGAATATAAATTTCATAATATCGATTTCACACATTTGATTCGATCTTCCGGAGACGCCAATTTCGCTCACCCACCATCGATCGAAACGCTTATTTTTTTCACCGCAGACTTATTCCCATGTGTAATATACGTTTTCTCACACACCACCAACCAAAGGTGTCCGATTGTCGAGGTGGTTTTTATTTCGTTTCGAAATCGTACAGTCTGTGCTCCATTGCCTCGGTGGCCGGCAGTCGAGCGACAACCGTTAAGGTTGCTCCAGTTGTCGAGTGTCCGCGCGCGGAAGTACCTTCGGACTCTTATCGTTCTTAACTTGAATTGGAATTCGCTCTCAGTGTTCGTTCGTTTGAATTCGAAGACGATTCATTGTCTTTATTTATCGATTGATTGTTTTTTGTAGTTATTTTTTAATAGTGTCGATCGTTTTAGGCGTTGATTGAGTCACTTTCGCTTTTTAGGGTCGTGAGCTTTTTTTTTTGAAAAAAATTTTTTTTCTGAAATATGATCATTTTTAAAATACTTTGTTTTAGATCTGCAAATTTAATAAGATTCATATTTGATTTCAATCTAATCTATATTTGGATTGGAGCTACATATGTATGTAACTATAAAAGTTATTTGCGTCAGATTTCTTTTTCAATTATAAATTTTGAAAATATAAGTTGATCTCTAAATTAATTCTAAAATAAAAATAAATAAATTCTATTTTTTTAATACAAAATATTTAAATCGTCTTGTTTTATTAATTCCGATTAATTTACAATATTGCCTCTGCAGCATTTCGAAAATTTAAAAAATACCAATTTACGTAAATAATCAATGAATACGGACATTAATGCGAATATTCAAATCGATCATGCGACTATTTATGCAAATGCCACTTTTATAATGAGCGCATTTATGGATGTTTCTGAACGTTAAATAGCGGCCTATTTCACCTACGGATCGATTCGCGGCTTATTTACGACGAATTCAAAAAACTATTTGCATTCTTTTGTGAACAGCTAAATTGCCCAGGCGCATAATACGAAATATATAATATAATATAACAACGTCACGGTTATAATGTGATATTTCAACGGAATGCCGCTTTGAGATATTGGTGGTACACCGATTACGTACGCGGACCGCAATTACGGCTACTTAGATCGTTACGCTTTTCATACGTACAATGTTTATTTTTATTTTAATGCTTCCAAGTATGAAATTGACCTTTCGCCGAGGGTATCATCACACGTGTGTGTACGTTTTCAATTACGTCGATCATTTTTCATGCCGTAATGTTCTCGCGATCGTTAACATTGCAGCGGCGAAAAAAAACTTTGACTCATTCATTTGCAGGAACTGCTAATATCAAGATCACGGCGATTGATTCTATAAAAAATATGTATGTATTCTCGATGACGTATTTTCTACGCTTTGTCCATAAGAAGCTTTTATAATACGCGTGCTCACATACGGAAGGTTCATTGTTGAATGTGACTTCGCGAGCGAAATGCGTTTTATTTCATTATTGTAAACTTGCGGTCGGTTTACGGTTCATAAATTCGTTTCAAAAACTCCTTCACGGGTTGATGAACAGTTTTTCGTATTTGGATTTTCTGAATTGACGTATTGCCTCTGAAGTGAAAAAAACTCATAACGATCGACTGAAAGTAAATATTTGCAGAATGCGGTTTCGAAATACCAAGTGCAGTTTTTCACGGTGACTTTCGATGATTTTAAGCTCGATTTTTGAACGCTAATGAGCTTCAATGAGAGATTTTATTTTTGTGCTTCGTTGTGCGATCGAGTGATCGAAACAGTGATTGTTTTTAGACTGTGTTGCTCATGGTTTGCGAAATTATGGCTCTACTCTTATCATCAGGTAATTTGTTTGCTATTTTAGCTGTCTAGCTGTGACAAGAGATGCATTTCAAACAACCGGTCAAGATACTATTCTTCATTATGGACCACGAACGATTCTATAGAATCGAAAATAGGATCGAGATGGAAAAAAAATAAAACAGACGATCCGAAATGTTAGAAGTCCTATGTTGTGAAACTTGACATTTGGTCGGGTCCTATCCGAATGTAAGAAAAAGTGAACTGACCTTTGCCGCGCGAATCTAGTTTTCTGCCTACCGTGGCAGAAGCATTGTGGACCGGCTCGCCTTTGCATTATTAGATCATCCTAAGCCGAGTAACTTAACATAAAAACCTATACATCGCGTCGAAGATCTTCCAAGGATACATATTTTCCTTTTGAAGTCTCGAACCACTCTCGTCTTCTTGTCGAATGTGCGGAGGCGCAACGAGAAGACCGCGAGTTATTGTCCTCAACAATCGGGATTTAACGAAATCTTTTCATTGCGTCGAGATTATGATATCTCAACGTGGAAAATTTATCGTAGCATAATGGTGTTCGCTTGTGTCGTATGAAAAATTGAGAGAAGTTCACCTCCATTCGAACAAATGTCACCGGAGAAGTGCGAAGGTCCGCATCGACATTGTCGAATGTGCGGAATAATATGTATTAGAAATTTATTAATTAAAATTGATTGATTCTTATTTAAAATCTATAAATTATTTTTAATGAACGATCATTTTTAATAATGAAAATTGATTAATTTAACCACTTTCAACGGTCATACATAAATATTTTATTTAAAATACCCAGCTTTAAGGGTTTCCCATTCTCGTCCCATATACGGTTTCATCTCCAATCGTATGGAAATAACATCGACCAGTTCTCGTGGCATTTCGAAAAGCGACTGTTATCTGAAAACGCGCCCAATAATTTTTCAACATCACTTCGATATTGGTAATGTGGCAGGTGATGGGTCCGTTTCCCGAATAAGAACCGAACCGACGTGGAACAGATACATCTATTTATCTTATTTTCTCGAAAAAAAATCCGGTCGCATAAATCAGCTGACGAAGGCTTCTTCGCGGCCGCGGCTACTCTCAACCTTTTCACACGCCTCTGATTTATTTATTTATCGACGAATTCTCTTATAAGACGTCGTCGACGGTTATCGAACTTACCGGTCTTCATATCTCTTCTTCGGTGTCCACCGTGGGCGTTCTGCGATTGTACATTGAGGATGGAACGTTCCGATTATGCGTGGTGCTGGCCGATCAATCTCTCGTAAATTTGTACGAGCTCTAATCGTTACTGGTTAAAATTAACCTTTTTTCCCATCGGATTCTTGCAAAGAACCGGCTAAAGGCAGTTGATTTACGTGCGAACTTGCCGAATAAGTTTTTTTTTCTATATCGATTCGAAAGCAAAAGTTTTCGGTGGTAATTTTCGAAGGTCGATTTGCAATTTTTAATTAACTTTTTTTATAATAATATATGAATCTCAATAGGGATCGCTCATTTTAAATTATTTCATTCTTATTTATTTTCGTTTCGCAATACGCCCGCAAAATATTAATCGAATGCATGTTATTGTAGATCGTTTCTCGAACGGAAATGCGTTGCGTCAACGATATTCGATTTTCAACAGTCGATCCGATATCAAAATTCAATTTATAAAACAAGCGAAAAAAATGCGGTAGTCTAAATCAATTACTGCTATAAAAAATGATTGTGCAACTAATCAGATCGGATTAGAAAGCTTCGACAAGCTTTTCGTGTGACAATCTGCCTATTCCTATTATGATCGTACGATTTAAATATTTTCTCATTCGAATTGAAAAAGTTGAGCTAATTTCTCATTCGAATTTGCGGAAAACCTTGGACTTGAATTGACGATGTTTCAATGCGGCGATAAATTCATCAAAGTCTTGCCGATCTGGTTTTTCGCGCTTATATGCAAAATAAGCAATGCGTAGAGAAAAAAATACGTAATTCGTTCGTGTTTGTAATTTATCGATTTCGCGGATTCGATACGATAAATAACATTTAAAAAGAGAATTCTCACGATCCGCTTTTTTATTAAATTCAAACACAAAATCTATCCATGTGTCACCCACATTTTGTTTCGCTTAACCTACGCTTATGTGCGCGGACGACACTCTTAAAGATCAAACCGGTGATCTCATTATTATGCACAATCATTGTTCTTTCTATTTGCAATATATAAATCTTCCGAAATGGGGCAAGCCGTTTGAAAAGTGAGATTTTCGCATAATCAATCAACCGACCGCTCCTTAAGCTTTTCAGAATATAATACACTCATAATCTGTCGCTATCTAATCCGCGAAGAATATGTGAACTTGAGAGCATCTCGTTTACAGAAATGGTAAGCGATCTCTTATGGTAATTATGTCATGGGATGACTTAAGCTTGTACCTATCATCCCATACCAAAAATGGCTCGTCGAAGTCACCTCGAGATGAACATGTGGGATAATCAATGAAAATCCCATACAAAATTTGCATATAATGGTAAGAACCAATTAGAGGTTGTAACTCAAATTTTCGTTACATATTATAAGCTACACAATTTTAAAATAGCTTCCATTCGAATATGTAAGATTAAAATGACACATTGCTGATCTGAATAATATGCGGGGATACATAATGTTATGAATTGGCGATAATGACATTTATAAATAAAAAAATATGACAACAAGGCGCTCTTCGGGTGTAAATCACGTCCATATTAGCATATGTTAACTCAATTCGGTTAGTTTTTCCTGCTTGATTTATAATACTTACCATACACATCGTTTAAATAAAAGGATTAGCTTGATTTAAATCCGATAAGGCTGTATTTGCTTTTAATGTCAGACGTTTCGGCACTAGCATGAGAAACGATTAAACCGCGCGAATTTATGGTACATGAATACGAAAATAAATATTATGCCACTTCCTTTTAATATCGATTTAATTAGACGAAAAACGCCTTTTTGCTTTATTTTATTATGTAATTTAAGGACATCGATACTATAATATTGTTTTTCGGAGAACTGCGCTTCTTTTGGTAGAACTACATAACTACACCTACAATATTAAAATGAGATGCATATTAATTAATATGACATAACAAACGTATTCTATTGTAAGTAGAGTTCCCATTCGAATTTTTTAGATATTCAAAAAATAATTTATAAAATGTTTTCCCTTTTTTTCAACGTGGATTACATTTTAGGTTCAGTTAGGATCGTTCAAGTGTCTTGGATACTAAAAAGCTCACAAGCACATTTTTTTTTGAACATTTAAATATTCGGTAACCCAAGATGTAAGACTCATCTACAGGATATTTCCAATTGAAATTCGCGTCGGAAATTTTCCTCATTGCGTAACAAAGTGAAACTGGATCACCTGCGGTTGTGGAAAGCCCGCAGCGATCCACTCTCGGACGCATTAAGAAGTCTTCAATAATTATCGTCGTGTCGGCGAAGGGTCGGTCCTGCGTCGAAAACGTCCATCAAGAGGACCGCGGACCGGTTGGGCCACGTCGACGATGGCCAAAGATGATGATGATGACCGCCGTAATGGGCCGCAACGTTTTGACAGCTCCTTTCTTTCCAGATTGATACGTCGCAGTGTCCGCTTTTCGCAAATGCATGTTTGGTTTCCTTTGAATTTTGTAGATGGTTCTTGAGTGAACTGAATCGATCGGATAAAATAATTTCTAACTTGTTAGTTATTTCTCTATATAACGCTAGGTTAGATTTCGTAAATCAGACCGTAATATTTGCAGAAAGAATAGATAAACTTTGAGAAAAGGGTGTTGGTCTAAGGGCTAATCATCCCTAATAGAAAGAATTTTCGGTTACGAAACCGCTGAAAAGCAGAGGCCTAAATCTTAATTGAATTGTAGCACGATTTGAAAAAAAATCATTATCATTTTGAATAGCTATACATACATATATACGTATTCTTTTTCATATACAAACGAATACAGATGCATTAATAAATGTAATTCGATCGATTTCATAAACAATTTTGAGAAAAAATTGTTGTTTTATAATGGTGATATGTTTTTTCCTCTATCATTTCTTTTATATCATTTTTTTCAATTTACTTACATATTATTCGAAACATTCGAGTAAAAGTCGAAATCGAGAGCAAAAAAGCGCATTGTGACGAAAACGCGCGATTTCTCCTTGCGGTTGTTTTAACGCAGATCGGATTCGTTACAATAAACACTCAACATACGTTTTACGATTATGTCGAATTTTCATTGAGATCGTAAAGCGACTTCCTGCATTTTCGAAACGTCATAAATTTATAATGAATAAATTTACTGCATTTTCATACACTGTTCTACATAACGAACTAACGGCTTAGAACTTATACGATCGATAGAATGAATGAACGAATTTCAAAAGTGAAGAAAAAAAAAATACGTAACACAACACACCATATACATACGGTAAATACACGCGACTTCCTCTCAAACCAGTAACGTTTTTAATAGAGCGGATACTTGCTGGATTTTTTTACGTTTTTGAAATCTTCGCGCTTTTAAAAGCTCGTAAATTTGCGCATCATCGTTATGTCGCTGGCTACCGGTCGTATTAGGTACTTTTTTAAAATATTACATTTTTTTTTATGTACGCACGTAGTTCTGGTCGTCGTAAATATTTACATTTTATATCGCTCTTTAAGGTTCCGACGTGTCCAATTATCGCACAATTATGGTAATGCAATGTGTTTCGTTCACACTACGCTTCGAGTCAATTTTCTTTTTTCCCGTAATATCTGTCGCCGGACGTTGTTTCTTTTTCGATTGTATATTATAATCTTCGAAATCAATTCACGCACTTCCGATTTATATTCATTGTGAGTGTTTTTCACTCGCATTCACTTCGATGTTGACTCATAAGTCAATACGATTTATCTCGAAATAAAAGGCCATAATCGAATAAATAAAAAAAGGTAATTGTAAAATTTTAATTGATTGCTCATAAAAAAAGATCGTATAAATAAAAAAATAGCAAATCTGAGAAAATTTACAATAAACTATAATCAACCAAAGATCGGAGCGAAGAAAATCCACCATAAAACTTTATCAAGTCATAACCATTAAAATATAATCGGATAATGTGAATCGCGAAACCATCACTTCGAATCATATCATGATACACACACACATAATAACGATAGCACATTACAACTAACGGTTCATTCTATTACACTTGCATTATTTCATCGTGTATTTAATTGATTGACCATTTAATTTTTCCCATTTGACCACACTTGTTCGATGGATACATTTTACATTACACGCGTATCTGCGGCACACACTTTATACACGACAGCTTAACTTTCTATTCGTACAAGAGCGTACATTTTGCTCTCGTTTGCACGAATCGACTCAACAATGATTTATTTGATTCATACACCTGTAGCGAAAACCTGATACGGAGAGCACACAACGCGAAGCTTCCGCTCTCGGACGACGAAAAGACATGGAAAAAATGCATTTTCTCCCCGAGATAAGGAGAGGAGATAGTCGGTAAGGTGCAAGGTGAATTCCAATCATAATGATTTGGCGTGATTGTTTGAATTATGCGGTCAGAGAGGTCGACCCTTTGCTGGGCTCGGGGCTAAAAAGGGCGTGAATAATCGACGAGGCGGAAAATAGGTGTGCATGTGTATACGTAATAAATTTTCCAACTAATAGGTGAGGCGTTCACTCGCTTACGGATTCCGTTTCTCCATATAACAAAATAATCAAAGAGATCTCTTCCTGGCAATTCCTTCGACGTGGAAGCAGATGTGCTTCGTACGCCGATCGCCACTATCGCAGAAGCTCTCAATTTTATCAGTCTCAGATTATTTCGCATCATTCATTCGATTCATCTCTCAATTATTTATTTAATATATTAGGATTTTGCACACATCAAATACGTTGTGCAATAATGTAGCTTTATTTAACTAGATTCAAGATGAAAATTGTTACTAGGTACGAGCACTAGAGCAAGATGGGTAATAATTTCTAGTTAGGCAAATGATAAGTGTTCCCTCTTGCAATATATCATTGACATACATATAAAGTATAGTATGTAGATATACATACATCTTAATGAAAATTATAAACTCAATTCATATTAATACCGTAATTAAATCGAAATATCATGTGAGCATAAATATTATATCATTAAAATATTTTATCGTAAACTTATTTATTTTTTAATTTACATACAAAAACATCATTTGAAAGACCTAGACCTTCGATCTGGTTATTTGAAAGCCTCTGACCATTGATTGGTCTTAGCTAGTGCCTAGTGGTTGGTCTTCATTTTCATACCACGGTTTCTCTGAAGCGCGAGTTCGCCTCTGGGCTAGTGGTCTCTAGATGTAACACGCACTTCCTTCCATTAACGAGAGTTTGAATGCATCCAAGATGCATATGTATACAAGAATTCATATGTTAGTACATATCGGATTAAACACAATGAGGAAATCGTTCTAAACGCATTTATTACATGCGTAAGTTGAATTGAAAAAAATAGCTGTCATCAAAACTATCAATTCATACGATTCAATTTATTAATACTAGATAGTATCTGGCTTTTGATAATTTACATAGGTATTTCAACGTTGAGGTAAATCTCAATTTATATTTGCTTAGAAAATGTACACATGTTCGATGATAAGACCTATTTTAAGACCACTCGCCTTTTAATCGATGTGCACGAAGAGACCGGACACGACAACTTTCTTCGATTATTATTGATCCGATCCAATAGAAACGGCATGTCGATAATGTAGCAGATAGGCCGTTTTGATATTTTGAAATTTAAACGATACTTCTAGATCTAGACGCACATGAATTGATAATAAATTACGCTTTAGTACCGGTTACAATGGAAAAAGTTCGTAAACATATCGATCCAATACTCGCAGATTGCATTCTGGTGAGGATTGTAAAATTTTATGCATTTTCGATAAATTCAAAACGTTTTATATAATAAATTTCGATTACAATATTGTTAGCAAAAATATAAATATTGTTGAATGATTAATGCATGTATTCATAAATACGAATCGTTTCCGTTGTACATTTTTTTATAAACAAATTTTAAATCTAAATAAGTAATAAATCTTAATTAAAAAAGACATAATTAATTGCTTCACTTCAAATATTTCAATTATTTTCCGATAAGTAGTGTAATGTTTCCTTTATTTTTTTCGCTCATATATCAATTACAGTTATGTGCAAGAAAAAATATTTTTCGTTACAGCTCGCATTTTGATCGTATTTAATCAATTTCGCTTGTATTGGTATTCGATTTGTAATGAAATAATTTTAATAACGCACATGATTAATGATCGAAGAGAAAAACATAAATATTAAAAAAAAATAAGGGTTCGCCACACGATAAATCATTCGCGGATAATTGTGAATTCAACGTGTTCGAAGCGACTTTAACTTTTAACGAACATAATCGAATCCGACACGTCGTAAGCTTAATAGCATGAAAAACTCAAAGTATTTTGCATGTAAATTCGATATCGAAAGCTTCCATGCAAAGTGGTTTTTGATGAACGACTGCATGAATATTCAGCATTCATAGCATACCGAGCAAGCATTTTTTCACCACGAAACCTTTTATTGGCTAAATTTTTAAAAATATAATTGTTGAATTTTCAAATTGGTTTTCGATCGTCATTGTTCAAACAGCGGAGGCGAACTGAGTAATTTCGACACGCGGCCATATCAAAAAACTCAATTCGGTGGCTGTCAAAATAGTTAATCTTTTGACCCGTTCTCTTAAGACTGATTAGAATTTTAATTACCTCAGCACGTATGCCTGCGATACACGTATGCGCTTGTAAGTGTTGTATTTATTTTTTACTGTCGGCGCACTATTACTCAAACTTAATTATTAGAAGAAATTAAATCAACGCTGATTACGTATACGTGTGTATACTTAGAATTTATCTAGAGAAAATTTTATATTAAATCACGTTAGAAATAAAATGATAAACAGACAGGAAACATTCGTGATGAGATTTCTGCTCATTTGATTGTTTGTTCACGATTAGATGAAAAAAAAAACGATCTAAAACGTCTTGTCCTTCCGTAGCGCATCAGTGAATTATTATTGTTCTGAACGAACGTTACAAATCAAAACATTGGATTCCACAGCACGCCATTTTCAAACTCCAATCTGAGCTTTCTAAACTATTCGAACCAATCAAATACAATCTGAATTCATAAACTAAAATATATTATTTATAACACAACACTTAACAAAAGCGGTATATCAAAAATGGATTCTCAAATATCGCTTGAGGTCAATCATACTTGTTAATTGTGTCTATATTTTTTGATAAATCGTCGCATAGCAAGCAAGTCGTTAATTAGGTGATACCTTTGACAAAAATTATAACAAAAAGAATCTATGATTACAAAACAGCTGAAAAGCTGAACTTCATGTTCGACCGGGACAATGAATAAAAAATCAAATTTAAAAAAACTTTTCAACAGTTTTCCTCAATTTTTCCGACCTTAACATTGAGTCACCATAAAAATCATGATTTCAACTTAAGCTTGAAGACTTTTTAAATCTATTGAGAGCCACAGCTTTAATTAGAGCAATACATTTTCACATAGAATCCCCGCTGATCATGATCACGGTCGGCGGTAGCCGTGTCCCGAACGTGAGGCTGTCACGCCGCGCAAACACGAGAACCTCTATCCATCCTCGGTCCTAAGATGGGTACGTGAGGTCAAAACTAATTCACCGGCTAGGCAGTTTATAATGCGCCGCATTTAAAATTCATAAATCATCTTGCGAGTGTTGAGGTGGACGTGCACCATCGCGACGATGATGATCTAGCGCATTATAACAGCGCTAGGTTCAAGGGAACTTTCTTTTGTTAGATTTTTCGATCGATTTGGATGGTTTTTGTAGCATGCCTTGTGAAATTATTAATAGATTTAAAATACAACTTATGTGCTCTCAATTACAATATCGGTATATATACTTTCGTTTTGAATTATTTATCTAGTGTTGTGCGTTTGATTTAATTAGACGCACAGTTGAAAACAATACTTATCATACCAAAATATTTTTTCCCATTTAATATGATTCATACATCGTTTCGTACAATAATCAAATTCATATCATAAAAAATATAATACTTAAACACAATAAAAATAAATTTCACATAACTTTATGTAATCACAATATGAACTCGATTTAATACCATAGATTTTTCTTATGAAAACGAAGCGCCGTACGTCTGGCTGTTCGACTATAAATCAATTACAACTCTCGATTTAAAAATCATAAATAATCAAAGCTCACACTCGTAATTGAGTTAATAAAGTTGGACGCACGCTAAATCGAGTGAAAGTTCAATAAAATCAAAAGGATCGATCAAATCTAATTGCACTTTCGTAGCGGAAAGGATGCGATTTGCACCTCCGCAATTTTCATATAAAATTATTGGTAATTTACTGATTTAACATAACGGTCGAGACATGGCAAGTTGTATAATTTTCATTGTGGACACATGCTAATTGAATAAAAATTATATGCTAAATATACAAGCGGCGCCGATCGCAGTGCAATTTTCTCGTTTTTATTGCTCGAATAAATTTCCAATCGATATATGCTTGTTCGATTCGACAGCAATTCGATTTTAAACACATCAATAAATCAATACGGATTATTTATACTTTTATGTGATGCCATCCAACAACAAAGAGCCATCGATCTACAATTGTTTCCTCTATGGGTTACTATGTCGAATATTGCGATGATCAGACACATTGTTTTTCTACCCATCGATGCAATATGAAATCAGATTCGAAATTGAAAGAATTGATTTTATGAAAATTTTGCAAGAAACTAAAAGTTTTAAAACAAATACACAACTCAATAAATCTTATCATAACCTGTACTTTGATATTTGATAAGTATCCTTAGTAATCAACTGGGACCGTAACGAACAACGGATCATCTGTCGTTTTGCATACGAGATATTGATTTCCCGTCGACCTTGTTCATACACGATATTGCCGAGCATCGAATAATTTCGATTTTTCTATTGCGTATATAAAACTAGATCTTCTAACGTATATATTGATCCATTATTGTTGATGTGCATCACGCGTATAGTCATCAAACTAGAACAAGGTTCGTTGTGGGTCCGCTCGTCGATGTCTCCATAATAATATTCATATCCCATAAAAAAATGTATACAAAATATATGTGTTTCAATCTGAAGCAATTAGCGTTGAAATTTCCCAATGCAAGCGGCTATTAGTCATGTTTTTGATTGACACGTATGTTTTCATTCGTGTCATTCAAACGACAAAGCATCATTGACGGGCAATCACGATTGATGTGTTTTTTTTATTCCGTTGCCTATATATTTATTACGATTTCATACTTCTGTGCATCGTTTCAACGCATCATCGGTCGCGTTTCGAAACCTTGACGAGTGTTATTGAAGATAATTGTATGAATTACTTCGGACGTCCCAGAGTTGAGGACTCATTAACTTCCAGTTACGGATGATCATCCTCGCCTCATCTGTAACAAGTTCAAGGTGAGAATTTCAATCGAGATCATTGAAAAACGAAGAAATGCACGATAACGCATCGTGATTCGATCGGTGGAAAATTAGATCTGTTTTGACAGTTATTTCCATCGTTCTTTTTCGGTTGAATCGAATATAATATAGTGAAACGACCACCGTTTCTAAACGTGTGCTTGAGATTTATTTGCGTTATTTAATGGTACGTTGGCGTGTACAATCGAACACATTTAAAAGTTTTTCGAGACGTCAAGCTGTTGTCAATTTTAGAATTTCATTATATCCTAGACGAACTCGGAAATGTCTCATGGAAAATGTAGTGCGACAAATTAATCTGAATTGATCTTTTTTATATGATACAGTTATATCAAATTCTCTTCAGAAAATGAAGGGTCTTCATAGAACGAGTATATATTTTTTTCTCATTTTTTTATGCGTATAAAATTTATTAGATTCGATTAATGCATCGAAAACGCTTTGATATTCAAGGCTATTTTGTGTAACAATTTTTTGCTAATGTTGCTAAATCATGATGTATCGAAAGATCCAAGGTTGACCAGATTTTCATGTAACCTTCAGGGTAAAAAGTCAAATCTATCTTGTCGTCAATGACAAAGTGACAATTTTGAACACGGATCGCGTCTAGTAAATCAAAACTCAGCCAATAATATTTTATTGTAATAAAAAAAAGGTTTTTTTTATTTTAGAGCTTTTTTTCATCAATAAACTTTACTACCGCAAATCAGACGGAATTATATCGCATTTTAGCTAGAGAATAAGATCAGTAATAACATTATCGTGTACGCAAGTTCTTGTAACTATTAAAGGCATATCTTCCGCTGTTCTCAATCGTTTCGAAAAAAACGAGCGAAATAAACCGAACGGTAAATGAAAGAAACCTCGAAGCGGATCGACTAATCGGCATTTTCCTCGGCAACTGAGAAAATCGACGTGGGCGTAAAGTATAAAAATTGTCTTATTAATGATAAAGTTGCGGTCTCTCGGCTATTGCAGTTTAATATGAAAAGGAAACTACGATCGAAATGCCAAAGTCGATTCGTTGAATAATTGCTGCGGTTCTTGTCGATACAGTTGATGGTGCGATGAAAAGCCTTTCCGTTACAATATAACGAAAGACCGCGATATTGTGTTTTGTTATTGAAAATCGATTTCCGAGATTTGCTCACACTTTGGTGTGGCAGTAAAGAGTGGAATCTCGAATGAATGTTGTCTAATATCGCTTCAATAAAGCCATTCACAGATTTAGACACAATAAAAATGTATATTGTAAAACAAAATTTACGTTCTTTCCTACGTATTCGATTGTGCGACTTACTAGCTCAAAGAATATATCGATGAGATTTATTTAACGCACTAGTCGTAAAACTGTTCGACATCCATTCAAAAATAATTATCAATATCTCACAAGTATCGATTATAAAATTTTACTCACAATGAAATGTGTTTGCGAAATATCATCGTAACATTCTTAGCTTTGCAATCATTTATCGGACGCTCGTTTTATTTTGCATGAAGCTCGCATTTAGGCATCGAGTCAATACAAAACGCGAGTGAATCTAATTTTATCTGGTTACCAAATAAACTGGTTTAAATAACATTTATTTATTTTTTGAAACGACACTGGCAATCATTCTTTTTCAAATGGCAACACCGAAAAATATATCAACTCTCCCACCCATCAGAGATTCGCACACGTTTCCGCTTTCGACCAATCGATCTATTGATCTAATACTTCGTTTTAATATAGATAGAATTGAAACAACGCACTTTCAGACTTTGTTTCCTCGTATTACAGACTGTTGTTAAGTGGCCTAGTGAAGCGCGACGACGAGTTTTAGCCACTTTGTGGGAATATGGCTGTGTACCACATACCGACTCTTTTACGATTTTTTTAATGAATTGGTTGAGCTTTTCATGTCTCAACTGAGCGTGGCTAGAATGCAACGACGACTTTTTTCTTGTGTCGACGAGTGGTGCTCTTCCCTTTCTCGGACAGGTTGAGATCAATTTAAAATTGTTGCACCGACAATTAATTGATGTATTCTCAGCGTAAAAAGTGATCGCTTTTACATAACGCATAGAAAAACATGCTCAGCACGACGATTTCAAACATTTTCGCCCTATATAAATAAAACATATTCAGAATCGGTACGGTTCAAAAATTTTGATTGGCGTCGTTGTCGGTGCAATACCATTTTAGCTAATGAAATCTATGATATAAATACGAAAACCACATTTTTCTAGTACGCCGCGAATACTTTTAATCATTAAATTAATTCAATCATCAGCTCTTGAAATCGTTCGAAAAATATTTTTAGTTTCATAGCATAAAATCTTTGAGTGTTTTTTTTTTATATGTCCATCTATATCGAAAATTCAATTGTGATTTAAAATATTTTGATCGTGAATAATATGAGAAATCGATCTCGTGCAATCTTTGACGCATTTGAGAAGACTCATAGTGACATTCGATATCATATGTCATATTAAAACTACTCAACTTCGAAAGATCGCATTACCATAGATCGTTCTCATACGATCCCATACGAGCATTCGTCTTGAAATCCCTCTTCGTTCGCACAATTGCATATATCAATTTGTCTCATGCGAACGTGTCATAATCGATATATCGGCGCGATTTATCTCACGACGCAGTTCTCATGACGATTCGATAATACAATTAAAAAATGCATGACTTTTTCCAACAGGCTTTTACATAAGAATGCATTATTCAAACGCTTTTCTTGTGTTTGTATTGTCGTTAGTAGATTTACGGTTCTCCGTGCGAACATTCTGATTTGTACAGAGAATTTCACAATGTTTGCATATATGTATGTAAATATGTGTGTATTTATCCTGAAAGACCGTTACACTGATTTGTCGGCTAACGCGTTTTTCATTTTGTTCTTAAATCCGTCGTAATCAGGTCGGCGTTGATGATGATGACGCTTCATGCGAACGTTAAAAACTCCAAAGAAGCGATTTTCGTTTATTACTATTTACTGCTATAATTTAAGAGTTAGCACTTCCAGTGCCCGAAGGTATGAGGTGGTCGGATGGATAATACGTATTTACGGTATATTTATTACTAGGCATTTACCAAAGCATCGCTTTGCAGGAAGCGTTTGTGCATACATCTTGTGGCGTGTGAAACATTAAAGTAAAGGGATGTTAAAGAATTGTATATGGGTATTTAATACGCGAGCGTACTCGATGCTTGTCTGCGCTTTATTTATAATGCGTTTAAGAAGAAAGGTAGATACTTTTTTAAACATACAGCCGAATTGCACATTGCGAAGCACATAAAAAAACGTAATGTTCCTTACAATTTGTCAGTATTTTCAAGCACAGTAATAAAATGAAAGTCGCAAAACGGTCAAGTCGAGATCGGATCTCAGCACCGGAAGATGTAAAACTCTTTTGTGCAGCGTCTTTTGAATGCAACACGAAGAGTCTCCTTGTAGAGTGTCATCCCGTTGCTGACAGGTCGTACGGAATTTTAATTTATTTCAATATGGAAATTTCGAACTATAAGCTCTCAACGCAGAATGTGCAACGTTCCGTTCGTTTGCTTTTATTTTTCGAATTGTTATTAAAAGATGTCGAGTACCGTTCTGTAAATTTTTCCTCGCGCGAGTATAAAGAGCGGCCGTTTTGAAGAACGAAGACGTATCTGGCGCACATTTGAGTACTTAACGTCGAAAAAGACTACTGTTATTTACCTTGGACGGACAGCGACAACAACAACGAATCGCCTTGTCCGCGTTTTTAGCACTTTGCTCCAAAGTGGTCATTGTTGGCACAGTCAATTTCGCCGACGTGCCGCGCAAAACCATTTTGAAACGTGATCGCTTTGTTCTTGCACGTTAGCAAGGAGAACCTTCCCGTTAAACGGGCGCTCGTCGAAAACGACAAGAAGTATTGCAATTTCACGACAATTAGCCTCCGCGTAAAAACCTCGCCAACGAGACATTTCCATCGCATTCGTTCGATTCGTGTAAAAAGTCGTTCGGATCTGAATTAACAGTTTTTGACGCGTGTCAAATCATGCATGCCGAATCCGCTCTAATACACCACACGATCCGAAGAAACGTTTCTATAGATCCTGTAACAACAATACACAATCGCTTTTTTTCTTTTCGATTCGAATTTATGAGATTACGTCGGGGCAACAACAAATGGAGCGCAAGAAACGAAAGTGCACCGTTTAAGCTTCGTTAGACGTTTTAAGCTCGCCTCGTTGGGTAGTTTCACCTCTCGCTCTTTTTACGGTGTTAACTGTTAGCCGTTTGTGCGATTTGTGCATTCGTCGTCGTATACGAATGCGCTAAATATCAGACCTCGCCGAACCGCCCGCGACTCGGACGTAAAGCGTTAAACTTACGATGGAAATCGGGAAGTGTCGCAATAAAGGCGTTAAATATGGTTTCATTCATATAGACGCCGACCGATCTCGATTTGAATACGGCTCGACTTTGCAAAAATCGAAACGTCCATTGAAAATCCGCAATTCAACGTGCAATTTGTAGACGTTGCTGATTTAGCATAGCCGCGATGTTTTCATCGAATGCTTGAAGTATTGAGTAAATGTTTTTTTTTAAATAAGAATGGGTCAAAATTTATAATGTATCTAATTTTAATAGTTCTAATCATTGATTAGTTTTATGTATCACTATGTGAATTAATTAAACCGCCCCGAGGACATTTTAGATCCTCGAATCTAATCAACCGATTTTTTTTTTAATGTACATGAATTTACATTTAAATTGAATTGAATTGAATAGAAACTAATAAGAAATGTTAAATTGTCAACAGGAGCTGTTCCCATGAGCCAGGCGGCCAGTGCGCTGCCCGCCATGCGAGAGAAGGACCATTCCCCGCGCAAGATGGTGTCAGGGCGAACGTCCCCGCGAGCCGGCGCCCCCGCGGCCGCAGCCTGCGCCCTCCTGGTGCGTCGCCCCCGCGACATCAACAACTGCGAGCCGGCGCCCCTCCTCTCCCCGGCCGTCTCCCCCGCACACGCGCCCCCGCCCGACGAGCCCCTCGACCTGCGCGTCGACCGCAAAAAGCTGTCCCTCCTCCTCATCAGACGAAGGATGGAAGACGAGAATCAGAACCTCATATTGAGGTCGCCGTCTCCCGACAACAAGCCGGACGACGATTCACCCGTGATAACTCCTCCCCGAGGGCTCTTCGTGCCTCCGCCTCTGCATCCCGCCGTTCTGGAGGCCGTCAGAAGGTTGCCCGTGTCTCTGTATCCGCCGTTTCCTCCTAGATATCCGTTCTGTCCGATCGGCGCTCCTCCGACGCCTCCAGCCCAACCCGTTCAGCAGCTCCCCAACAGGCCGAGGGACAGGTACGCGTGCAAGTTCTGCGGGAAGGTGTTCCCGAGGAGTGCCAATCTCACGAGGCACTTGAGGACGCACACCGGAGAGCAGCCCTACAGGTGCAAGTATTGCGAACGGTCCTTTTCGATATCGAGCAATCTGCAGCGCCACGTGCGCAACATCCACAACAAAGAGAAGCCGTTCAAATGCGCGCTGTGCGAACGGTGCTTCGGCCAGCAGACCAATCTGGACAGGCACCTGAGGAAGCACGAAGCCGAAGGCGCCGCCATCGGACAGGCTTCGTCCAGGACCACCAGATTGCCTCCGGACGAGTGCTATTTTGAAGAAATAAGGTCTTTTATGGGAAAAGTGACGGCGGCTAGGATGGCGCGTCCGTCCGCCAGTCCGCCGGATAACACTTAGCGGACGGTCGTTCGATTTAGTCTTAGCCCACCACCAGAATGTTTTTTTTTTTTATTTCCTGATTGTGCATATGGATTTTCATTCGAAAAAGTTATGCGAAGATGATAAGATTAATTATTAATGAAAATTGTGTTCTATGTATACTACCAAAATCGTTCATCGTTTCGACGCATTACTTTCGTTCGTACCGAGTATGTTTTGACAACATTATGATCAAAATGTGAATTTTAAAATCATGTTAATTTTTATGTGCCATCAATTTGAAGAAAAGAATTTGTTTAAGAATCAAAATTCAGCTGAATATATTTATATCGATTAACTTTGAAAACGTAAGGGGGCGAAAGTATGCAGATTAATGAACGAATTTTAAAAAAGTTACCTTTTTGTATAAATAAATATATTATTAACGATTGTTAAAAATAAGAATGTATTTATTTACGCTTTCTGTAAATGTACTTTCCTTATTTGATCTCATCAATGAAAGTGACATATTTAAAAGCGGAACGCATGTTTTGATATTAAATACGTGTTCAACACAACCCGTTGAACGTTAAAAATAAAAACAAATTGAATGAATATTTTCGTATTTTATGTTTGTTATTTTAATTTTAAGTGTCTTTTTAATTCTTTCGATTGAAATTGATTACCAAAATTCAAAATAATCGCATACCAATCGCTTACAGAAATCATTAAAATAGTGTTTTGTATTGAAGCCGATGGCTCACTCTTCGAAATGTATTTAATTTTTGTTATGTTAGTGTAAAATAACAAACATATGTGCATTGCAAAATTATTGGATGCGCATAGTCAGTCATTTGTATATAATCTTCATGTAAGTTAAAAACTACTGTGTGATTCTGACTATTCGTAAATGACCGAATCCTTGCATGAATCGAATGAAAAACCTGCGCGTTCTGTAGCGTTAGAAACAATTTTCCTATTTGAGAGCACCGTAGTAAATAAGTTGTAATTATGTCTTCACGATCATTAAAAAATATGTCTCATACTCACTACCTAGTAGCAAATTCCAACCACGACCGGAAAAGACAAAAATGTACGTAACAAATAACTGTTAAGTGTATTATACAATAATCCTACCTATTTAAATATGTAAGATTTTTTTATTTGTATAAAGAGAAATTATCATAGATATTTTTTATACCTTATGTAAATATAAGATGAAGCCTTAAAAAGTGAAACGTTTGTTACCAACTACTATTAATTTTTAAGTAATTAAATATAGATCATTTATACAAAATATAGAGAGAAATTTATATAAACCAATAAATGTTGCAACATCAAAGCCTCGATTTCAATTTCGACCCCCATCCAAAAGATAAAAATTACATCAGAATTCAATCATATTCTCAAAATTGAAACACAATAATTACCACACCATAATCCAACCCCACTCATCAACATAATCATTTGTTGATTTTACGTGCATTTTTATTTTCACACATAATGACACGCTTTGGAGCAAGAAAGCGCATTATTACCGAATCAATATTCCGAGAACGAATCGAAAATTTTCACACAGAATGCACCCAGTATAATTGCAACGAAAAACTCGAACCATTTTCAACCTTGATAACAATATAACGAGGCCTGAAATCGCAGCAGCGACCACACTTTATCTGAAATAATAATAGGTGGTCTCGTCGACAATAAAACCGCCATTACGCCGACCTCTTACGTGTTTATTATACGAAGGATGTATTATATGTATGAGAGAAGTTGCGCAAGAGACGTTATCACAGCACGTAAAGCTATTTCGCGTAATTGGAGCACAACACTAGTTCGATGGATATAATCTGTGTGGAGTTATAGTGTGTGCCAACGCCCATTGGTAACGAAATTAGTTTGCCATCTTCGATTCCACAAAAATGATCAATGAGATTTATTTTAGAACGAAGCACACAATCGAGAAGAATTCCAGATTCAAGGATTCAAGGTTTATAGATTTTTTATAATTTGAAGAGTGATAAAGAAAAGTTTTTAATTATTGCATTTGGAACGAAAATTTGGAATGATTTTCATTAAAAATTCAACTGAACGGAAACATTCTTTAGAAAAGATTAATAATAAAGATGATATTTTATTTTAAACTCAATATCTCGAAGAATCGAGACAATGCATAAAATCAAGAATTATTTAATAAAATATCAATTTTATGAATATCTTCTTAGTAATGTTTTAATTTAATTGAATTTTCTATAGAAATCATTCCGAATTTCAGTGTAAAAATGCAATATTGAGAACTGTACTCAATACATTCTAAAATCTGAAAGAAACTACAAACCCATTTAGCGAAAAATTTTCGAATAAATGCAACATTCATAATAATTGACAAAAATATCCAGAATTCCTCACAATAATATCTAATAATATATCAAATATTAAAAAAAAATTGAACATCGATTAATTTTATATCACCGGAAAATCTATACGGTGGAGTAATTACCTAATATGCGGACGTTGCTAGTAGGTAATAGACGCACACTCGTACAGAATCACCATAATTGTTGCTGTCGTTATCGTTTCAATATCGACTACGACGACATCACGATCTGATTGTATCGATTTGCTTAAAAATCAATATAAAGCCGTACAGACTCGTGAGGCAATCGTTTAACTGCTTTCGCCGTTGCGATCTTGCTTCGGATAAGGAGACGCGTTTGAAAAATCGAACGTTTCCAAAGAATGCATTGTGCTGCTCGAATAATAAACATAAAAGGTTTCGCAATCTCTCGAATTTTGGCTGGGTGAGTTTTTTCAATTAATCGATATGAAAATCAATTAAAAAATTATAAAAATAATTTAACGATCGGAATCGAGATTGGTTTTTATCAGATAAGAATCTATGTAATGTTACGAAATCAATTCTGAGAAGTATGATATTTCCATTAAATTTTATTTACACATTTCAAATGTGAGCTTTTATTAAGTTTTTTTTTAATAAAATGAACAAATATCGTATTCAATCAATGATAGCTTAAAACCTGTCTTCGATTAGTATCGCCCATCAAAAATGAACCACCCATCAGAACTAATGCAAAACATGCACTGTTCGACAATAGCATTCATTCTAATGATACATACTCACACGAACATACACTGTAAGCAGACTATCATAGAAAAAATACTTGAATTAATATACGAAATTTGAATAGAACCTGAATTACAACAATAATTTTCTTCTATCATTGCATGAAATCGATTATCAGTTACATTCTTATATTGATTATTAACTTCACAAAGGGGAAAAAGTTAACTGTTAAGGAAATAAAACCTGACGGGAAAATACTCGAACAAGTCGAAAAAATTTAACCTTATCGAAAACTTCGTATATCACGTTGATGATTCAGTACAAATATCAATCATTTTAAACACCTATTGAATCAAAACGATGCATCAAATCGACTCGCATCGAACGCTCGCGTGCGCACACTCCACATCAGCCAATAAGGACAGGGCGAAGAGGGCCTCTGACAAATGTCACGATCTCTTTGAATAACGACCGGGATAATTCTGAATTATCGTCCATTGAGTTGTGGTCGCCGCATTGAGTGTAACGCGATATGGCCAACGTCGATTTGGTACGGCGCATATTCATCACGGCGTCCCACCGCCTCAGGGACCACACTATAAACTAGCACCGATCGCCAATGGATTTCCTAGCTCTCTTCCTGTACGGCCTCGAGGACCAGAGGTGCTGAATTTTCGAATTTGAAGACATTTCCGTGCACCATCAGTTCGGTAAGAAAATTTTTGAGCAAGGCCTTTCATTTAATCTTTTTTTTTTCTATAAAGTTTGACAGTTTGACATAGCATGTTCGAAAACTCACAACATCGAGGAAAACCGCAAATAATTAACACAAGTGTTATGTCGAGTAAAAAGACCGAACCATAGAATTTCATGTTTTCATAGATGTCCATGACCGATGACCAGAACACATTATTGGTTTAGATTAGATAAAAGAAATACCTATAATAATTAGATTCCTAAAAATGAATCAGACTCCTTACATGTATCAATTAAATTCAATTGAGTTCAGCTCCACTTTTTATCAGCTAATATTATTCTTCAGAGTTTCAAAGTTTTATAACTACTCTACTTCTTCATTTTAAGTGAATGATTAATTGAGATATTTAATATTACCGGGTTATATTTACTAAAATAAATAAATAAATGTTAAACTAAGAATCACAGTGATAGTCTGCTCATAATATCCTATTGAATTGCACAATTATAACATTAAAGAAGATATAAAGTCACAGATTTCGTTGATCGCTTTAATCAATTTCATTTCACATTTGTGTCATGTGCGATTTCCTCATGTATTCGACATTTCATTAAATAATACGAAACCCTCAGGCTGCGAATTACAGAGTCCATTTCATATCCTCTTAGTTTGATCTAGTGAAGATTTACGTTCTACGTGGCGAATGGACGTACGCTTTATATGATCGTTTCGAGCAAAGGACTTGAAGAAACTCGGTCTTTAATATTATTGTCCATACTTTGTAATGGTGAATTATGCAACGATATAACTATTGAGATTATCCATTATTCGATCGTGATACATTTGGCAAAGGAGTGATTTGTGAATATGATCATATTGGATAGTTTGCGAATTTGGGGCGATCTATATCACAATATTTATTATTGAGCAAACAAATTTCTTTTTGAATTCAATTAAAATAATCAGTAGAAGATCGTTTAAATTATTTCCTTTGATATTACGATAATGATAAATTATTAGAACATAAAAAAAAATCGATTCATATAAATCACTAGAGCTAATCCTTGAGATTTAGATCAAATTTATAATATTTCCACCATTTAATTATATGAAATATATAAGCATACGAGTATGCGAAATACAATTTGCTTGCACTTCAACTCGAAAGCCAACATTAATCGTTTCAATCATCGATAAAAGCAAAACGCATCATCATAGCGGGAGACCTTTCATCGAAACCATTCAATAACAACCCGAAGAATTTACGCGAAGGAAACAAACGAGTTTCAATACTACACAACCACTCTTTATAACGGAACACGGCGAATCGAAATCGCATATCGTTAATTAAAACTAACAACCCGAAAAAAGAATAATCCGATTAACCGACGAGGGATTGATGATCGCAACGAGAACGAACGAACGATCGAGGATCTATCCGCACTCTAGATCTCTATAGATCCGCTCTTTTGGACCAGTTTGCCCACGGTTTCGCCCATTTTAATTATTGGCACTGTCGATGGCCGATATCCGAGCCTCGGCTAACGGCTCAATGAATTCAATAGTGACTTATTTAGAGTGTTAGGTGATATTCATACGTTTTCCAGAAGTAATTGAGCTGAAAGGTGTTTTCATCGGATTCGAGTTTTCCGGCAGGTTGCGCCTCCGCTGACCTCTTTTTGGTCATAGATCAGACTTGGATACTTCCGCTGTTTCTTGTCTTTATTTGACGTCATTATTGAAATTTATATTGAGCAAGTCAGATGGATTTGAATTTTAAGATGTATAGTTTATGTAAATGAAATTAGTATTGAATGGCTTAGTCGACCGTATTGAATTTAATGGGTTGAATTGAGAGTTAAGTTAGGTCGATTGTCGTTTTATTATATAACCATCAAAAAACACAAAATTTATATTTACCAAAGTTATTTTTGGAATTGATTCGATATGAACTTTAAAGGGCTTATAAATTATTGAAAATGCTTCAGATAAAATTTAATCAATTAAGTAAACTCACTGTCGTCTGATACAATGTTTATAACGAACGTAAAAGAATCGTTTCAGATTATTGTAATTATTCTCGATAATGTATGATTCAATTAACATCAATATAAGTTCGAATTTATTTGTATAAAATAAATTATATTTTCATCTGAACCGATTTAAATATTGTAAATGCTTACATGGTTCAGCTTTTATAAAACTGGATTATCATTTTCATGGAATAAAAATGAGATGTTCACATCTCATGGATTTCAATCTGCGTATCAGTTAACAGAATGTATCACAATATAAGCTTTTTCGGGCGAAGATAATGTCAAATATTTCAACTTTAAACATTTATATAGATTATATTTTTACTCGCAAGAAAAGTTAATCGATTATTTGCGACTGGATAAAAACTAGATTGCATCGTAGATGACCGGATCTTAAAATATTCCAGAAAATAAAAATAAAAAAGCATTAAAACAGCTTTCAAGAAATCAATGAATTGCTTCTACGTGTAAGTTATGTAGAATGAAGTATTTTTCTCAGAAAAAACTTTATATAAAGAAATCATTTTTGTTCACGTTTGAATGTTCTATATAAGCATGATTTATATTGTGCTAATGAAAAATTCATTCGCAGCTTAAGATATTTTTATACTGATGAGAGATTTAAATAAAAATAAATAAATTTCCACATTAGAAAATAATTTTCACAAAACCCACACATAGTATCACCTTTCAGTTCTGGCTCAATAACTTAAATAGTTTTGTGTACGGCTACAAGCAGTAAACGGCACGCGGCATGCAACGTGGTTAACAATAAGAATAATAAAGTCTATTTCTCTGGATTTTCATTCTTCCCATTGCTATCGCATTATATTTTAATCATTTAAATTCTCAAAACATAATTAACGACACCCGCGAATATTTTTTTTAGCGCCCCTCATATTTTCAATATATTATTTCATCAAAACTGAAAATCCCGCCGCATGAAAGAGTCCGCACTGCGTACAAACAGTCCTCCAATTACGAACTGTCGAAAATTCAAGAGATCGACTAAAAACAGAGATGAAAGCTCGACGAATTTACCCTTTCTTTAACCACTCACATGAATTTTTAACATTTGAAGGACTACCCGCACCACAGAAGACTCCCGCTCTGACCGCACTTTTCAAGCCATCCAAACAGCCTTCTAGTGGACAACACACCACGAGCGAGCCCAGCACGATATCAATCATAGTGCGCAAGATGTCGAGAACCGGAGCAGACGACAGTGTTGCGCAAGAGAGACCCGCCCGCCGACGCTCATTAAAAAAGAAATGACCGCAACGGGGACTGGTTCGTTGTGGAAAAAAACCGCGTGTGCACACAGCCGCGCGGATCTACTCGAAACTAGATCACTATTTCGTAACTGGCGGGCACAGATCGCTCTTCGATCTGCGAAACATCTGTCGGCCGCCCGCCGGGGGTGGACGCCGATCTTATCTCGTCGTCGAAGCACGCGACTTTGACTTACGTCCGTTTCGAAAATTGCGCATTCGATTCGGATTATGATCTAGAGATGATTTGAATTTGGTTAGAATCGAGTTTCGGACGTCTCGAGTAGGATAAATTCAAATTCGACCAATAATTGGTTTCAGATTCGGGCTGGAATACTCCTACATCATAATAGTATATTGTCAAAATTCCTAAAATTCTTGAAAAAATTCATTACATTGCCGTTGTTTCTAAAATTGCGCATTCGATTTGGATTGTGATCTAGAGATGATTTGAATTTGGTTAGGATCAATTTTTGGACGTCTCGTATAGGATGAATTCAAATTCGACCAATAAGTTTCAGATTCGGGCTGGAATACTCCTGCGTCATAATATTATAGTATACTGTCAAGATTCCTAAATTCCTTGAAAATTTTTATTACATTGCAGTCGTTTCGAAAATTGCGCATTTGATTTGGATTGTGATCTAGAGATGATTTGAATTTGGTTTAGGTCGATTGTGATCAATTTTCGGATGTCTCGTATAGGATCGATTCAAATTCAACCAATAGTGAGTTTCAGATTCGAGCTGGAAAAACTACTAGTCAGAATATCTCGAATTTGCCTCAAATTTCAAATTATTTTTAGATAAGGATAAACATTAGCATCTGCAAAGTCGTTCGAAAATGGTTCAAAATACAGATTCTGGTCGAAAAAAATCGTCGAAATTGTAATAATATTTAGATCAGTTACTATATTTTAATATTGTATTGCTCTTAGGAATCTCATAAAAAATCTAATTTAAATAAACATATGTATACAAAAAAAGGATTCTCAAATACGAGTGATCTTTATATGGCGCCGTCTAAGAATGTTAACATAATAGTGGTTTAATATTCATCATATCTACAATATCTATTAACAGATTTAATGATATAAAGAACACATTCAACAGCTATAATTAAAACCACATTAATAAAAAAATATGTATATCAATTCTTGCTTTATCACTACAATTACGAAAAAAATAAAAAGAACGATTAATATGTTGATGCAGAATACCTACTCTTACATTACGCAAATTTTCAACCCATGTAGAGTATTTTTAATACACTCACTTGATCGATTTACAAAAAATGTTCAGTTGATGAAGTCGTCAATCGAAACGTCATTAAAAACCGAGCACATTATATAAATCAACTTCGATCATAAAACGCATTCACTGCTAAATGTATTTTTTTCAAAGATCATTCGATGCCGATTTGTATGTGAATTTTACATAATATATGAAACACGCACTCTATAAAACATAGCGTAAAACTTTTTTGTGATTGACAGTTGTCGAATCAATGAGAGTTCATTTCGAAGCATTGATTTTCAAACATTCGCTATCAATTATATAACGTCATCGGTGGCAAAAAAAAAACTCGAACGAAATAATAGTGACAACCGACTGCAAATATTTTTTATCTAGTCATTGAAAAAATAATTGAATAAATTATCTATAAATAACGTACGATTTAACATTGAAAACGAAAAAAATCGACCAATTTAACGATTAATTGAAACTATACTTTTTATTTAAAAAATATGTAAATCGACATGTGTACTGACACACCTATTGAAAATAAAATAAATCTAGAATTATTCTATCACTAAACGTATTATTTAAAAACACTAATCGTGATATTACAAAACAAATTACACAGTATCAGATATGATCTTCAAAATAACAAATATGATCAGAGTAAAAAAAATATTCAGACAATTATTGAAATACAGAATAAATAAGATTCAAATAAGAAGACGCAATATCGATCATACGCAAGTCCATTCACCACAACCCACCTACTGACACGAATAAAAAACCGATCAAAATTCACACCTCACATTTTCGATAATTACCGATCGCACTGCCTTAAATTGAAGCACTTTTCCACACAGACAATCGCAATTATCGAACAAGCACGCGACGCACAGCCCACCGAAAGGAAAAAAATCGAAAATCGAGAGCAAATCTCCGGGGGGATTTTTTTAGCCCAATAATACATCATCATCGTCCATGGCACACTCATACACGCACAGAAATTGGAGAGGACGTCGTCGTCAATAACGAAAACGTCGAAATAATCGTCGTAATTACACGTTTCGGACGTTGCAATTTAACAAATTCCCGCAATTATGCTCCAGAGGAATTCGAACCACTTTCACTGCTGTCCTCCGGTGCGACAGTTTCGGTCGCGATGGCCGCTAATTAGTAGTCTTGCCTAATTCAGATGATTCTATTCAATTTTATATGTCAATCATCGTATCGATGAATTTTTAATTCAAAATTTGAAAAAGAGTATATTAACATTGAACTAAATTCAGCCAAAATAGAATCGTTTGAATGTATATTTTGCTATACGAAAAATCGTTCATCAATTCGAGGTACAATCGTAATTTCTAGCTTCGATCCAGTTGTGATTTTACAGTCCGTAGATCTCTGAAATTTATCGTTTCGATCTCCTTAACGATTGCGGTCGTTTTAATGGCGTTGTCGTCCGAAGATCGACGTCAAGTGTTAATACGTATTTTCTAAAGCGTTACGCGTATAAATCAAGCATTTGAGAATGCATATTTAATGAACGGTCATATATCGTTCTGTCGCCTCGGATGCGAATTGAATAAATTCGAAATCGAGTCTGCCCGTTTTGATCTAATTTAATTAAAATAAGAACGCTGCGAATTCCTTGTCTGGGATTTTTTTTAGATGATAAATTAAAATTGATCATTTAAATTTCTGCAAGACGAATTTGAACATAATTAACAGTTAAAATAAATCATATTTTAAATTATATATTATAAGAGCATGGGTTTTCCTACATTGCTCATCGATGTTTCCGAGTTTTGAATTCAAATTGTTTATTAATAATCCATTAATCGATCGCATTAATTTAGAAACACATGAATACTAGTTGATAAACGAAAAATAAATCACTTTCACTCTTGCATGCCATATAAGAAGCCATCCAATTGGGGTATTTTGTCTCGGTTTTGCACAACCACATATCAAAGTCGTTCTTCTGCCAAACGAACGCCTTTCAAAAAAACCCTACAGTTAAAACAGAGCATTTTCGAACAACGAAAAAAAAATACACTTGTATCCTGTTTTACTTTATTTACGATTGCTTTATATTCAAGTCAGAACTTAAATCTGGTTTCGAGGTGAACCATTTGGCAGTTATGTACAAAATTTATAAAAAATATTATATTTCATAAATTAAATGGATATAAAATCATACGAACCAAAAACGTTAGGGGTTAAATTCCGTTTTGCAAAAAAAAACGGGCTTTTATCCGACTTTCTTCGTAAAGAATAATCTCTCTTAAACAATAGGTAATCAATCTTAATTCGTCGTGTTCAATATTGCTTGTAAATAATTGCTCGGTATATGAAATTTATACACGTAAGTGCTGTGATGTTGATATGTTAAATATGGTCATGGCATTTATTATTTAGAAATAAATTGATCGTAAATTATTATTGTGCGTTTTATTTCTCAGGTGATAATGCGAATGCGTATAATTTATTATTTACATTCTAGAAATTATTGCGTTTATCACATTATCACAATATCTCTTTTATTATTATTGAAACCTGTGATTCCAGTTCACTGAAATTAATATCTCAAAATGCGCCACAATAAAAACGATGAAAGGTTTATATTGCTATAACAAAATCAAAAGTAATTTGTAAGCATAAATATATTTTCTTATATTTGATAAGAACATCAAAACCTGAAATAAAAAAGCAATCATATAAATTTCAACATATCAAGTTTAAGTATAGAATTAATTTGAACTATTTTTTATATTCGCCACCTAAAAGTGTTCGTGCTTATGTTTATGTCGCGTATCACTTAGAAAAATTTAATTTCTCACCTACGATGTTCTATTACGATAAATAACGACATCGTAAAATATATCTTTCTCGTTTCGAACGACTCAAGTTCATTAAGTTTCTAATTTCGAAAAGGAACGATCGATAAAAAAATATACCTATATCCACGAACGAACAGAAACGGTTTTTGCATTGGAGCCGTATAAATCACAACGTACCGTCAACACCGGGAGTGCACATCTATCACACGCCTTTCGTTTCGATCGTGTATCAAAACGTTATAAAAAAAAACTCAAAATGTATTCTTGTACACAATCGGACTTCTTAGGTCCATTTCGGACGCTTTTCCTAATTTATAAGCTGTCTTTCTCGGCTTTTTCTCTTTGAGATCGGAAGCCGCGGCCGTAGATTACGGATTGGTTTAAAAATATGCTTCTGCATATCGCGAACGGTAGCCGTTATTGGAAAGAAAGCATCGTCATTCTTGTGTTCGATGGAATCGTCTGTAATTTATTTGAATTGGTCGGTGATTTTAATAAATCTTTCGCCTAATGTTGGTCGTTGTGCAGCTCTCACAAATTCTGATTCTAATGATAATAGTTGGAATATTTCATTCAAAATAAATAGAATTCATATTTAGATATGAAATTATTTATGTACTTTCTAAATGTATTATATTTTATGCATCTCCATTTTGCAAATTTTCACTTAAAATATTGAACGTTTGCAGTGTATAATTCAAAATTAACGATTTAGATATCCATTTGTTTTCTGGTACATGAAAGTTTAAAACGACAAACTCTGAGATCATACATTTCTGCCATAATACGAAAAATATTAAAGAGATGTTTTGATACATAATAATATCATTTTCCTACCATTAATCAATTCAAATCCGAGCCTCACATACAAACGTTCGGCGGACAAAGCGCATTTTCCTTTCTAAACAAACGACAAAAAACCACCCAATCTGAATATAAAAAAAACGCACGAATTCCAAACAAGGCTCTTGTCCGCTTGTTGCATAATTCGTCCAAAACACAAAAATGCACATACAGAAAAAAACTGCCATAACTCAAAGCGCGATAGCATCGATCAAAAAGTCGTTTGCGAAATCGTCACTAGACACGCTGAAAAAGGCGAATCGTATTATCGAACAAAGATTGAAATGAAATAGATTAAAAAATGCACTATTTTGATGATAATTGGTTGACTTCTTTATATAAATCCGATAGAAGTTTTGTTGAAAATTTTAATCAGCGGTTAATGTGATTTAGCTAGTGAATGTTTCGCTCCAAATATATATTATACAACATGTGGAGACTTAAAAATCGTACGCAGATTTATCTCTTCGGTAATTGATTGTCCGTGAAGCGGCAATAAAGTGGTGGATTCATTGACAGGCAATCGATCGCCATTATCGAGGAAGAAACGCGAACGGAGAGACGCCCACGTTACATACGCGTGCTTTTAGACTCTACGATATTTTAATTCGGTGTAATTCACGTTGCGATTCGACGAAAATTCGAAATTCGACTTTCGGATCTAATAAAGCGATCCAGGATGTTATTTCGACAATAAAACTGTTAATATATGCGTGCGGCTATCGGTTTTACTGCCAATTATTCTGACCTGTGCACACCCACTTCGATTGTTGCACTGTACGAAATGACGCGATTTCACTTGATTTTTTTTTAGTTGAACTCTAATATATAACCTTTTGAATGGTGTCGATATTGAATTTTAATCGAAAATCGTAATTTACATCGAATCGGTGAAAACATGTCGTGTGTTTCATTATATTCGTCGGATGAAATAGGAAAGTTCTACGCGTATTTAAAACTAATTGTCGCATCGGTTAATTGGAATATTTTATATCGATCTTAGGTAAGATTGAACAAGTTAATAACACTGATGAAAATTATACGAGAGTAATTTTCCATACGCCCCCGGGAAATTTAAAAGGAAGAGAAAGGAATGAGAAAATCGCTTTATGCCCTCGAGCGGTTAATCTGTCTTTTATTCACGTTGTTATCAGCTGAACGATATTCCAATTTTCACGGAAAAAATATGATATTCAATAAATATCAATAAACTGCACAAAATTACGATAAACCTATCATTCGAAATACGATATGATGACAAGCAATTTTTTTCACCGTCATCAAAATGATACGTGCGAATGTGTTTAGTATCTACTGAAGCGCGTGCACGCGAGGACGATTTTTTACCATCAAAGGCCGAGAAAACCAGATGATCCACATTAGACACGGAAAAAACACGTCGTTAACATTTTTTACGATTCCGAAACACATCGAAAAAAGAAGTCCCATAGGCCAGCCATCGGAGGCGCCCATTAGCCGAAGCTGCCGTTGCGAAAAGAATAAAGTGGTGGCTACATATTTCCAAAACGAGCGACGTTTCCTTGTGTAATTTATACGTTGATAATTAATTAGCCAGCGGCGTTGATTAGAAGAGACCTCTCAGCCAGAGTTCTCTGTTTGTTGGGCAGGTGCTTGTAGATTACTTGCTGGACGCGTATGGTAACATCGGATCGTTACGTGTCGTAATTTGAATCTGCTCCGAATAGCTTCGAGGTATTGCTTTTTGATATACATTGAATGGAATGTGTCCTTATTAGTGTTCTGTTAGATCTTAAGGAAAGGAGATTTATGAATATGCTAAAAAAATGGTAAAATGTCTGAGATCATTCAAATTTTTCATTAAAACAAATTGCGATGCAATCGGTTGGCATTGTCGAAATACAAATGATTATATTGAATTCATTCAATCAAATTCGAGTATTTAAGCACAATGTATACTCGAGTTGATCATTCAAAGGAAAATAAAAATTTTATTTATTACTTAAAACCTTTAAAATGTAAATTCTCCAACGGTCCGCCTCTAAAGATCGCCTCCGATATGACGAAATCAGATCGAAGTTAACAAGGCGACTCTTAAGAAATTTTTAATGAAGGAGGAAGGTGTCCAGTCAAACTTTTTTGTTCGTTCGACAACAACAAGATCACCTCGGACTTACATAACGTCAAAGAGATATGGAAGATTTACACTATGTGCGAATCGCGAGAAAAAAAAGTTAATTTACATTCTGTGCGTCTCGAAATGGATCAGCGGATTTATAGCGAACAATAGCGGTCGCCTGAGAAAAATTAAGTTTACATATTTTATTAATGACATTTTGCTTTATCTCGTTTTTTTCATCTAGAGTTACATCACGCAACTAGTTTCGAAGAATTTTATAGACGGTGTGATGTCTGCGGTCGAAAAGTGTTGCCAATGTAGTAACAATTAATTTAATCGACGTTAATGAACTCGATTCCATTGCCGTATTTTATATTTATATTGCCATTATCACTGAGGCAATTCCGATCGAATCGAAATATGGACTTCCTCTTTGCAAATTCAATTAAATCTCGGCAAAGTCCAAATGGCCAGTCGGCTTAACAGCTCGTTTTATTATAGTCAACAATTAACCCGAGCTCTTCACTGTGTTTTCCGTTATTCTCACTTTGAAATTTTGCATTTTAAGTGATCATAAATCGAATCGCTTAAACTCTGCAACGACCCAGTAAAGCATCCTGAATCGAAATCGCAATTAAAATTTTCACCCCGGTTAATTGGCATTCTGTGATTGATATTTTCGGCTGTAAAAGAAAATCAGAATGCTTCTTTCCGATGTTTATGCACTTTTTCAAAATGAATATTAAGCAATAATACAGTGAATTACGACGTCGTAAAAGCGATAAAATTTAATGAGAGCAAGTACGTATGAAAATATTTTCTCCGATCATAAAGACGCAAGAACAAATTTTCATTTGACATGATCATTACTAAATATTCAGCTTGTAAGGACGAACGTATTCGTATTCGAAAATTATAAATCATCAAACGGCTCAATTAACTGTAAATACTCGCTGTAGAACAATTTTGCACGGAAATAAATTATTTTCAATTATTTAAAGCGGTTGTAATTTTGAAATATTTATTCGTCGTCGTAAAACATTTCAATTTGAAACTCGTACACAATCGCATTACATGAAAAAACGTAAATAAAAAATATCGAACGCCAAAATATCATAAGGCAACTCTCGATCGATCCTTCATGAAAATTCACAAGAGCACAAGCAGATACATCAAAAAGACACATTTTTATCAAAGCAGCGGTCATCGTCGGCTACCGAAGTAGTCGTCCGAAGTCACTTACTGAATTCATTAATAATTTAAACCGGCGATTTATCACAATGCCCCACCGAAGAGGTTCGTTCCTCCGACTGTCGGTATCTTCGAACAGTTTAATTTATTGGGAACGATTCTCCCCTTTATCCATTATATCTCAGAGTGTTGCACCAGTCGAAGACAAATTGACCGGGACAATGATGGGCATCTTCCGCCAACGAACTTTCGTATGAATGCAGTGTTATTTTTCGACGAATTTATTCGTCAGCCGAGTAAGTTAATCACTTCAAATTTTAAAAATAGAACCGTTACGTAAAATTTGAAAATTTTCCATGTGAAACAAATGCGATATGTCGCGGATTAAAAATCGCTCTAGCCGATAATAAGTAAGCAAAACATCGAAGCCGAACTTCGCGCACCGTTTATGGAAAATCAACACGAAAAAAATGTATTATGCATTTAGCAGACTAGAGGAACTTTCATAAGAGCCAACTGTATCTGTTGAAAGTGAACGACAGCCTCGCGGGATTATACCGAAATAGAGATAAAAAATCTGAATAAATTTTCTAAAACGAGTACTGCTAATTATAAAAAATTAAGATACGATTGACAAATAACTTCCCGTGAGGCTGTCCCCCAGAACGACCTTGTTTCAATGCAAATCTCTTTACATAACACGTCTTCTTTGCGTCAATTACATATTTGTAAGGACATGTAATTAATTCAGATACTGTCCAAGTATTTACTTCCCAAACTCAATCACTCGAGTCCTTGAGATGATCAGTTTGAGAACTAGAAGACTTCCTTGCAAATGTAATTTAAATGTTAAAGCCATCAAATTAACTCATCAAGAACATTATTCATAAGAGCATGAGCATTTTATTATAGGTATGTTATATGAATATTTTAACTTACGATTAATTAATATTTTCTAATGCGACATGAAATCTTCCTTATATAAGAATGATCACATTTTGATTCTATAACTAACCCACTGACAATGATTATCAGGTAAAAAAATGGAATGGTTCATTTTTTTGTTGATGCCATTCGTCAAGAGCGAGGTCCGCATGATTGATCATCGTTGACCAACCTTGTGGTTTTGTTGACAATGGACACCTTTCAGACATCGAATCCGATCGATTGACGAGTCATCAATTATTTGGTAGTATATACCTACTCTTAATATTCATAACGCATATTTGATGAAAGGTTTCTCTCCATAATTCGATAATGGACGTTATTACTGTCATTCGAAACGAATAATGATCCGAATCAACTCAATTTGTATAATGTATAGAATAAAATTTGTATAAATTTGTTTTAACATCTAACATTAATAAATTGTCACATACGTCTCTAATATTTATAATTCTGTCGATTATTTGAATTTTTACTTTAAAAAAATATGTTTTTTCGATCATTATTCGCTATTAGAATAGTTGTATATTTATCATGTATAGAATTCAATACATTGAAGACAGCTTTATAAATTATATTTCGTTAGCTGAAACCAAATGAATTCTTAACGCCTTCGTATTCGAATGTTCAATGTCCAAAACACTATTCGAAAATATGCATCAAGCGAAATGAAATAATGAACTTTCGTATGCTGGATTGTTTTTTAATAGACTTATCACCCATAAATCAAACGTTTAGTATCACATATTCGAATCGCTATTTTTAAGTTACCGAAAAAATCGTATGATCTATTATGTGTCAGTTATTCGTTTTGCACAAGTCGGCTATTAATCGTGCCCGCTAGTAATAAATTTAATTTATACCGTTAAAAGTGTATATGCAAAAATTGAATTAGTCCTTTTTTTCTATATTCGATAATGCAGTAGTGTGGGAAACACGTCTCCTTTTAAAAACTGTAACATTTGTCTAGTATTTTTTTCGAATGACATATTGCTTCTGAATAGAAACGGAAGAAAATAAGAATCATTTAATCATTCTATTTTTTTCATTTATTTTGCAATATATTAATATATTTTTGTCTATTCATCAAAAATTGCAAATTAGTATTAATTTAAAAAATGAATTCCAGTAGCATGAAATATGAATAAAACAATAGCTTGAAAATAAATTATATTTTCATAACATGTATTTTTTTGTATAGAATTAATAAGCTTATTCAAAAAATAAAACTTCAATTTCCGATTTCTCTATATGAACGTGCTAGCAATAAGAACTATCATCAGTAATAAAATGCTATAGGTAGAAAAAAAAAACATCAACTAATAATCGAGTCGTGTGACTAACGATTGAAAATCCTAACCTAACACATTCAAGTAAACGATCAATTATATCTAAATTAAGAAAACGACCACTTAAAAAATTAAATGTTTATACATATAAAAATACTATTGTGCATAAAAAAGTACAATAAAACTTCCCATATTATGCAAATCCTAAAAAGACACCGCGATTTTATGGGATCGTCGATCTCGCGCGTTCGCGGACTTTTCGCACGCATGATTTACGGGTCCAGTAGGAAAAGAGCGCCTTGGCATTTTCGCATCTCGCCTATTCGAAAAACGAACTGGCAAAAAACCGCAATATGTAACTACACGAGATGAAAAAAGCCAAATATGAATAGTAAAACCGACGCCCACGTTTCGACGCCGGGGTCCACCGGCCAGACAAACGACCGCGTGGGCGAACTTCGTCCACTCTCGATATCGTCTTTTGAGAATTTAATTTCGATTTGTCGGAAATCGATGAGCCTGTGGGTCGCTTTTGATCGATTTTCAATCTTTGAGGTAGTTTTCTCTGGGAAAAGTAAGGGAAAATTCTGAAAAACTGGCACGAAGACGAAAAAATGGCTCAGGTGCCGAATTGAGTCGATTAGTTGATTTGATCTATGTATGTGTTCACTAGTTTGTTTATGTAGCTTATAATTAGATAGAATAGAATACATACAATCATGAAATATTTGAATTGAATTATTGTAGGCGTAATGATTGGTTATTTTGAATTAGTTTTTTAGTTCATTGAATCTGTTAAGTGTTGGTGCTTAGAGTGCAGTATAATTACAGTGACCAGAATTCCTTTATTTCAGAGGACAGTTCTGTATTTAGATGCTCTCTCCTCTATCCTATATGTATTTTCTTTCAAAAATTGACATTTATCCTTTATTTTGTAAAATCATTCGTCAATAAAAAATATCCCCATATCAACATTTCAAATGACTAGAATGATGCTAAGAAATGTGGCAGCCCTAATCTAATTGTAAATTGATGACCCTAGTTTGAATATTTCAATCGATAAATCGATATAAATAAATGTTATCGAATATTATAAAAAGTGATAATTGTTACAAATCGGACTCGAGCTACCGGAAAGACCGTCTAGACAAAAAAATGCATAATCGATAAACGGAGCAATTATGTATTTCACCATTTTAATTATTATTGTGAAATTATCAAAATATCGATTCAGTATTGGTTATTGATTATTAAAGTAAAGACGTCGCGTCATCGTATCCATAATTCGGTCGATTTATATTTACGTGAAAATCTATTTCATGACCAAAGTGAGTCTTATTACGACAAAACATACATAATATATAAATACATAGTGTTCTCAGTGAATAAGTGGGTGTTTAAAATTATATAAAATCCTACCTTGAACGCCTTACAGATGAAGCCTTTTTTCTCGGTTCACTATAACACTCGCGCGATCACAAATTCAATAAAAAATGCTTATTTTCACTTTAAAATTACGTTAAAATTATGACAACTAGAACTAATTAAACGCCCGATCGCGACAATTCGCTCTTATCAACTGATTGAAAATCGAACACAATAATAAAAAAACATAACCGACACGTGCAACAATATTCGTGAAAGACCAATACATGCTGTTAATTTGAAGTGTGAACAATACAAATGCAAGTATTCTCATGTTTATTTTTTTTTCATAATTATAGTCGCGATACGAATATTCTGAAATTAATGAATCAACGAATGTCTATTTTTAGAAACGGTCAAAAAATTTACACCTGCAATCTATTTTACGTGTTTAATAACTACGTTTATTTCATCAGAATAATATGATTGACTGTAGATATAATGCTATAGAAAATTCGAAGGAAATTACTATATATATGAAATTGATGTAGATTCTTTAAAAAAGAAGCAAATGGGACAAAGTCATTATTGTCGAGTGCTAAATGATAAATTCGAAATGGCAGCGAAGATCGTATATCATTGCGGAATCGATTCGCGTAAATCGTCGCGTATAATGGCGAAAGATGCGAGATCGTAAATTACCTTTTTGTCCCCTCTTTCCAATGAAATACATTACAATATGCAAACTATACTTCAATTTTTTCTTTGATACTAAAAAAATATATCTTCTTAAATTATTATTTAGTGAATTAAATCCATTTTTATTTCTATTTTATCGAGTATTTTCAATTTGAAAATACAATTTATTTAGTCATCTTATGATAAAAAAATGAGAGAGAATATTTTAAAATATAGTTTATGAAAGAAGCAAATATTTTTCATAGCATATTATGAATATATTACGAAAATATAGCGAGGAAGGTGTAAATTTCTCTAGAAAGATCGAAAATCGTAACGATACATGGTAGTCGACATAAGTAGCCAGGGGCCATTAATTTAAAGTCGGAGCGTTTCTTGAATTATTGCACGATCCGGTTCGACGTTCCTAGTGTTTCGTATCGTTATAAATATTATTATGTATTAGATATTGTTGGCTTCGAACGCACTTCGCCCATTGTCGTATGAATTATGTCGTCCGAGTGTTATTGAGTTGTGTGCGGTGAAATAATGCGGATTTGCCGTATCCGTTAATCCTTATTTGTCGTAATTTATATTGCAGATGGTAATTAACGATTCGCCGCAACACGATGGAATGTGCACCAGTTTCGCTTTTTGTCTATTCTGATTCTTCATTATTTAGCATAAATCTATGCGATTATTTTTTATTCGTACATGGAAACGTATTAAAACTCATGTATTGCTCACTTTAATCAAATCGAACAATTGCGCGAGATTTTCCATGCGGTTTTCCGATACATTTTTTCAAATCATTTTCAAGAAGGACCATTGAGACGACTTGATGCAAAAAATGTATCAATAAACCTTGAAATCCAATCGAACGTTTAAAGACTATCTACACAGTCATCGAGCGCAACCGCTATTTATTGACAACTCAAATCGAAGAATCCGTCAATGGTAAACGTTTACATCGAGATTGTCACAATCGGTTCGCTTCGACAACGCACAACCTTCTAGATGGTATTTTTTTGTCAAAGTACCAATAATTAGAATGATTAAGTGGAATCCGAACGTCACGGTTGTCCGGTTGACTCCGGTTGAATCGCCAAGGCCAATAAGACCGACCCGCCTAATAAAGTATACTAAATCGATTTCTATAGCTGTTTGGACGTTTCGTATATATATATTTTTATCAAACTACTGAATAAATCAACACCGCTCCAAATATATTCAGAGCATCGATACTTTCACTCGCGTCTAAATTGTTTGAGATGATAAAACCTATCGAAGGTCGATCGCATTTTTAGGTGTGAATGATTAATTTTATTAAATATTTAGTTTAAGAATACATTGGAAACTCACATGGCAAACAAAATTCGTTTTTGAATATTACTCGTTAAGCAAAACTATATTTTTTGAACAATAAATAACTGAAATACTCCATATAAAATTACAATATCACCTCTCTCGTCATTCGTTGTATAAAAAATTGTTCATCATATGTAAGGCTCATTGAGCGAGATTCTGCTGTAGTTGATTATTTTCATAAATAAAATTGTTAAATTATTTAATAATTTCTTTAAAATAATACATCTAGAAAAATCGTATGCGTAAATAGAGATGAATGAAGCCATTACCGTGAATCAAACTCGCGTATAATGAACTCAAATACACTACTCTTAACCGTATTAACTACATCGTAAATTGTATAAAAATCACGTTTGAACGTCGCAATAAGTCATCTCTTTCGGTGGTCATCGAACGGAAACACGAATCTCGACCCCTAAAACTGACCTTTGTTGATTTGGGGTTATTTAGCGCTTAATGTGTCTGATTCTGTGATAAACGATCCATCGAAGCCGTGTTATTATAAGTGTACTGCAATTAAATCGAACACAAAGTGCCGCTCGTGCGTTGTACGTTTCCACTTTTTCCCGATAGCTTTCATTATAAGATATTTGTGGCTTAATTTGCAGAGATTTAGAAATTTCTAAAGAAGATTTGCATGTGTATAAATGTGTTTTTTAATATAATTTATCTAAAATGGCATTTGTGAATCTGTATTGCATGAAACTTACAAAATAGCTTGATATAACTAAGCAACCGATTTTAATAAAAATTAAAATATTTATTTTGAAATCATAAAAACAAAAGCATTAAGTAAAACGACACACCATTAACTCTTGGTTCTGATTTTTCATCGATTATTGTAATGATACAGAAACTTTCTCACAACTTTAAAAAATGTATCCGAAATCTCATGAATGTTTTAAATGAAGATACATAAATTTTCAAATGTACAAATATCGAATCAATTCAAATTAGATACATCGACAATATACGTTCGATAATCAAAATATTTTACACGACAAAAATGATTCATACACATTTCTAAACACGCAAACGAATATCATACGATATGATAAACGGCAGACTGGACCAAATACAATTTTTAATCTCTATCTAATTTCTCAACACCCACACAGAGCACCGTGAACGCATTTAATTAAACGCCTTGTTCCGCGAAGATATCGTATCTTCGTTCAGGTCCCGATCCAGATACCCCACACGCTCTCCATCGTCACGTATATGATATATGGACTTCCTGATCGCAGATCTGGTCTTCATGTCGAAGAAGTCGCAGTTTCTCGACAGCCTCGATGACCAATATATTCGGTGGACGTGACATAACGCAGAAGATCGTCCATTGCGTGTGACTAATCTCGAATTGTTATGCTTCGTACTCATTTGAGTATAATAAGTTTTTTTAGTCAATGTTGAATTCGATTTGAGTGTATTAAAGTCGATCAATTTGGTTCATACTGTAAATGTCATAAAAATTGATAATTGAGTGTAAGCAGTTTCTTTAGTTAATGTTGAATTTTATTTGAGTGTATTTAACATGATCGATTTGATTCATACTACAAATGTCATAAAATTTAATATTTGTGAGTGTTATGTTTGTGTATATTTTATCGTTTATCCGATAACGATGTTTTTTTTTAATATGCATGAAGTTTCTATATCATTACATTTTACAATCGACAAGACTCCGAACATTTGACATTTATTGTTTAGTAAAACAAATATTATAATAATAAGTTGCAACAATCATAAAAATCATAAATACATACATGTCGAAATTCTACATATATAAATGTTTTGACAGATATTATGCATTTCGTCTTCTTTGTATTTTTCTTTTAAATACTTTATATAATAATTCACAATCAACTTAATGTTCTAGAAACAACGTCGGGCCATAGCAGCTAGTTTTCAATAATAACAAAAATTATCAATAAAGAAATCGATAAGTTTGTTTTTTAATTTATAAGTTTCACTGTCGGATAAATTCAAATTAATTAATTTGAATCAAATAAATACTAGCGTTATTCTTAGATGACTTGCAATGTATGATCATGTGCGTATAAGACTTTAGCTCTATATTGCCAATATAAATGTTCTTCCACAGTTAATGATACTTTCACAAATGACATCATTGTTATATTTTGTGTGTATATATTTTTTTTATAATTTTGGATGCTGTGTGCTCTCCTTCCAAGATTGTGTGACAATAGTTTATAAATCATTCGAATGTCTCTAATTCGTACATGTGCCGTTGATGCAATGCTAATAAATAATTTTTGCGAATTTGTATTTGTGTATTTATCAAATTTATGATACTTTATAGTAATATTTTGTCTTAATATTTTCTAGATTTTTATTTATTATAGTGCCGATTTTTTTTTTTGTCACAAATAAAATCATTATCCAAAATTTCCGTTTGCAATTCGAAAAATTCAAAAAATGACGACGATCGGTAAACTTATGTAAATACATGTAGAATGCATCGATGCTACTGATGTTTCGACTTGAGTCTTTCATTACAAATTTATGATCGTATACTCGATAAACAGGTACTCGATATCGTTAATTGTTTTTTTTTTCAGTTCAATAAATTTTTTAAGTTGTTGATATATCCGATCCATTTATGTACAACTGAAAATTCTCGACCACACCAGTGAGCCAGATCGTCTTTTTTTTACTTTCGTTCGAAAAATTAAAATACAATTTGTAACTTTGTAATTTTTTTTTGATAAAAGTACTATAATTACGCCCGAGTCAAAATATGAAATGAAATAGTTATGAAATTTATTGAAATACACACATATAAAAAACCTATTTCGAAAACGCTTTCACATAATTTACTTAAAGACTCGATGAATTAAAGTCATATTAAATTAAATTTTCATTTCCATAGCAAAAAATATGTGTTTTAAAAAGAAAACAGATATGATATTTACTTGGTAGTAAGAACATCTCACACTGAAATAATAATATGCACTAATACGTATAATTTGTGGTAAGGCAACAAATTTGTCATGCGCAATTTTTAGATTGCATCAACGATTTTTTTCATCATTCTCTACAATCAGATATTGATTGAAAAGTGAAAGACGATTTCATGCTAAAAGTAAGAGGATTCCTAGCTCCAATTTATTATTATATTTAGAAAATAAATTCTAACAAAATTTACGGTTGCAATTTTTGAACCATTCCTGAGAGTTTTCGACTAATCGAGATTATAACGACAAATCGAGCATATCTGTAAAATGCAGTAGACCTGAATTGTAATTTACGACGTTTTCTAAAAGTAATTCAAGTTTACTGTGTATGCGATATAAAATTGATTGTTCGTAAGTCGAGTAATTCGCGTTATGTTTATAGCTTTATTGAAGCGTCGCGGATGAGTTGTAAAATGGCAAGTGCTAGATAAGTACACTTTAGTGATAACTTGACATTCTATGATAAAATTATACAACACAACTAAATTCATCAAATTTTATAAAATAAAAATGTTTTAAAATCACTTTTTCTTCTGAAAACATTATGTATTTATATTATACGTTTTGATCGATATATTGAATGATGATAAAATATAAATAGTTCTTGATGCAATGGACTATTAACGAGCTGAAAAATTATCGGAATTTAAAAGAGCGTGAGGTCTTTTCAAAAATGCAATGTGTAATTACATATGCACTTAAAATACTTTACGGTGGTCCATTTCGAACTCGAATTGCGTTTAAATATTAAATTTCACTGAGTATTCTTTACATTTATCAGATTCCATTAACAAAATTTCATAGTGCCCTGAATCGAATTAAACGACTAACTGAAAAAATACATAACTTGGAACATTCAGTTAATAGTATTTTCCAATGTAAACAGGTTATTTTAATTATGTTAGCATTCGAGTTAATTGAATATTAATTTTGACACGTTCGACACAAATGTGAGTTTTATATGAATTTGCATCAAAAGGAACCGCTTATTTCGTAAGCATTTGAATCAAATGGATTACGAGCAACATTCGAAGTATTCAATAACTATTTTATTACTTACAAGTCTATCTAAATGATTTGCTTTACAGTTATTTAATGCAATTTGCAGATTTAAAATTTCATAGATTTTTAATAACGATCAGCTTCATAAAAAGTTTTTAATTATATCAAAGTTGTAAAAGGTAACCATCGAATTAATCTCGTTATGGTCTTCTGAAGTGTCAAGTTCGAATGTTAATGCTCGATCATTCGAAGAGCTTTCGGAACGTATGCAAAAAGAAATTCGATCTCCGATAGCGGCTCAAGAAAAGAAAGTCTGTATTATTCACACAAATGGATTCAGGACTTCGATTCAGTCGATCGGACGCCGACAAGTCGAAGCAATCAATCACCATCATCAGAAGACTTCTTGTTCACTTCTCATGAAAAATAAAATATATACGAGTCGGTGAAATTAAGTCCGGTCTGAGAAAGCGCGGAAAATCGAAGGTTTTTGTGTTTATTTTCGGATATTTTTCAAAAGGATGTTACACTATTGTATGGAGATCGTTTCAGCTTTTCGTTCAATAAATTTTATTAAATGAAAGGTTTCCGATTTGAATGCTATAAATTTATAATATAAAAAAGAAATTATATTAAATACACTTTCGTGACTCACTATCACTTAAAACGAAACGTCAATATAATTAACAAATCGAAGTGTTAATTGCTCTCGCCGCAAAAAGAGCGAACGTCCTGATAGATAAGGTAATACATATCGAGTTTCCCGATTACAAAAGTCAATTCGATATCGTAAAAAAGAAATTTCGCACCGAAACGCAATCGATACTTAATTAAAATCATTCGATAATTAATTTTCATTTACTTATTTTAAAATAAACGTACTTAATTCGATCCATTTCACAACCAATGCATACAAAGTGAGCTTTCATTCTTTCACTTAAAAGAACACATCGAATCAAAAGTTCATAATGATTTTCATAATTTTTCTTTTACATATGACTATTTCTATATATTTCACTCTTATTTTTCTCGCTTTAATTTTCACACCTAGCTTTCTTCCTCTCGCATATCTATGCGAGAAAACGTTAGAGCAAGACAATCAACGACAACAGCCATTTCTAAACGCCACATTAGTCAATCTAAAAAATTGAACTATTCGGCCCTTTTTCAATTGCCAATTCTTCTATCACAACTTCCCAAACACCTCATCGACAACATATTAAACAGAAATCTCCATAACCTCAAGTCAAACCCGATCGAGAGTAAATTCGGACGCATCCGCTCCGACGCGTCCCTCGATCCAATTAAGCTCCTCTCAAATTGGACTTTCGACACCGAAAAGGACACTATTTAACAGGTGCTTTAATTGGACAGTTTTCGAGCACGGTACACGTGCACATTTCCGCACAATTTCGATACAATCGGTGCGAGATTGTTAGTGCTCGGGGGACTGGTTCGGCGCATTATGCACGCTCGTCACACGCGTGATGCATCGCGACTGGTTTTTCGCAGACGGACGATATAATCCCTATAAAGTCGAGCAATTAATGTCTGGATGGCGAGGGAAAAGTTATTCAAAATTTATATTTGACGCAAGCAAAGTCGCCGCTGATGTGGAGGTCGCGGTTGAAAGTTTCGAGTTCGCGGAGAGTGCTGAGTTATATCGTTGAACTTGTTCGTATCAATTTTTTTTTTTATTTAGTTTCGATTTTGCACTTTCTTAATGTTAGATATTATCGATTTTTTAATATGGGATTGTTTAGGTTAAGTGCATCAGGTATCGGAAATTAACAAATATACCTATTAGAGAAAAGGCCAATTATAATAATATCGTACCTACAAGAACGTTATTTTTTCGGTGTATTTGTATATTTCTGAAATATTGATTCCAGCAGCACTTTCCCTCTTATATACTTATCTAAATAACCCTAATTGATTCAATATATTATATTATACAATTCAAATTTTTAAAATTAAAATATTAAAAACCTTTTTTATTTTCACATCATAACGATAATAATTATCTGATGAAAGAATAAAAAATATATGAAAACGATATAACTTATTCACTTTTGACAACTTTAATCTTTATATATTAAAAACACATAAAACTATTTAACATTTCCATTCCAGAAAATACACCGTTCGATAGTTAAGGAATATAAATATCTAAGGAACGCTCAATTTCTATTCATTTATTTTTCATTGAAATGTTTTATGAAATTTTCAATAATTTCAAAAATCGCTATAAGTCTTGCTTAAACATTTATGCTTCAATTAATATTCCTTAATACGAAAAAATAACCAAATCAAAACACCCAAATCATTCAAAGGGAATCCCGTACTTACCTCAACATCCAAATACATACATCCCGCTAAAAATAAAACCAACCTCAAAACGTCAAATTGATCAATTTAATCATAAAATCAAACTCCAATTCGATACAAAAAAGCACACTCAAAACAAAAATGCAATGAAAGATAATTGGCGGTTCGGCGCAACATCCTGCGATGATTTACGTCCAGATCGTCAATGTTGCGATCGGATCCAGCCTCGGCATCCGTTAGAATCGTACATATCTACAATAATAATTGCTTCAGCAGTGGGCTGGGATCGTGACGAAACTGCTTTCGATCTAAAATCGATGATATTGAGCAACGCGAAATTGGTTTTGACGTGCGCACTAAGAAGCTATTAAAAATTCCCCACCCGGTCCCTGCGTAACGAGCGTACAATACCAGTAATTATTGCGAGCCGCATATATTTATTATGTGGTCAGATGTATCTGGAACTAGATCTGGCTTTTTTTCCGATGCTATTTGAAGAATTTCGTATGATAATTCGACGTTTACGCAAGTTGTTTGCTCGCGCGTGTGATTGTCGATTTGAGGCTCTTTGATCGATCGCTTTCCGTTGGTTTCGATTTTGAATTTTCGAAATGGATTGGATTGTAATTCGTAATTGTAATATATATGATTTTAATTTTATTCAATTCAATCAATGTACTGCGAAAGGTATAAAATGTCTACGAACATGGAAATGTCGCACATTTGTGTTTCGTAAATGTTCTAAATGCATTACTCGAAGCGAAATAAATATTCAAAATTGTTGCGAATTTGTATAACAACTTTTTATGCATCATTATATACGATCTTTAATGGTTATCTTGCTTACATTTTATGTGTTTTTCAATTAAAAATGTTTCTAATATAGAAGTTTTGCAGGAATTTTAAACTAAGCGTGTACATTAAACGTGAAACATAATTGTAATAGCCATATAGGGCAGTCCCAATAAAGCAAGCATTCAAGTTATAAAGAGATAAATTCATTGAAATCGAATATGAGAAAGTTAATGGTTGGTATTAAAATGATTAATGGGATTTATATATAGACAGTTCTGTTATTTAATGAATAAAATAAACAAGATATTTTTCATAACCGACACAACCAATAGACTTGAATTGCGAGTGAAAAAGCTGATACAATAAAGACCTACTTTATTATATTCGAAATTATTAACATTTACTGTATCAAATCGATATATAATTATGAAAACATACCGAAAATAAATAAATTAGCAACATTTATAAAAACATCAAGATCGAACCATTCTCTCGAACGGAACAAAAATAAATTAGTACAAGCGTGAAATTGATTTCTCCTCTCATACCTCACATTTCAATCGACTTCCTTATCCTTTCGAATGTACGACAATTACGCATTCCTTCAATAAATCCAACATTACACAAAAGGCACGAGAGTTTAGCGTTACACGGCGGTCTGCGAATTTACAACGGCGGCATACATTTGTAAGAACAACGAGCTAAAAGTGGTAACGCACCTTATCCAATTAAGATATCGCGAGGGCAGCGAAAAAGATAAACGAGCCTCTCGAGCCGAAAGTTCGTCGAAAATGCATATAAAAAATATATTATACTCCAGGTCGAAGATAAAGCCTTAATCTTGTCCCGTCCGAAATGCATCGAAGCTTATTAAGCGAATAACGTCAGAAGCGTTTCGAATTTATATCGTCGAAAAATAAATCTGTGTGTGTATAGAATCTGTCGATAATACATTTTCGAGACATTCGTTGATAATATGGTGGAAAGATAAGTTTGAAATTCGGTGTATTCAAGATGTTTAATTTAAGTCCTGTCGAATTATCGTGAGATTCACAATGATTTTCTTTATTGATTAGTTTCTTTCAAATATCTGATTCGAAAAAAGTGTAAATTTGTCAATTCGTGAAACAGTTTCTGAAAATCAATCTTTTGACTTTTCTGTGCCGATTAAATTCGATCGATTTTAATGTTATCTTTCGAGATTTATGTGTATTACTCTTCAGAGTTTTTAGTCTAGCAGCTGCTTTTTCACTTCAAAAGTTAATGATTATTAAAAAAATTGAACAATATATTATTTTATCGAATATTTTATTCAATTGCACAATACATACGTATAGATGAATCTAAAATAAAACTGCAAAATCGCATCGATACATTTCAAAACGTACGCAAACGAAACGAACCAATCGAATCCGATTTGACACGCGCCAGTACATCGATTTCGTCAAACTCGAACAAAAAGTTGTTTCATTATAAACAAACAGAATTTGCTCCGGTGTCTGCCGAACAGAAATGAGCCGAATCGTATAATATAATACATTGTCTATGAACGTCGGATCTGTTTAAAGAAAGATAATAATAACGAAGGAGAAAAAAGGAGAATACCCGGGGACAGAGAGCGATCGCAAATTGATACGTATGAGAGAGCGTTGCGAAATCGATTTTATATAATAAATCAACCGCAAGTACGACTCGTTGGATTAAGACTCGAATTATAATAATGCAATCGTAGAAGCAGAGTACACAATCTTGCCGGCCATCGACGTTTACATGATTTTTGATCGATCGAAATCCGTTGAGCAAACTTAACATAACCCTACAAGTCCTTGAATCGAGTTTTGTTTCATATTTTGAGTCGATTTGTAAAACTTACATTTTCACATAGAGTGGAGAAATAAGGCGTTTATAAATGTCGCATGTGAACCTAACTTCAGTGTCTTCGTGATGTGTTCAAGTCTTGTCAAATTTTGAAGAGTCTCGTGTCGATTTTCTTGATTTATATGATGGCTCGATCATTCTTTCCAATGTTTGATCCATTCGATTCGAAAAAATTATAATTTAATGCTTTACAAAACGGTTTCCATAAATGGATCATCTTTCGATTAAATTCTATCGATTTTAGCGCCACCTTTTACGAGCCTATATCACTCTTTGAGGTTCTAACCTAGAAGCTGAGAGCGAATGAGTAATCGAAAAATTAAAAATGATTGAGTACCAAATAAATAAAGTGTATCGAACATTGACATAACCGTGACATCACAGGTACGTCCAACTAATTCCGCCATTATTCCTCGAGCAGAATCCGCAGGAGTCGACCAATTAACATTTGATCTTCGACAATGGGTTGGGCAACCGAAGCCACTAATCGGCGGGACGGTAACATCTCTGACCCAGATCGGACCGCGTTCCATTAAAACGGACACCTCGTACATGCACACCTACTACGGCATAATGTAATAGTGCACAAAGGAGGCATGTGCCCGAGATTGCCAAAACGCCGTTCACCGCTTTTCAATTTGGACCACAATCTAAAAGATACAAAGAAGTTGCTTTCTGGCAACTCACCGTTCGGATACTAGCGTTACCCTTTTCTGCGATGGCCCGATTTATAGCTTTTTTAGTGTTATTTGATAGTATATAGTTGTATTTTAATTTGATTCGATTTTGAAGTGTTGTTTTTGTTTGTGGATGTTGGTTCTGTGCATATTTGCATGTGTCAATTGTTGAAGAAGCACATGAATGGCATTCGTGATTGATGTGTTTGATGACAATAATGATGTGTGGAATTTTCAAACAAAAAAAAAACAAAAATTCCATTATAATTAATTTAAAATCACCAAAACTAATAATTAAATTAAAAAATTATATTTTAAATCAAACAATCTTGCATTATTTTTAAACGATTCGATTTATTATAAATGCTTCACTATACTATTAGCTACCAAACTCGAGAATCCGTTACGCTCTCGTTACATAATTTCAATAATAACTTTCGTTTTCGTCCCATTCGAACCATATTCAAATTCGACCGCGACGTGGGACGTTGCGTAAATGACAAACAGATATAAATAATAAACGTCAGAACCAAAAAGTCGACAAAAAAATTCACAATACTACAATAAACAACGCGAAGATCTCGTTCGCATGATGAATCTGGGCGACATTTTTTTACCAACTCCTCCCACCGATTGGCATTGTCTTTTTTTTGTTGAATGTCAAACGCATTTCGAAATCGAATTCACTAAAAATATATCTATATTCTTTATACATCATCAAAAAATATTTTTCATACCTTTTCAAAGGCATACATTACCTTCCAAGTATCACAGATGAAAATTATTTTAATTCAGAAATTTTCACGGTTGAATATATTATTTGAGAACTTATGATTTTTGATCTATTTTTTATATGAATGCGGCTTATATTTGATGATCGCTTTTGCAGATGGATGTCGATCGTCGATCATTGATCATCGGTTGGGATGCCAACCACTCTCGAAGAACGGGTTTTCAAGGTCGGCAATGGTGGTGTTAAGTGTTGTGCAACGGGATCGATCGGTTTCGATTTCATAAAAATAAAAGGTATGTAAAAGGGTTAAGAGGCCCTTCGGGATCAATGGACTTAAACGATCACTTATACGTGTACAGTATGTATGATCTGTATACGATTAAAGCTCGAATTTTCAATCATTAGTTACTCGACTTGAATATTACTAATTATTTATTGGATTCTTATCAATAATGACAGTTTTTATTGCTAGAACATTTATACTCTATTAATAAAAAAATATCAACACAAGTTAAGTAATTTGGGGTTGAAAGTTTGGATTTAAACATTTCGATGTGTTTATTTCAATAAGGACGTGTAAAATGCCATAATGAATTTAGTTTTGTGTTTATGAATGCTGTTTCAATTTATCAAGCATAAAACATTCGACGTATTAATTTATTAAATATAATAAACTCATATTTATTCTTCCGGAGTTGTGTTGTAAAATTAAATGAAATTATATTTTATGTAAAATTTATGTACGTGCTCTGATCGAAATTTTATGTAATTACCAGACTTTATTGAGACATTTTATACAATAACAACTGCGCATGCATCGCTTTTAAATTATATCCAAATTTTAAAGTCGGTTTAATGACTTGTGTGCAATAAAACTAAAATTCATTAAACGAACGAATTTTACGACGCATCGTGAATAGCGGATCCTGAAAATTGAATCTCATTCTTCGCCGATCGATATCGTAAATATTACAATAAAAAAGACTACTCGGCAACAATTCAAACCGTTTTGCATAAATCAATTAAGCTCTCTCAAATTGTCAATATCGAAAGTATATTTCGACACATCTAGTCTTGAGTATTCAAACGACGAACCCATTTTCATTCTATTCACCCTGTACAGTCCATTATGTGATATAATATAAAACAGTTGACGTCGGTGGGTGGCCAATTATAGCGCCTGTCGCCCCGCAAGAACTTACCTCTACCATCCACCGTTAAACCAGTTTAATCCAGACAGCGATATGGAATACATATTTGCATTAGATCATATCTGGGAGGTCTTAAAACGACACCGCTCTCAATTAAGAACAATTATATCCGAGGATGAGCAGATTGCCTGCGGCGACGAACGCTGCTAAAGTCGATGGCACTTATCTCCAAATTGTATAGGTGAATGATGATGTATTTTTTCGGAGTTTATCTGGTTCATTGTGTTCGAATTGGGACATTTTAAAGATTTTCTTGAAGAACGGGAATTTTGTACTTTTCATGAAAGATATAGTGCAATGGTGACGAAAAAGCTTATTACTCGTATTGTGATTGAAAAGTTAACGTAGATATGTCTGATCAGTGTTTTATTTGTAGTTTTCGCAGCTGAAATGCAGAAATAAATACAATTAAATAATCTGTTATATTTTTTTTAATACAGGAAAATTCTGGTAAACGTTCATCATACTACCGACTTTCAATTTTCTCCGTGAGCTTATGGAGGAAGATTTAAATTTAGTCGTTTCAAGAAAGTGAAATTTTGAAAATTCTTAAATATTTGAAGTCACACAAAAGCCAAAGAATGAACCGCAAGTATGTATTTGAAAATCACTTACAAAACAAAATATTATAACTGCATGAAAATCTCATTGAATAGTTTGAGTTTGAGAGATTCGAGAAAACATCTTCCTCTGTGACACTGTCACAATACGACTTTGACCTATTTAAACAATAAATTATCTTTCATCATACATACTTCCAAATTTCTATTAACGAAAATTCATTCAATGAAAATTTCAAACAGCTTTACATTTCATATGAACTGCATTTAAATTCAACCGCATACAAACATCTACATTCATTTGGAGCACATGAAAACATAGATTTTCTTAAATGCCCATACTATAACATTCCCAAAAAAAAATTTTTTTTTCAAAAAACTCAACAAAACCCCATAAGCAACCAGAATAAACGTTGAAAAAGCACAATCCTCTTACATTATAAAATTGCGAGCAACGATAGTCAGTTTCCACGACGACGCCGCGTCACGAACCGCTTCCGGGCCCTCGGACGTCGATACGTTTCTATTAAGCTGAGGATTTTCCGTTAGGTCCGTTTCGATTTTTCTAATAATATCATAAAATATATAAGACGACTGAAAAATCCAAGGGGTACAAGTGATATTTTTGCCGAAATCGACTTATGTACAGGAATCGCTTCTATGTGCGCTCATATATCGGTAGCAAAAAGACATAAACGAATTCAGAACGTGTCCCGAGATATATCATCAAATCACTCGACCTCCTCCTAATACATGCTCAACTTTGAACGCGCTTTTCTCGGAAGTCACTTTTTCCCCTTGGCCTTTTCAATCGTCATATATACAGTCCACTTTTCAACGTGGTTTAACCCTCTCGGGCGCGAGTTTGATGTACGGACGTCGCGATAGCGGGGCGTAGAGCTGCACGATCGCTATACTTCACACACGAAACGTCACATTGATAAAATTTAGAAAAATCTCGTAAATTATGCTTCGGTGGATGCTGTTTAAGTGTTAAAATTGGAGGCTTTCTTTTAAATATTGTCGTAATCGTATGCGTGGCGTTTCTTGATCGAGCGGTTATATCTGAAAATTCACTCTCGAAATCTTTCATGTGTTTGTTTCACATTTTGATTTAAATTTGTTTAAATAAGATAACTTATGTAAATTTTAATATACAAATGTTCAAACGAGTGACAAATACATGTTGCATGTTGATTTTCTTGCAAAAAGCATTCTTGTGCTCTATTGGTAATTGAATGAATTGGACAAAGTTAACATGAATAAAATTTCAAGTTGTTTGCAAAATTATAACTGAAAAAAAATAAGTTTCGTATTTTTTAAATTTATAATATAAGCGAAAAGCCATGTCGCAATGGAAGATAATTAAAATTAATTTTATGCTCGATAGGAATATTTTAATAATTATATTCGATGATAGTGTATCATAAAGATACGGATTGGTCGTTTATATGTTCACTGCTTTAATAGTCGAATAAAATAAAAGTGGATATAAAACAAATGGATGACTTGATTTATGATATGAATTGTAATCGTAATGCGCTTTCTGAGGATCATATGTCAAGGTTTTGCATATATTGCATCATTTCTATGATTTTTGAACTTTTCGTTAAAATTCGAAAACAAGATTAATAATTTCACATAAAACACATTCGATATGATTCATTTTTATCGTCGATAATAAAAATATCGACAATATTTGCATTTCATAAATTAGAATTAGTTTGAATGGCAAAAAAAAATATGAATTTAGGCCAATTTATTAAGAAAACTGATGATAGTATAATACATTCCTCATTAAACTATATTCACGCGATAATTTCACTATCCAATATTATAAAGAAAAAGAAAAACAATTATGTACATATTCTACAAAAATCTGTCTACACAACGTTCACACACTCGACACACAAAATTGACTCTTTCATCATTTTTCATAGCAGAACTTTTCTTGTACCAAATGTCAAAAGTACAGTACGAATTCACAAAAAAAAATCATTAAAACCGATCCTATTTTCCTCGTACAAACGCCAAATTTCATTACGGAACCATACCATTTTCGCATCCACATAAACAAGGCTAGCAAAGCGCATAATGGACACACGCACACGTGAGGAACAAGATACCAAATAGAGGTAAGAACTGCAACGGCATGGCAGAAGAGATTTGTAGATATCGTTAGATGTTCCCCGCTCCTATTTTAGTCCAGTGCTCTATGACAAAGAGCGCACTCTAAAGTCGGTGAATATAATGGACGAAGTATTATATATTATAGTGCGTTTCGTATATAGGAAACGCGGCAAAGTGAGTTTATCAAAGTGTTATTAGTGCCCCGTGGCCAAATCGTAGCGAAATGTATTCGAAGTACTGTTCGATCTGTCAGAGGTGGTGTTGTTGCCGAGTATTTTAGAGTTACTGACTCTGAAAGGCTGAAAAACTGTTTCAATAGTCGTATAGGAGCTTATTGATTCATTTTTGTTTTGTTTAAGTTGAGTCACGTTGAACCAATGGGCTGTTATGTAGACTTTGTCTTCCAATGTTTGAAAATTTAATAATGTTTTATATATTAGTTATGCGTCAAATTCAATCAACTATTTGAATGTGATTCATTTGTATTTTTCAGAAATTGATTTCCATATCAGAAACAAATGAGTTATTGTATGGTTTCAAATTAATTCAACATAGAAACGTTAATATAAGACATTTTTTTTGTCGAATTCAACAAAAATATATATGTACCCCATACAGAATTCGAGGAATATTAATTCCGAATCGCACTTTTGGAGTCATTTGGGGAATTCGTCTTTTGGAATGAATATGGTTTTTGTCATAGTCACAATCAGAAAAAAATACAGAATTCGAAATGGAATATGTTACTGAAATCGAAGTTTCATTTTAAATACTTCGATTAATCAAGTTTTCCCTTTTTAAATTGAATTTCACATTTCACACGCGAATCACGTACGCACTTTTCGACCGCATAATACAAAAACGTAAGTGTTCTCAATTGAGCAAAAGCCCGATCGAATTTTGAAATCACAAAAATTCACAACGATTTGAAAATAATATTTATGAAAGCGTTTCCGAAACATTTCCAATTTGAATTTCCGCCAAAATACACTCTCGTTGATTTTGTATCAAACTCATATTTCAGTGATGGGATATTGCGATATCTTTACTTTTCCGCTCGAGAAAAATCGATAAATTAACTACAATTTAAGCAATTTAATTTCAAAATTCAAATTTAACACGATCGTTAAAGCTGCAGGTAAACCGATATGTCAGATTAATGAAAATATCGCCGATTTTTACAGCAATTATTTCGAGCTTAAAGCATTTTCTCATCGATTATAATTCAAAACGTTCGAATTTTACGATTCGAGAGTCCTTTCTCTTCGGATAACGAAGGGTGGTCGTCTCTTATCATATCCTTTTTAAACTTTCAATTCGAATTACTGCCTCGCTGGCAAATTAACGTGTCGATTAACAATGAGTTATGACTCGATAATAATTCTCGAACGCACGGGAGTTCGAACAAGTGTACATAAAGCCTTTAAAAAAATATTATCGAGAGAACTTCTTTCATCCGGACGATATATCGTTGATTTATTAGATTTCTCAGCCCCATAATTCATGAAAAAAAAATCTCGATATCGACAACAATTGCGAAATCCGTTTGTAAATCTTGACGTCCCATATGGGTACATTTCGAGATGGTGCATTCGAGATTTCGCTCGTATTATTTACTCGGTCATTTGTTTTTATTGGCTGGATTTATTTTATTGTCGGTTTGGAATCGAAAGAAAGTGAAATCTGGACATTCGGCGTATTTTAATGATATATTTTTCGACGAAAAGTATTCGTGCTCTGTTCGCATCGTCGATATTGTTTCGATTCGCTAGGAATGGCATCGTAACTGAAATCGATAAAGACATATGACGACTGAAAAAGCCAAGGGATACAAGTGATTTCGAGAAAAGCGCGCTCAAAGTTTTACATGTACCTACATGTACTAGGAGGAGGTCAAGGGTTTAGATGATATATCTCGGTACACGTTTCAAGTTCGTTTATTCCCTTTTGCCACCAAATATATGAGCGTTTATAGATGCGATTTCTTTACGTCACTCAATTTTGGTAAAAATGTCAATTGTACTCCTTGGCCTTTTCAGTCGTCATATATGTTTTTTGATTTTTTTCGAAATAAGATTCAATACAGACTGGAACGATTAATTTTTTTAGTGGTATAAGCAAGAAAATTGAACCGAAAATTACATCTTTGTAACGAAAATAATTGAAAAAAATTCCAGACGGAACACGTCATAATAAATTTGTCAAAAAAATATTTACGTTTTCAATTTTTTATTACAAAAAGCTCCATTACATCCTCGGTTAATACAGTAAATTTTACAAACAATCCGATCGAGAAGCCGGGTCGTTATATTGTCAACCGTGCAAAAGTAAAAGTGCACCGAATCGCGACGCACGTACACATTATACTCACCTTTTGCAAACAATACGCAAAATTTGCTCTCGTTAACTTGTCAGCGAACATTTAAAAGACTCCCAATCGAAACTTTCGAAACAGTTTTCCAGAGGAAATAAAAAAAGCGTCGAAACACTGCTTTCGATTCGTTCGCGAAACGGTCCAAAGTGCAAACTTACGAGGATTCGATTTGATATTCTTAAAGATTTAATGAAACTTGTTGAAAATGTGTAATATTAATATAAAAATAAAATAATTGTGAAAGATGAAAATGTAACTCTTTATAATACGTCAGTTATTGCACGACGAAGCTTAGTATCTACAATTGAACTTTAGTTATCCAGATCTGATATTTTGCCGATTTTCAATGATTTTTCCAAATTTTCTTTTGAAAAATCGAAAGATTAGAATTGAATTGTAGAAAAAAAAAATTATATTATACATAGTTATACGTAAATATGAACAAATAACGTTGATTCATTCTGAATTAATTTGTTGATTCTTACAATTACTTTCATGCCTTCTTATCGTTAGTCCGGATAATCAATATTTTAATATTTATTTGTCATGGTATCACTATATTTTAAATAAAATATATGATAACAGACGTTATTTCGTTAGTAAATCTAAAGAAATATACTAAACTTTAACATGCGAAATAATTAAGAGTTGTATTTTTATTTTTCAGAATTTCATTCGAACTCAAAACATTTCAATCGAGCTTCGTCAAAATGGATAACGCGAGGCTTGGAGTGAGTCCTCAATGGTACAAATGCCAATTTGAGAAAATTCTAACTTGGATTTTTTGTGAAATTAAGTCTACGGTATTTTCCCATGGTATAAAATAGCAGTCGTAAATATTATCGGAAAAAATAAGTTGCATTCGAAGGGTTCGAGTGGCGACGTGCCTCGTCGGAAGCCTGCCACATTAGCCCTAAATGGTTAATTGATCAATTAATAATCTAGATCACCGTCGATCGTCGGCCACAAAGAATTCTTATCATTTTTATCGATCGCATATTAATTCAGAGTTGCACTTTTTAACGGCGAATGCGGATTAAGCAAGGGCTGTTTGGCCATTTTAGATGTTCTCCGAAGCGAAATGGCTTATTATCGTTTATGGAAGAGTCGATCGTCTTATCAAGATCGCTCTTAAAAGAAAAACAGAGATAAATGTCTTTTTAATTGAATAAAAAATATCGTATTCGTATATTATTAAATGCATAATCTTTAATTGCATGAATATCGCTTCACAGTCATTAATCATGACTAACAATTAAACTCACATCCGATGATATTACCATCAGGTGTTAATAAGATAAAAGCTGCATATTAGTAAAGAACACGTGCTAAAAATGTACAAAGTGCATATTTTAATCATCCAAGAATACACCTGTTTCCAAATAGGGCTGTGAAATAAGAAAATCAACAATTAATATTATAGTAAAGTTTAGTTTTCATTACACTGAAATATTTATTTAAGCCAATATTCTTATTCAGATATAATTTTAATTTATATTCACATATTTTAAACTCATAACCCTGCAATTAAAATAGCAAGACGAGTCGCAATCTCACATCTGCAGAATCAATAAAAGGCATGAAATGAATTAAAAGACACTTGCAACAGAAGAAAGGAAATTACGCATGTATGTACTACATATGCTAATTAGAATCGTCGGTTTTTTTCAATAAATTCATATTAATTGAGGACGTTATACAACAAGTGACGATTTCGATTCGTTACGACGGATGTGACGATGTGTTTTTGCATAAACTATTATTTCCTGGCACGTGCTAATATATTCGTATCATAAACAGAAATTTGTGAATTATTCATTCACATGTAATCGGTATTTTCCAATCGATCGTTTTCTTTGTAAAGATTTTTTTTTCATTGAATTAAATCGTCTATTTAGATTATTTTTCGATTCTCGTGAAATCGTATTAGATTCTTATTTTCCTCTATTAAATCATTCGATGATTGTTATCCGCTTATTATCAGAATCGCCCTATTTGAGTCACTCAAAATTTATATAGATACATAATTATAATCAAAACAAAAATAAAGAGGAAAATATCGTCAAATCAAATTCATTCAAAAATAAAAATCCCCATTTACGTCAACTAATTCCCAAATCAACAGGACAAATATAGACTCATCATTCGACCTAAAATTTTCCCAGACAAGACTGATTCCTAAAAATATGTCATACAAGGAAAACCATAGATTTATACCTAACGCCTTTTTGGCCTACTTTTCTCAGTCTGCTCCAAGTAGATTTAATAAGAATCATATCCAATATAACCTATACAAATATTAAAGTTTCGAATGCTCACAGCCATAATGGAAGATCACATCCTACCTAGGACGACCTCGTCAGAAAATTCCACCTTGTCGTCGTAAAGTGCAATCAGTGGTGCGAGATTGGCCACGCACTCCTCTCGTACAATCGTTCGTTACTTTTGTGAATATAATGGAATGCACTCACGTGGGCATTCATTGTAAGCGAAATTAAAAAATTATCGCTCAATCGACTATAGGTTGTTTGGGATGGTATTCCTCATAATTTGACTTCATTTAGATTGATTGATACCCCACATACGAAACAATAAAAAAATGAAACAACTAACTTTCAATTTTACTCGACATAAAAAAATCAGTAGAATCAATCCGAAACTGTAAAACATTTTCGCGAACTCGAATCGAAGCAAGAAGCCATCTCAGATCTGACAATTTCACACTACCTTACTCTTTTTTTTCGTAACCACACGTAAGAACAGTTCGTTATTAAACGCGTTAATTGAAACAATCTGGAGCAGGGGAGAGAAAGCGAGTCGTTGCTTTCAAGAGTAGGTATCCAAAGCCCTTTTATTCGGTGCACACTTTTTTTTTCATTTTCGCTTCGTTACACGCTTAATTGTCGGCCTTATTTATATTTATTTTCAGGAAAGTAAATTTTCAGTCGATTTTCTCGTGTCGGCGAGGCGTCGTTAACGGATTCCTTAACGGCTCCGCAATACGAGACGATAAAGAGAAGGTCCCCGCTCTTCGATATGCCCTCGTAAAGCTCTCAGATTCGATTTTTCGATCTCTTAATTTTATTTTTTAGCAACTTGTTTATACATGTATGTGACGATTGAAAAGGCTAAGGGGTACTAGTGACTTTTCGGTGATTTCGTAAAAAAGCGCGCTCAAAGTTGAGCATGGACCTACATTTATTAGGAGAAGGTCGAGTGATTTGATGATATCTCGACACGCGATCAGAGTTCCTTTATATATCCTTTTGCCACCGTATTTATGAGCGAAAATGTAGAAGCGATTTCTGTTCATAACACAATTTCGTCAAAAAAGTCACTTGTACCCCCTTGGCCTTTTCAGTCGTCATATTTATTTGTGTGAATGGACGATTTTTTTTTTTTGGATTTCGTCCTTCGTGTTCTGATTTCTGTCCAATTTCGTTTTCGATTCACTTCGAAGCGTCGACGCATGTGATACGATTTAATTTTTTTCTCGTAAATCGTTTTCGTTGGAAATCGGGAGTTCGGTTTCATTATCATTTTAAATATTACTGGTTAACTTCAAATCAATGTCAATATTAATCATTCATATTTGAACCATAACAACAAAATACAAATTCAGTGAAAAACGTCTTTTTAAAAATTTATTCAATTTATTTTTTTCTGTTTTGAATTATTTATCAAAATATATTTGAATAAAACAAATGAAGATATTAATTTTCAATATAAAAACGAATATTTTTTGTAATTTTTTTTTTGAAAAATTAGCATGACACCTGTCCACGTTTTTTTAAACTTGTACGAGGTTCCAAAAAATGTAAATTGAAAATTAAAAGTTAATCAGAAATTGTAATAAATATAAATGTAAAAGTACATCTGTCAATCGAAATTGTGAAAAGATGTTGATTGAAAATACATTTATTAAGCACTATTTAATTAATATACAATGAAAATACACCTATAAATGGGTCTATAAAATCATTAATAACACTTATATGCTCTCAATAATTACATTAAAATACTCAAAATACATATAAATATCTACACACAATATGTTCAAATTAATAATCAATTAAATTTGACATTATGAAATAGTTTTGAAGATATCACAATATCATAGGTGTCGCTGAATACTTTGAAAACATATATGCATTATGAACATGAAATTTAACATATATTTCAAATCAACATGTCCAAGTTACTCTGGTTTCCCTTCAAAACGTATAAATCTTTCGCCTTTTACTAAAGATTTCCGTGGAGGGGAACACTCTAATGAGTCTATAGACAATTTTTTGATTCCCACCTTTGGTGGGACTATAGTCTTTCAATACTGTTTTAATCTACATATAAGTGCTATGATCGTACAATGTGGTTATAAATCTACTTCTTTGTATCCTGAAAGTTATTAATGTTAATACATAATTAAAAAAAAAACATTTACATACACATACATACCTGTTTAATATATAATATTTTCCGTTAAATTTAAAAAATATGTAGGTAACTACAAGTATTTATAGGTCTTTTCTGTTTAACCACCCTCACAATTGTATCTACTTCATATGTCTTCAAAAGTAAAGATTTTTTTTATAAAAAAATATTTATGTTAGTAATTTTCAATATATTTTTTTAAAACCTTTCCTTTTATTTATGTTCTAACAATCGAAATCTCACACAATTATGTACATACATATGTACCATGTAGCAGTTTTATATGTACATATAACTTTGTTGAAACTTATGAAATATTTAAACTTATCCAGGTTTATAAAAAATAAATTGAATTGAATAATCTTCAAAAAGTATCACATTGCATATAAAATGAACTGTATGCGGTGTGCAAAGTTAAAAGAGGATTTGTCACTATTTACCGAAAGTATGTACCTATCTAATAAAATAAATAAAAGGAAATGATAAAACTTATCTATAAAAATACTGAAACAAAATCATCCATTTTATCAAATAGGTTTATATGAACTACCTAAATTTCTCGATATCAAACAACTTAAACACTTTTGTCTAACATTTTGAACCAAAAAAAATGCGAGATTTCTCAATTTATCCAAATTTAGGTTAATTTGTTCGAAATTATATCCATGAAATTAATCTGACAAAGCTAAATAGATAATTTATTTTCCTTATAAATTGGTTATAATGTAACCAATATTGACCATTTATTAATTTAATACCTACATAGGTACCTATCTATCTTGTCAAAAGAAGAAATGTCCTATCCTAGTGCAAATCTTTTGTTCTTTGGCATTCTACGAGCCTCCTGGGAAGCTGTCCTTCGTTATAGCTTTTTATAATGATTAAATGTAGAGTTTCCTGTAAAAATTTAGCGCCCGTAGTTTTGCATAGTGTTGCTGGTAGGTAACTAACTAGGCCGGCCTAAAAAGCTAACATAGAGTGGATGCAGTCAACAGGCGGGATGATAGACTTCTTTCGTAATGTATCTATCCTGTATGTATAAGTATTACTCAATAAAAAAATACACATAATTTTTTTTGGAAATTATCATGCTAGTTTGAAATTTTTGGAACTGAATAACGTGAAATCTTACTTAGAATATGTACATATGTAGTTCAATATCACTATCGGCGATTTTGTGATACACATTTTCCCCCAATCTGCTTATAAACCAAGCAGATATGTATTTTCTTATCAGTAGGAATCGGGCTGTCGTGATATCTCAACGTTTCTAACGATTATTCATTTCTTCACTTACAAAATCAAAATAATGAATTCCATGAAAAATATTCTTCTTGTTACGATTGGAGTTTTCAGTATTTTACAAGGTAGGAACATAATTTAATATCAGTTGAAGAAAAAATATGTATTCATAACATTCAAGTATAAAACAATATAATGTGATGAAGAGTTGAGTATAATAGGATTTCATAACTTTTTTTTTATATTCAGGGACTACTGGAACTCGATGCTGGCAACAAATTTGTCGAGAATGTCCAAAGACTGCCGAAGATGGACCGGGAACTGAAGTAACTTGTGAATTCAGAAATTTAGTTGCTACTTCGTGGTTGGATTCATCAACGAGATCAGACGTATCAGCCAATACTAATTTACCAGATCCCCAATTTAGTTGCATTAAATTAACTGCTTCAAGTCCAGAAGTTGGTAAGTTTTTTTATTTAATCATTATTAATGACTGTATTGAACAAATTATTTAGAATCACAAAATCAACATCAAAAACATCAAAATATTATATTATTATGATTCATCATACATATTAGTTTGATGAAAAGATTGATAAAACAGTTTAATTTAATTTAATTTAATAAAGTCATTTCGAAACATTTTAAAAGAAAAAAAAAATTTTTTTGAAAAATCGTTGAAAATGCAAATAACGATATAGGTAGGTACATTTGAGATAATCACTCCAACTATGCAATTACCTGTATGTTACTTGCTTGACTCATAAATTAAAAATTATGATTTGTTTTAATGGTGAGATAATAGTGATCATATTAATTTTCAAAAATCGTTAAGCAAATATCCCATTTCCTACAAGCATATTTGTTCTGACAATGAGTTGTGCTAACAACACTGTTTACCTTTTTCTAATTGTAAGCGGAATTTCCTTTATCAATATTTCCTCATAGATTTTGCATGGCACTGAAGTGTGTCATTATTTTTAGGAATTTAATCATGAATCATGAACATTTGAAATAAAACAGTGTAAATTATTATTTAATTCTACCTATAATTTCAGTTGGAGATTCCACAGACGTTATCAGAGGATGTGCACTGAAAGAAGAAGCTGGTAAAATATGTGAAGCGCTGAAAACAATATCAACATTGAATGGGAAAAAATCTGCTGACTGTACTGTTTGTGATAGAGATAACTGCAACGGTGCTGCCGTACAAACAGCAACATTCTTATTAACTATTTTATCTGCATTTTCTGTATTAAAATATTTTTACAGTTAATCGCTTGAAAATATGTTTACATAACTATGTATTGCTTTGTATTTCATTTTACATAAAAGAATAAAGTATTTCAACTATTGAATCCTAAGCTTTCTTTTGATTTCATAACTGCTATAGATTTGACTCACATCAAATAAAATACAAAAATCTTTTTGAATTATTTCGTTTGATCAAATGATAGTCATTACAATGACCATAGTACATCAAATTATTATTATTATTTGCTTATATATTAACTGGAAGTTTTTCAACTCATGTTCATCAAAAGCGAGAACTTATTCGTGATAATTCGTCACTCATTTCAACTTATCTTTGGGTGTGGTTTCCACTAAAATAACTCCCATTATCATTGTGTACACTAGCTTATCTGTATTTATCTAAAGATGTTAAGTTTCTACCATATCAACGAGAGTAGAAACATATCTTCTTGTAAATCATTGAAAAAGTGTAACTAGTCCGTAACAATGAATTACTTCAAAAATTATATCACTTTGTTTATGTTTTGTATATTTTATAGTATGCATTTAAAATAAAACTTAATTAACTGAAAAACGCGCAATATATTGAATTTAAAATATGATTTGTAGGTTGTGATGCGTTACAATGTCAATATCAACTTTGTCGTGAATGTAGTGAAAGAGAAATTAACGGTAGAACTAGAGAAGTTACTTGTAATTTGAGAAATCTAGTGTCGGTATCATGGCTCGGTAGTGCTCCGCCTTCTTTGCCAAATCCACCAAATATGGATCCGGAATTCGCATGTATCAAAATGACTGCCTCAAATCCAGATATACGTAATTGATATTTTAGTGAAACATCAATAAAATTTAAGACTTTTAGTATTACTTATATTTTCATTCTAGTTGGCGATTCAACTGATGTGATACGAGGTTGTACAATTTACATGGGAGCCGAATATCAATGTCAGTTATTAGGAAATTTGGAAGTTTCAAGAGGTAAGAAAAATGCCAAATGTGATTATTGTCATGGTGATAATTGCAATGGATCGTCTTCAAAATATTTGTATTCGCCTTATATTTTAATGTCTATAGTAATAATGTATTTAAATCAATAGAACATTGAACGAAAGGGTAATTATTGAAATATTTAAACCTGAAAATTTATGAAAATCACAAAAGGCAGTCAATGTATGAAAAGTTATATTTTTAATGATTGGTAATAAGTTTCTAGTTACAAATGAGTACTAGTTAATAAAAAAAAAGAAATACAAAATCACTTGATATGACAATACATTTATAAAACCACAACCAAAAAGCAAACGTACCTATATGCATTTTTAATTTTACATTCTTACATGACTAGCAAGTGAAACATTGATTACAGAAATTATGCTCGAAATCTATATTAATAGAAACATTTTATAAAAATAAAAAACAAAACAATAAATTATAAATAGAAAAATGTATTTAAGAATGTGAAACCATTAGTCATCATAGAAAAAAATAATGAGTATTGGAAAATTCGGAAATTGATAAATCAATATCACAAAGTTACTTATTTCTATATCACAGTAGTACAAGTTGAACTTGAAACATTAATAAATATAAAAATGTATACAAAAAAATGTAAATGTAAAAAAAACACACATACGAAAGTCAGATCTAATTGTAAGTACACACAATAAGTCAAAGATTAACTACTCTAATTACACAGTATTATAAATTGACGATATGATATTATTTCCATGATACAGGATCTAATATCCAATTTTGATTTTTGGAAGAAGAGCATGGCTGCAAAAGAAGCGGTGATGATTCTGAAGATATACTCACGCACTGACCAGTGGAAAAATGTCTCAATTGATATGTGTTTCTTTTATAAATCCATTTTTGCCGAGGATATCCACTACATCCCATCACTTTCACCATTCCTTTACTCTCTCCTTCAAATTCACCTTTTTGGGGAGCGTCGAGACATATCGATTCATCGGTCATTACAACTCCATCCTCTGTCATCACAAACATTCCATTCAAATCGTTATCATTCAAACACGGACCTAAAGTAGCAGAACCCATTGGTTGCCCCAAAACACCTTTATTTACAGGTTTTTTAATACATTTTCCAGAATCAATATGTTTTATTCTGCCAAAAAACCTTTTTTCACTAGGGAAAAAATTTTGAGGCCAAATGTTATTTAAATACCATTCAAAACTTTTACACTGCAATTTATCTCTGAGTTGCAATCTTTGAGATATGTTTTGTCTTTTGGCTTGAGTTGCAACTTCTGGGTTGAATTTAAAGAAGAAATCTACCCAAGAATCCATCCAAACCATTGCCATTCGCGCTAAATTAGAAGATAAAATTTCTCGCATGCCTCCAGGGAAAGAGTATGGGCTAGACTTTCTAAAAATATGACCGATATGAGAACAAGGGACAATCTCCACTTTTCCCCCACATTGCCACAGACGGAAAGACAATTCTAAATTTTCTCCACCCCAAATCTTCATTTCTTCATCATATGAACCTATTTCATAAAAATAATCTTTCATAATGGCAAAGAGTCCACCGGCCATCGCTGGAGATGGGAAAGGAGCAGTCATATCTTTCTTTCTTATTTGCAATTCATCGTTCCCAAGTGTATACCATCTAAAGTGTAAATTCCAATTAAAAGCACCCCAATGTAATTCGAAACTTTTGATATAAGCTAGAGTTTCGTCACTAATGATATCTGAAAAGAATTACACAAAATTTAACATAAATATACAACAAAACTCATTTCTCATTAGCACAGAATACTACCAATGATTGGACACACAGCACTTTGAGGACTGACTCTAAGATGAGCCAATAAAGGTTCTAAAAATCCTGGTGCAGCTTCACAATGGGCATCCAAAAATAATAATGCTGGAGCAACTGCAATTTTCGCTCCAGCAAGTCTAGCTCCGACCAATCCAATCCGAGTTTTCATGCGTATGATATGTATAGTTACAGGTATATCTAAAACGGCTTTCTCTAGCTCTTCTTTCAAATAATCTAGATAAAAAGTATATTTTGTCACAACAAAGGATAAGAAAGCTGATTTTATTTGTAAAAAATGATTTCTCCACCTCTATCACTCGCATCATCAACAAGAATGATTTCTGAAAGTAGTGAACTGGGTGATCTGATCACAACACTCCAAACAGTTCTCAAAAGAGTAGACCAAGCTTCATTGTGAAAAACTATTATAACACTGACCTTGGGAAATGATTCAAGATCAGGATAGCTTTTGTTCTTGCATCTGAAAGAAATATATGGAATATCATATAACTCCAAGTAATAACAAAAAATATAATTCCAATATTACTAACATAGGTCGCCGAACATCTGGTAATGTGCGATTAAGAGGTATACGATCGCTGGCCAATAAATTGAATCTGTGCAAAGGAAATAAACGGCGCATCATATGTAATTCTTTAGGTGCTATTTCTACGGGTCTACCATCATGTCCTGCATCCTTTTCTGGAGCATAGTAGTTCTTATTTATCATTTCTAAAAGAAAAAGATCAGAAATTAGATTAAGTTAGATTGTTGATGTTTTATTTAAAAAAATCATTTATTCAGTAGTTTAGGCTTATGCTGAGTTAGGGGATGGAGTCAAGTTAGGTCAATGGTGCATAAGAAATATGAATAAATCTAGATTTTTTTACAAATTAAACCTTTGGTGGCATTATCGACAGCAGGTCCAATATAATGTCCGACAACGACACGCATGCCTCTTGAATCTTGCCATTCTTTTTGTCCATCGGTCAGTCTAAAATAAACGTTAATGTGAAGAAATATTATTATTATAAAAATCAAGAAAAATCAAGTTTTAATACTTTAAATTAACATCCCAAGATGAATCATTGTGAGCAGAATGAGACGAATGAAAAATGTTGATCCACAATAAGACAATTGCGACAAAACTGAAGCAAATAAACAATGTGCGTTTACTCTTCCATTTGCCACAATAAGCTATCGAAAGCCTCATTTTAACCTTAAAATAAACCACAAACATTAAGAGAAACACAAAGATCCAGCCCTTCAATCAATAGTTAAATTATTTAACTTCAGTTTTTTCTTATTGAATTTAACAATTATAACCAATAGGTACTGCTGACCGTTGATTAAAAGATCTGTTGTTTGAGCTAGTCTTTCTATTGATAGCTAAACTACAAAATTTTCGCAAAACTTTTTTTCCTAAGGAATTTGGCGACTCAACGGTTATCGCCAATTAACTGCAAACCATCGATTAAAAGACTGGG